>CM049808.1:22423267-22855767 GCA_027422405.1 Ptychobarbus kaznakovi | reverse complement strand
AAGCTAATTAACAGTTATTATGGCATTTTTGAAAGTATGACTTTAATTAGCAAAGTCCTGACGCATGCAATTTCAAACTTGTCCAGGAAAAACACAGGACATGATCAAGAGGCAACGCGGATGATTAAGACGAAGTCGCAAAAAAGAAAGAGGGATGGAAAATGAGATGCAGAGAGAGGGAGAGCGCGCTTTTGTCGAATTTCCATGCAAATGAGGGCGATACATGTGCATGTATGCATGTGTGTACTAGTGCAGTGCAGTTTCCATTTGATAAGGTGCAAGTAAATGCAATTTTTTTTCAAATAATACATTTGAACGATCAGTTGTAATAGTAATACATTTCAACATTTCTTTTTAAATTAGATTTTTGTTCCACTACAAACAATTTTGGTACGATGCTGTGGAATCCAGATCCCTAAGCAAAACCAGCATGCATGTGCATGCACTCTGTGTGTGTGCACGTGCATGCATGCATGCATGTGTGTGTTGTTGCCAAAAGGCTCTCTGTACAGCAGACTGGTGGATGTCAGGTGGCAGCGTCACCCATAACAGGGACTGAGCTCAGCTGCCGCTGCGAGCAGTTACTTATTCTACTCCAGTGCACATTAAAAGAGCCTCGCAGTCAAGCCAAGCAACAGCACCCAACCTGACAGCATAACAGCAATCACACACCCCACAGCCTGTGGAGAAAACACACGCACACACACGTCTCGCAGCAAACACACGTAGCGTGCCAGGTCTTTAACAGGCACGCAAACACACGTTAACACCGAAGCAGGGACGTGAACGCATGCTTTCACACACATATGCTGTCAAATGCACGGGCGCTATCACACGGGTCTCGTTTGGCATTGAAAAAGGCTAAAAATGTAAAGCAAAACAATTTGAAACTGCTAAACAACATGGCTGGATATTACAGTGACGTCTGAATGAATGAGTATCTTGCTTGCTGTTAAATCACCACATCATTTTGGTTTTGTACTCGGAAAAACGACAGATCAAAGTAGTCATTCATTTCCCAATCTCTCCATATCTCGGCCGGTCCTCTACACGTCGGGAAGATGGTACGGAGGATAGACAGAGAGATGTCAAGCCAAGTTGTGACACTACCACATATGGCCTGTTCATCAATCAGCTTAATCAAGCAGCAAGCAGAAGCAAAGATGCCTAATTGCCAACCGCACTCGTCGGCCAGATTCGTTTGCCGAAAGCGATCCAGATTCAGCTAGGGTGGCAGAAAACGCAAAAAAGAAATCAGATTTTGCCATGATGTTTGTGATTAGCAGGCAAAACTCAGAGTAAAACAGCACTGAAGTAAACGAAGATGTGCTAAACATTGGCATTAGTCATTGCTAAAGTAAAACAAAAATAGCACTGTTATACCACTGTCTTGAGTGCATTTTTGCATTTTTTTAAATATACAGTATATTTAATTATACTGTAAAACATGTAAAAAATATACACTTTCAAAAATATTTGATATAAAATATTTGAGTTTTATGGCCTTCTTTCACATGTCTATTAGCTTTGAGGTCACTTATATGCTAGTGTCCTCATAAAAGTGATTAATATGTACTTTTTTTATTTGGAAAAAAAGGACCAATCAGAAATTGAAATTATGTAACTGATTTGTCTTTAAGTAGGAAATGTTCAGTGTCTCTTTCCGAGGCTTGCTGTTTTTTTATCTCAAAGAGAGAGAGAGAGAGAGAGAGAGAGAGAGAGAGAGAGAGAGAGAGAGAGAGAGAGAGAGAGAGAGAGAGCTTTTCTAAACACATGAGGTTCCTTGAGGGGGAAGAACTCATGGAGAGCTTCCTGTTTTCCAGATCAAACCCTCTGGGACTTTCGAGGGGGAACAACTACACTCACAAAATGTAGAAAGAGGGGGAAAGTGAGAGATTATTCCCCTGTTCCTCGCTTCTAAAGCCCCTCGTGCACCCTAGCTTCATTTCCATCCTTCTTTCATGGGATAAACACTTGCTTGTCGCAGCGGCGGGATAGCTTTTGTCTGTTCTTCCTTTTTTCCCCATTTTTTTCTTTGCCTTTCTGTCTTGTTTTCCTTAAAGGCAGTGACTGACAGCTGACATTCTGATATTTATTATTGAGGAGGAGACTTTTGATGCTATCTGCCCATGCAGAAATATAAAAAACACGGTCCAAATGTCAAAGACCGAATATTTTCTCCTGTTTTATTTGAAATGACCTCTTGCGATGCTTCTCTTATTGTGCGTGGGGCGGTTTGCGGCCTGCCGGCGATATGCATGTGCGGACACAGATAGGAACAAACTCTGTTGTTTCGGAAGAGGCCGGGATAAAGAAAAAAAGCCGGGAAGCTTTCCGGCCTCACAGAGCAGGGGGATTCGGGATAAAGCAGTAAAAAAATCAAATGACTCTGGCATCGGCGTGATCCTACGTGCTAAACTTGGACTCGATTCAAGAAACGGAGAGAGATGGATGGAGAGAGAGAGGAACAAAAGAGCAGGCCGATGGCTGTAGTCAATTTTCATATGAATGGCAGGTTTAACATATCTCTAGGAAAGGGCAGCTCTCGCAGGCTTGGGCGACGTCCAGAGGTCCAGAGCTCTCTCGTGCACCCGCATGCTGAAGAGGGCACGCACACACACTCAAAGACGCGCACGCGCACACACACACACACACACACACACACACACACACACACACACACACACACACACACACACACACACACACACACACACACACACACACACACACACACACACACACACACACACACACACACACACAGTGTGTGTCCATAATTAAACTATCGTGTTTCAAAGTCCTGACAACAGCATAGAGAAGAGCAGAACAAGACGATAATTTCATTAGCCCAGCTCATAATGAGGAGCCTTTCACCACCAAAGAGGGGGGCGATCTTGTGAATCACACACCCTGCCTCACAAGGTAACACAACAGAAGACCACCATTCAAGACGTCCTACCCAGAGAAAAATGTATTAATTCATTAAAAAAACTGAAATAAAAGCAAGCAGAACTAGACAACGATTTAAGAAGAAAAAAAATCTAGAAAAATGCACATTGCAGAAAATCGGCACGTCATTTTCCATAACATTTACTGACATTTCCTTTAATCCTAAAACACTACAAAATGCAAAGCGTAATTCAAAATATAGGTAAAACACCTTTAAAAATAAAAAAATACAGAAAATAAATTTTAACAGTACACTGGACCTTATTTTTACAAACTTTTCATAAAGTGTACATTTTTGATAATGTTTTGTACAGTATATGGTGTAAGGAGTCTGCTTTTTTAAATGCTCATTTTATTTTAAAAGAACAACTAGATTTTTTTAATTAATTTAAACTGATACACAAACAGATGCAGAATTGCAATTCTAATTTTAATGTAAGGAAGTAGAATTAAAATGGATTAAAATCCAAAGAAATTCATATAGCCCTCATTTTTAACTACAAAAGCTAAGTTTGACAAATTTTGGCAGAAAATGTACTAGATAGATAGATAGATAGATAGATAGATAGATAGATAGATAGATAGATAGATAGATAGATAGATAGATAGATAGATAGATAGATAGATAGATAGATAGATAGATAGATAGATAGATAGATAGAAGAAATAGGAAAGAAAGAAGGAAAGAACGATAGATAGATTCTCAAGCTGTTGGTTTAATGCCACTTTGAATGTGAAATCTCTTTTTCTGTGTGTGTCTTGTGTTATGCTGCTGTTGTTTGATCATTGAAGGAAAACAACAGTTGCGCGTTGGTGTGGGTGGGTTTTATGCGACTGGAGTCTCTCTCTTATATCTGCATGAAATTAGAATGATATAACATCTCCTTTGACTGACATAAGGTAAAGTCACACACTTGGATCTTATAGCAGGTGTGCACACAATATCTTTTTTTAGGCGGCTGGTCGTTGCCTTTCTCTTTTTTACTTGAGAGAGTAATTACGGCAGGGCTTAATTCTTATTGTACTTTATTTATTTCTCTCTTTAGTCAGCAGGAGGAATTTGCATACTTAATTGATCAATATGCTTGGTGTTCCTTTTGCACATCTGCCAGGCTGCTCCCTACTGCCACAGTCTCTCATTCCTCAAAGTGACAGCTCTCTCAGCCTCACACACACACACACACACACTAACGCTCTCGCTCCCACTCGCTTTCCAGCATGGACACTCATTCACCGAGACTCAATGGGCCGTTCTGGGTTTCAAACAATGGTTATTCATCGCGCCAGACTTTTAAATGTACTGATCTGCAATGGATGGAGAGTGTCGGGTTGCAATTTACGACTCTTAAATTGTTCAGCGGTTCAGATCTGGTACACGGACTTGCGTGCTAACTTAAAGTATTTGTGTGGGACTTCTGAATATGGATGTTCTTTATAGAGTGCCATTGTGTGTTTTCCATCTTTGTCTGTGTCGGAACAAAACGGCCCACACTAACAGCCCTTATCAGACGGTGTCAGACCATGAATCTCATGCTCCCAAGTCACCTGAATTGCTTCTTCATTGCCTCAGGAGCTTCCCTTGAATATACAGTGGGATCCAAAAGTCAGTTTATTTGCAGTCTTTTCCCATTTAATATAATATTATTTTTGTTAGAAAACTTTTCAAAATCCTAAAACTATAAAAACAAAATAAATACAAAATAATATATATAAAAAAATATATTTATTTATTTTTATTTTATTTTTCTATTTTAATAAAAAAAAAAAAAAAAATTATCCCAGATTTGTATTATTTTTTTGGAACTAACTGTATATGTTTAAGACAAATGCACGTGTTCACTTGGCTATAAATCTCCACTTCAAGTGATCATTGCTGTAGTTTTTGCTCAATGATTTGTTTCCTCTGCTTCCCGTCATATGAAAGACTTTTTAAACTGTTGTTTGAAGGAAATTGGATTGGGGGTTTGGAGCAGTTAGCTGGTTAAAAAAAAGAAAAGAAAAAAACCCTCATCTCTAATCACTGCCAAAGTTTGTCGTGTTGCTACTTTTTGATTGATGCCTCAGCCAAGTCTGTCATTTCCTCAATTAATTTTCTTGCAGAAAGAGACTCTCTCCACTGCAAAGCCCTTATGAGACTCTAAATATAGGAGCTCGTCATTTCAGCGTGAAACTTAGACGCACAGCTATTGTCATCTCCTGCAAAGAAAAACTTTAATTTGATCAGAATTCCTCAAGAGGAGTGTTAAATTAATTTGAACAGGGTTGGAGGGGAGAAAGGGATGCACAGTGACTTTGAGAAAAGGGAAATTAAATAGAATTATACGGGAAGTGATGAGTGCTGACTGCACACTTTCCATCAGGGTTGGCGCTACTAAACATCTCTTTCATATCCAACCCGGGCTAAATAAATGCCAATATTCACCTTGAGAGTATGATCATAAAGAAGACGCTCTCCGGAGACTTCCCGGAGGTATGGAGCGCGCTCTGTCGCAGGAGGAAGGGGGGAGAAATATGGCTCTTCTGAATGATTTCCTCGTTCTAAGTGAGCAGTCACTATGTGAAAGTGTCAAGGATAAAAACCAAACACCACAAATAACAGAGAAATGACTTCAGAGAGAGAGTGAAGGCAGAGAGAGATAGAGATTCACATGACTGGTTTTAATTTGAGTTTGAAAAATACAACCCGTTTCCTCCCAACACCCCTAAATCATCTTCCATCGATCCAGTCTAAATCTGACAAGTCTTTTGCTTCCAAAAAGCCGTATAAAACCTCAGGCTCGCTCGCACGGAGAAACGACAGTCCTAAACACTTCTCACCTGACGGGTGACCTGTGCACGGTCAGGGCGAAGACTTTGTCTGGCAACACAACAGAAAGAAATTGACTGGGATTGAAAAACAGATGGAGAAGTTACATGAATGAAGGAGAGCAAATGGATCTCAATATGACCATTTCATCTAGTTCTTCTAAAATCTAATCTTCTAAGCTCTACCATCCATAGTTACTTTAAAGTCAACATTGGCTCATCAGTGACTCATCCGTGTATTATTATTTTAGGAGAAACACCTAAACCCAGCTGAGAACTCAAATGAGAGTTGTCTCCTTAAAGAGAAATCAAATTTAGGCAGAAGCATCCATATGAAGGAACATTTACAGATGAGGTCTTAGAAGTTCTCAACAATGTCTCAAACGGTGCTCCCAAGATCCCAAACTCTCCAATCAAAACTCAGATCTCAACATGAACTCAAACAGTTCTCATTATATCTCCCAATCGCTAAATATTTCAGCTGTGATCCAAATTCATTAGTATACATTTAATTTCTGTCACTCAACTGAGAACTAACAACTGTAACTTTTGGATAGATGCGAACCCGTCCGTGTACCTGTGTTGACTAGCAGGCGGGTTGCTAGCACGATTTCTGATTTGCTTTTAATTGTTCGTTCTGGATTCCACGCTGAGCGAGTCTTTGTGTTGCTGGCATCACAGCAATCTCCTCTCATTATTGTGTAAATAGGTTTTGGCAAGGCTCAGTAAATAAAATACAGACTGACGGGAGGACGGGAGGGAATTAGCCTTCCTACCAATTAGACTAGCCTTAGGCTGTACTTTTAACTGCAGATGAATCCCACAAATCGCTGAAATGATCCTGTCACAGACCCCTGATATGAAAACCCCACTGTGCAGTGTGGGAGAGCGGAGGAGAGAGGACAGGAGAGGAGAGAACGGAACGGGGAAGAGCCGAGAGAGGAGGGGAGCGTTAGGGAAGCTGTTTTAATGAGTTGGGGAGGGTTTCCAGGCGGGGGCCGCACCTCACAGCTGGGGCCTGTTGATTGACAGGTCGGATCAGGTTCTCCAGCCAGTGGGGCCAGATGGAAAGAGCAGGAATCTGCTTAAAATGCAGCAGTTTTATGCTCTCGATCCCATTTACCAGCGAACGGAAATTCCCAAATTGTCTCACCTCCTACCTGCAAAAATTACTTTCCATAATAAATGCAAAATATGCTTCTTGTTTGCCAAGAATCCATTTTTCCCCCCATATAGCCCCGGAAGCGATTTATTTCAGGAGTTGGTTGGTTAAAAAAAACAAAAACACAATTATAGCTGAAACGAAGTGTCATCTTCACACGCCGTGAAGCTTAAAAACAAACCCGTGCAGGAGAAAGAGGAAAATCAGGAGAAGGAGAATGAAAACGACGTCCTCGGCCAAACGTGTAACCCAAGTCAGGAGCGCAGGGGGATATAAAGCTTCCACAGTCATCTGGGAAGTGAATTTTAACCCGATTTTTCCTGAATTTGGCCCGAACACGAGCTTCATAGAGTTTTCGAATCTGATCTCCCAACTGAGGATTCTCGAACACGCCAAACTTTTCAGCGGAGTGCGAGTCTCACCCTTCACTTCCTGTGCTCCTTCAGAAACACTTCCTGTTGTGTGTGCGTGTGTGGCGGCTCATGTTTTCTCAGCCAGAGATGTTTGCTTGCTTTAGCGTTGATCTCATCCTTCCCCGCCATGTGCTTTCGAGTGTGTGTGTCTATGTGTGTGTGTGAAGAGGTCACGGAACGCCACCCCGAGATCAGAAAGGTCACGACTAGCCGAGACAAAACAACACACACGTGTGTCTCTCTGCCTCTGCAACTGCATGGAAATGAAAACAAATACACAAAATGTCATTGCCATGACGGTAATAGCATGATTTTCTGTGACTTTAATCATTGAAATCATAATTTAAAGTACCATAGTACTTATTGACAAATTGACTAAATAAATATATTATATATTTTATATTTTTTATATTACTATTTATACATATAAAATTCTAAAATATATAACATTTATAAATTGATATAGGTTCACAAACTCAGCAATTTCAAGTCAATGTAATATTTCAAAGCAGTGCATGACTAGAAATATTTATATTCACTCCTGAAATTTCCATGACTTTTCCTTGGCCTGGAAATCATAATCTACAATCCCTCAACTCATAAAACTTCCTTAAGAAAGACTTCACTCAATCTTAACTCTCGCATCTCGAGTGTTAACCTGCAAATTCCCCCTCCATGAATCATCGTTCTTTCCGGGTCGGAACTAATGCAAATTCCTGGCACAAATCAAATCGCTAAATAATGTGGCCAGGACAATAAATTTGTCCTTATAACACTTAAGGATGTGTCCCGCTGGGAGTCGTAGAGTACCGAGAGAAGGTGTAGGGTTGGGGGTAGGTCGCCACACTGTTCTTTATCATGACAGATCTCCTTTGCACACTAATTTTCTTGTTAAAGAAGAGAGAACAGACTTATATCTTCTTTTTTTCCCTCCCTGCCGCCGGTGCTTGTCAGCTAAAGCTCGCATTAAGAAACAGAGCAGTCGCATTAGCCCATATTACCATCTAACCGGGTCACTTCACACTTACTGAAGAAATATCTCACACCGCTCTGAATCAATCACCAAAGCGGATTTCCATCGTGCGTGCAGAAAGGCCATCCTTAACTTCTCAGAAACTTTGTTTTTAAAATATCTGGCTTTTTTGGTCTTTCTCTCGCATTGACGCTAACAGCAACAGTTTGAGCATACGGGCCAATGTTTCGCTTCACAGACGAGAGGCGAAGGTCGAAGCTATCGTTCCGCTCTTCAATAAACTAAACAAAATTAGGCATCGCGCCCATTCTCTCAGCCGGAATCGATCGCGGACGACTTGTGAGTTTAAGACTTAATAAAACGCATGTGAGAATGGTATCGAGGGCTTAAAGATGGATTCAATTTTTCCAGTGTTAAATTTATTGCACCTGCAAATAAGGCCTGTTGCAAGAGGAGGCTACGAATGTAAACGGAAGTGAGAAACACGGCTAAATTGCCGCCCTCCTCTTTGACAGATGTGCTTCAAAAAGGACACACTAGACAGGAGGCAGTAAAGTAAAAAAGACAGAACCAGAAAGAAAGAAAAGACTCCAGCACTTCACCCTTAATAGACAGCTGTGAGGAGATATGGGGGAAAAAAGAGAGAGAAAGGCGCTCATTTTCTCTTCCGGAGGAGAGCACAGAAGCGCTCAGCGGGAAAGAGCAAGAGAGAGAAAACTGCAGCCCGCCGAACGCGCCACGGCAAGATGATGAAAGTTGTCAGGGTTCAAATTTACTCATACGCTCACTTACGACATGATTGATTTTCCTTCAGAGTTCTCAAACACACGATTGTCTTCCCTTCTGCAAGCTAAGCTAATGTGTTAGCCCAACTCTTTCTCACAGCGTTTCTTTTTTTGCTCTCTCCTCACTGTCTCCGGCTCATGGGGGCTTTGACACGTAGAAGAACAGAGCCGAATGACTGGGATGAATTTGAAAGCGTAATTTTCCATCTGTCAGTCACCGGGCTAAAAGGAACAACTTAAGCAGCCGTCAGAAGGGTCTGCGGCGGGTCACTCCAGAAACCAGAGTCGCCTTTGTCCTCTGATTGGATGTGATATGATGGACGAAAATCATATTCAGGAAGGTGACAGAAACGACGAGAGTCCATTTGATGGCCAAATCCTCAATTTTAACATTTTGAAATGCAGATGCATATGTCTTGCCCATTTAAAAAAAAGACAACTTTAAGGGACAGTTCAGGCAAAAATGAAAATTCTGTCATCATTTACTAAATATTTTCCATGTATGTCATTAAATATAAAAGAAGATTTTGAAGAATATGCAAGCCATTTTTTTCATGCAATAAAAGTGGAGAGTGATTTTTTATTTCCAAAATAAATAAAAAAAAACACCATAAAAACACTACAAGTAAGCTGTACGAATTTTGCTCTCTAATTTAAGTCTTTAGAAATAATTTATAAGCTGTGAGAAACAAACTATTTAGAACAGAATTTGACTTATTTAAAAAAACTAGTGCTGTCAAACGATTAATTGCGATTAATCGCATCCAAAATAAAATTTTGTTTACATAATATATGTGTGTGTGCTGTGTATATTTATTATGTATATATAAATACAAACACATGCATGTATATATTTAAGAAAAATATGTTATGTTTATATATTAAATAGATTTATATATACTATAAATTATATTAATATAAATATATAATACGTGCAAATATTTTCAAAATATATACTGTATGTGTGTGTATTTATATATACATAATAAATATACACAGCAAACACATATATTATGTAAACAAAACTTTTATTTTGGATGCGATTAATCGCAATTAATTGTTTGACAGCAAACCAGAAAAAAAAACTTAAACAGAAACTTTGACAGAAAAAAATTAAAACCCAAAATTGCGTGGTCTAGTTTTATGCTTTTTTTATTACCAATAAAAGTTGGCAAAAAAAAACTAATTCTTCAAAAAATTATCTTTTATTTTCTCCTGTGTAATAAAGTCTTACAGGTTTAAATCAGCACAAATGTAAATGATCAAATTTTCACTACATTGGGTAAACCATTCATAATACAAGTCATTTTTCATTTATTTTTTTCATGGTAGGTGCTTTGAGAATGGAACCAGTTATGGTTTATTGAATTATTAAGAGAAAATAAATAAAAAAGAAACACGTTAAAAATCTTTCGGTTCCAGTCAATCACTCTGAAACATTAATGAGGCAGGCAAGAGTGCCATAAAACCAGATATAGGCAACAATAGTGAATTATAAATTGATATTGATTTTTCTCTTCCTTCACAATAAGACGCCCAGGTAATCGTGTGTTACCACATGTAAAGTGCACTTTCCTGGCAGAAGCAAATACCAGCGTTCAAATATATATGAGATGGCCTGGATTTATGACCAATCTCATTTCGCAAACAAAAAGAAGGGGACAGAGCGGAAAGGAGCACACACAAGGATGCAGTGTGTGTGTGTGTGTGTGTGTGTGTGTGTGTGTGTGTGTGTGTGTGTGGAGTCCACAAGACTTTATTGAAGCTTAGTGGGAGACCCCGCAGTGCACTGGCTTGATATGTTACCTTGTTAGCATCGCTAAGAGGAGCATAAATATTTCTTTATTATTTGCCAGGGCAGTCCTGTCACCCCTAATAGACAGGCCACATGGAGTCAACACCACATTAGCCGCCTCTGGACCCAACAATCATTCCCAGAAAAAAAAGAGCAAATGAAAAAAAGCTGAATATATATGTATCCTCCATATTAATAAGCAAAACTTGACAGTGCACATGCACGCTCACGGGTAAAGTTGAACGCTAAATAAACCGTAAACACCAAGCTGCGCTCTTATTGAAGGTATTTGGGTACAAACGAGCATTTTTTTGTCCCAAGACAACCTCAGACATAGCCTGCAATTACTATTGGCATTTTACATGTAAATATTTAACACTTCACAACTACTTTGGCCCTAAATGGCCATTAGGTACGGCTTCGGGCCCCGTGGACAGACTCTCGGAAGGACACTACTCCACAGAGCTCCCTGGCTTTATTGGATTACAGTTAACACAAATCTCTGCGTCGGAGTGTGTGAGACGGAGGACCCAATTTGAGGCGAGAGAGAGCGTGCATCTGTGTGTGAGTGACAGGGTAATGGCGGCTACAGCGGAGAGGTTGTTGTTAAGTGGTCTGTCCCTGCCGGTGAGGGCCCTTTTGTCAGGTTAATTGATAGTTTTGGCCTGCAGTTCATTAGGTAGATGCATAGGCTTCAGTCACACGGACAATAGTGCAGCCTTCTGCCTGATATGTTAATCTGAGACGCCCGATATAACATCTAATTAATCTGTACCAACGGTCATGTAGTCTCTTTCTCCCTGCGTGCACATCAAAACCTGGGGTACTAGGACTATTGATCAAGGAAAACTGTACGATAGCAGAGTAGGTCAAACTAGCCTTACAAAAAAAAAAAATAGTGGTGGTATCAGATGGAAATACCATGGAACTATATTGTGGTACATGAATATGATGATCAATATGATGATCATTCTGTACCACGGTGTTACATGGATTTAAAAAAAAAGATAGACAGATAAATAAATACATATAATTTATATATTAGATTAAAATGTGTTTTTAAAAAATAAATACAATTTATGTAGTTTTGGGAACAAAACTGTTCAAAGTTGAAAAAAGTCCTGGATGTCATTAAAGATAAAAAAATAATAATAAAGCAGATTCATATATATATATATATAAATATATATATAATATATCTAAGTAAATCATATCCTCTAGGGAACAAAGTTGTTCACAGATGTAGTAATAAATATATATAAAAAAAAAAATAAAAAAAAAATTTATAATCTAAGAATTCTATAATAAGAAAAGTAAGTCTAGTATGTAGAAGATGTTTCTGTGGGCAGCCCTGCTTGTTTTGTATCTTAAAGGGAATAAAAGAAGGGTAAAATGAAAGGTGGGTAGGGGATAAAAAGCAGAAAATCCCTCACAGTGGTGCGCAGAGTCTTGCAGAGCTTCAAACGAGATTGTCTGGGAAGACAAGGGGCAGTTCATTTCACAGGCGCAATTAGCCGCCTGAAACACTATTGACCGACGAACGGCTGTTTGTTCAACAGCTCTGTGTGTGAGCTAGACGAGCGAGCACGTGACAAAACACTAACAACAGGGAACTGAAGCTTTCTGTGGAGGAGAACGGCACTCCCAGACACCTCTAGAGGCTTCAGCTGAGACCCTGTCCGCGTCACAACACCTGAGAGAAGAGACGAGGGGGAAAAAAACACTATAAAAGTGGTTTCAAGACCTCTACGGGAATGTAGATGCATCTTCTTAACCTCACAAATGATTACAGGTGTTCCCTGCCTGGCTGTAAACAGCATATTTGCCTTTGTACCGCCGCTTCTCGCCAGCCATGCAGCGAATGAATAAAGACAGCCAGAAAAGCTGTTTGGAAACTGCCATGTCAAAGCCTGCATTACACAATAAAGGGTCTCTTTCTCTCTCTCTCAAACAACTGTCAAGGTACACAGCGGAGGGAAAAAAGAGCAAAGGAAGCGGCAGAACAGCAATGTGCTCCTTGTCAGGTAGATGAGGTCATTGTGGTGCATATAGACAGCTCTGGCTGTATTTATTTGTGCTGCTCGCTCACATTTGGGGTTAGTGATGTGAACAAACCTCGAAGTCTAACTATTAAACTTGTCCAGAGGTGAGCTTTTATAAGTATTGGACTTACAATTTCACAACTAAATGGGTGAAGAAAAAAAAACTGATCTATAATAGAGAAGGAATTCGAGCTATTTCTAGCAATAAAATATAATAATAATAAATACAAATAATAAGGAAAAATGAACTGAACATACATACATATATATATATATACACACACACACACACACACAGAGAGAGAGAGAGAGATATGTATGTTTTTGGTTCATTTATCCATATTATTATTCTTTTTAAATAAAAAATATAATATATAATAGTGTTTTTTGTAAATTTTTCAATGTATGTACATAATAAAAAATTGTGTAAATATATATATATATATATATATATATACACACACAGTTTTACGTTATATTTTCAGTCATTTTTAAGCATATAATATATATTAAAAATAAATAATTCAAATACTAATAATGAATATTGTTTTATTTTGTTATTCATATTTCAAGTATGTGTGTATAAGTGTAGAATCTAAAAATAATTCAATAAATAAATACATCCATGTATAATGCATATCTAAAACAAACAAACAAACACATATGCTCCTAAATATTCCTAAAACAAAGTCGCAAGCACTTCACTGTATGCTGGATTCAAGCTTTCCCTCAGTCTCCGCAATGACCTCTTTGTTCTGGAAACAATTATTTCTGGAAAGCTTGTCAATATCATTATTTTTACAAGAAATCAATACACTTCACAAAGGTGATGGGCGATTCAATGGCGAGATGTTCACCTCTCTCTCTCTCTCTCTCTCTCTCTCTGTCAGGGCGTGAGTGGCCAGGCCGGACGGCCGAGAGCAGATGACAGATTCTGCTGGACGTGTAGCAGACAGTGTCGAGCGGAGGAGAGAAGAGGAAGGCGGCTGAAGGCAGGCGTGGAAAACGTCAACTCCTGCAGGCTCTAACGAGCCAAAGATGTCAGCCGCTACGAGTGTCCACTCGCCAACGAACAAGAGAGAGAGAGAGAGAGAGAGAGAGAGAGAGAGAGAGATG
Organism: Ptychobarbus kaznakovi; assembly: GCA_027422405.1. Classification (NCBI taxonomy): domain Eukaryota; kingdom Metazoa; phylum Chordata; class Actinopteri; order Cypriniformes; family Cyprinidae; genus Ptychobarbus; species Ptychobarbus kaznakovi. Next base: position 22,841,724 of record CM049808.1, on the reverse strand, counting down.
TTGTGTAGAACATGCTGGCAGACTCTCTAATCGGGTTTCCAAGGCATTCTCTCTCTCTCTCTCTCTCTCTCTCTCTATTAGTCCTGAGATGGCCACAACCAGAAAATGGACACTATATTATTGTTAGTCGGCCAAAAACAACAACATTAAAAACCAGAAATGCACATACATAACGCAATCTCACACACCCACGCGTGCTGTGTCAAAACCCTGGCGTATTTCACCTCCCCCAGATAAATTAGCCGATCACTCATCGTTAATTTATTTCAAATATATTAATCATATTTCTCATAGGAGAATCTCACATTCCTCTTCTCACATCCATCTTTGGTCTCCTGTGATTATTATATTTTTTTTCCTTCCAGAAAGAGAGCGAGCACAATCTACTGTCCTACTTCTCCCCACTGCGGTGCCATACGCTCTAGCGCTATTTAACTACGGCTTCGAAATACTTTCTGCCGCTTCCGAGCAGCACTTCCCAGATGGCCCCCGCAAGCTGTGCCAAAAATGCGTCTTGTCAACAGCCTTGAACTATGAGATCATATGGCGACAAGAGATAGGTCTTTATAGCTCTTCTGTTTCAGAGTTCCACTGTCGTCTGACTGTCCAATTCATCATGGGCGAATATTGCTGTCAGAGCGATAGCGAGAGGAAGTACCTCGTACGGCTCTGATAAAGGGACGTGTCCGACATGCCGTGGCTCTCAACAGCTCCGCCGAGCAGCCGGCACCGAGCCCGAAGACGCCATTTTTGATAAAATAATTGAGCAAAGGGTGCAGGCCGAAATGTTTCGCAAAGTTCTCCCACGCATCTAACAAAAAGATTATGGAAAAAACATTCTGGTGTTCCCAGACAAAACAAAATGCTATTGCTTATAAGTTGCTCTTTTGTAGCTCAGTGGAGTTCTCAATTATGGTTCACGATTTCACACTTACATCTACTAGCACGATAAACGTAATGCGTATTTGGCGTGTATGGTAATACGTTGTAGGCGTGCTGTCCTGGGGGAGGGCTCCTAGCCGGAAATGGCCCGAACCCGGAGAACCCCCCCCTGTGTGATTAGAATTCTAGTGATATTGGTGGAGAAGGGGTGGTGGAGGGATGCTGGTTAACCGTCAACTAGATGGAGGTAAGACAGCTGTATTTATGTCCAAGGGTTGATTACCTAGATTGTGTACCACCTGTGCTAATTAGCCTGAGTATCTGATGTGCTCCTCCCGAACTTAGTTTATAAACTTCGTTTCTAAACTTCATTTCATTTCACCAACTTTTCCTCAGATGTTTCTCCTACAACTCCTAATAGACAACAAAAGATGCAAATGACACAAATGGGAATAGCATTGCACTTACTTTGGTCCTCCATTTGAAGGGAATTGTTTGATTTTTGAAAATTTTGACTTTGGTATTTTGCCAAACAAGTCAAACTGAGATAATATGATCATAATTTGAGACATCGTTGAGATATCTTTTGAAACTCTAAATAAAAAAAACGTTGTGAGATAACTGTCTTCTGCTTTTCTAACAAAAAAATGGCCAATCAAAATCTCACTAATGTCTGGGAGAAACGACTGAGACAAAGATGAGACAGTGAGACGAGATGTTTCTCAAAGGATCATTGTATCAGCTTTGTTTCAGATGTTTCTCCTACAATTCCTCATTAAAAAAAAAGTGACAAATGAGACAAATTAGGAATTTGATGATAAATATTTCAGTTTTATGAGCTCAGAGTTCATATTGCATTTTGAGATATCTGACGAGATATCGCTCATATAATTGTCCATCTTAAACAGTCATTGTATCAGCTTGGTCTTAAAATGTACCTCTACAGTTCCTTACAAAAAAGGGTCAATTGGTTTCAATTTTTTTTTATGAGAAACGAGACGTTTTGACTGCTGAGAAAGTCTGAACACAGTTTAGGAAACATCTTCTGAAACCCATGAGACTACTAGACATTTTTCCTCAAGAGAAGCAGGGAAAAGTGTCCAGTTTCTCCATTTAATCTCATTAATATCTAGGAGAAACAAACGAGACACTAATGAGATCATTTGTGCTGTTTTCCACCTTAAAAGGTAGAGGCAGCAACTATTTGGATTCTAATTGCAGAGAAAAAAACTTTAAACAGATAAATCATATACATTTTCAAGTTGCAAATATTTGCACACACGTTTACTCAGAAATTAGAGCTGGCGCCAAATATGTGGTGTTTTTTCAAAAATGTGTTGATTTATTTCTCTGGCATTTTGTGCTGCTGGCATACAGGACTGAAGTCAAGTTTGATGAGGCTCTAAGCATATTTAAACGCCTCTTATGACTGCCACTACGCCAGAGACAGTCACGTCATTACAACTGTCACTCAGCTCTTTACAGCATGTGTGTGTGTGTGAGAAAGAGACTCAGGGTTACTAATGCAGGCCACATGTATAAGTGGTGCTGATGTCTCGGGCTAATAAAACAGCTGCGCTCTCATTGGCCCTTGAAATGAAAAGCTGAGAGGGGGAAACTAGAAATCAGAAACAACAAACAGTCACATCCAACCCAAAAACACTTTAACATGCCCACAAACCGCAAGAGAAGAGGAACGGAAGAGATGGAGGGAAAATGCAACAGGCCCAAATTGAACATTTGCCAGACATGATGGAAAAAACGGCGATGTTTTCTGTTCTGTTTTCACATCCGCGCTACCATGTTCCTCCCTGCAGACTCTGAACTGCATTTATGAATTATCTGACACTTTTTCTGACAACAAGAGCTCGGTGGAAATTGCAAGGCCTCTTTTTCTGACAAGCACGAATATCAATATTTGAATACGTTGCCGATTTTTCAAAAACTTCTCTTTCTTGTTCGCGGATGCAGGGTTGAGTGCTTTCTTTTTCGAATTCCCTCGAGGGAGGAATTCAATGCGTGTTGCATTTTATTCTGCTCGGAGTGGCATCTGAAACTCGCTTCTGATGAAGTTTACTTCCTTCGACTGCGAAGACAGACCCGTCCTGGTAAATAATGATAAAACACGAGAGCGTTGATTCATACATTGACACGGCAAAGTAACATGCCTCTTAGAGATCGTCGTAAGATATGCACGTCTTTATTCTCCGGCAGAACGGTCGACTTAAGGTTTACTTTCCCGTACAATCTTTCGTTTCTCTGACAACGTGAGATTCTGAGGCTGATTAGAAAGAACTTGTTAGGACGGGATCTGAAAAGCGCTGACTCCTCCTGCTAACAAGCAGGTGAAAAAAAGCTATATAAAGACAACAAAACACAGTCATTAACATTTATGAGTGTTGCAGGTGTCAGTCAAGACGTGATATTAGAATAAAGTAATTTAATTTGAATGCAGAAGGTGTGCGTGCATGCGAGTGTGTGTGTAAGCCATCGCTTTTTAATTTGCATGCCGGAGATTGTTTATACGGATCTTTAATAGGGACGTCAGCTCGCTGGCAAACGTTCTTGAGCGCAACAAAGACAAATGTCACCGTATTTTCTATGAGCGATCATGTTTAATAACATGCATCATTAGCGATGGGATCAATACGGATGTAGCAGGCCTGTTCAAGCAAAACAAATATGACGAGCTGTAACTCCTCCTTCCTCTCTCAATTTATACCAGCAGAATTATGGGATACATTCAGCCGGTGATTTGTGTGTGAACAAATGTTTGCTATAAGGAACAAAACCTGGATTACGAGGAGGTTATGGAATCCTCTTACGAAATGTATATTTTAGTATGCGTAATAAGATTAATTCACTCACACTTTTTGGGTTTGTTCAGCAACGTACATTATATAGTGGCCACAAGTCACATAAGCCCATTTGTATGGGTTTTGAGAAGCGAGTTGGTGTGCTCCTTGTACTCTTGTTTCTCTTATCCTCCTCCTTCTCTTCTCCCCCAATGTGTGTGTGTGTGTGTGTGTGTGTGTGTGTGTTGGGGAGGGAGAATCTCTTAAGCTTCTCACAGGCCGCTACCCTGTCTGATTCGGTCACTAATGATAGATTGCCCTGCCCTCCCCCTCTCTTCCCCTTTCACTTTCTCTCAGCGCTGGTGGAGGACTAAACCTCGACCCCTCTCTCCCGCCCCGTCACCCCCGCGAGCTGCCTGTCTGCTCTCTGCTTAGACATCAGCCCTCCGTCAGCCTGTGGCCATCTCGTTTTTCTCCAGTCAAACACTGGGGCTTCAACAGCAGCAGCACTGCGGGGCGGCCCTACACATCCTGAAACAACATCACATTTGTTTTGCCTCGATCTCTTTCAGATTTTTTAGTGCCTGCAACTTGTGGTTGAACAAAACGGGGTTTTCAGTAATCAATGCTGATGTCAATAGAGCATGGCTGCTGATGCAATGCCAAAATGTGTGCACATGAAATGCACAAAAATTGTAAATGAACACTTATTTTATATACAACCTGTATATCATTCCAATTTAAACAACCAAAAATTATGAGATACTTTCAAACTGATTTGTATAGTAAAATATAAAAAATATTGAATATTTGCTATAAGAAATTAAACAGTCAAAAAATAATAATAGTATGGAAATACTTTGCTTAATCGATAATCTCAAAATGGCCAAATTTTGTCAATAACATTTTTTTTGCAAACTAAAATCTTAAACCAGTGTTTAACGATTCCAAAATTCCAAACTCCAGAAACTGTTTTTATATTTTGAAACGTTTTAAATTCTGAACATTGTTACTATTAACTGATTAACCGTTGTCAGCCGTTATAATAATCTCAAAACAGCCAAATTTCGACCAATTACTGCTAGCACAGTAAAATCTCAGACCATTATTTAAAATCGCAATACAAATGTTTCAAAGTAAATATTTTTATACTTTGGAAATGTTTTAAAATATGAAATACACAGCTATTAATTGATTTACCGTTAGTGTCTGTTATGATAATCTCAAAATGGCCCAATTTTGTCCAATTATCATTGCTAGCACAATAAAATTGCGCTAATTATTATTTAAATATTTACATGTAAATATAACAACATAATACTTATATTTACCCGTTTTTTTATGTTCATCCATCAGCATTGATAGAAAATCCACTATCAATTTTTGCATAATCGCTTATCAGCCAAATGCCACAATCCCAAAAAGCCACAAATATCGGTCAAATATAAATTTTTTTTTCAATTGCTTACACACCCAAGCTGATAATATTAGCACAAAATCACTAACCATTACTTATGCATCTTTGAAAAGTGATTGAAAGCGGTTTATTATCCAATGCCAGTGATTGAAAACAAACACATGCAAGAACTACCAGCTACAAGCGGTGACATTTAATCAAAAAAAGTCAAATATCGGCCGATTAATCAGTTTAGACGATAAATCGCTTGATCGCTTGTGTAAACTGACAAAAACAAGTCTACTTAATTCCACACACTGTTCAAACCCGTATGATTGTGTCATACCCACATACCACATACCCACAACGTGCACACTGCTTAATTCGAGGTAGTGCTTGTGTCCTCTAATAACAGAGCAGGAATTGGTTTGGTGGGGTTGATATCCGGGTGTCTATCTGGAGTGACGAATCCATGAAGCATTTCAGACCATCTCCCCTTTTCAATTTCACTCGGTGCCTGTGAACCAACATGGTTCTGATGCCTTTCACCCTTCAATGGACACACAGCCACCGCTAATCAGGATTACATCCTTCAGTCAACAGTGATTTCAATAAAAGAAAAGAGAGAGAGGCAGGAGAGAGAGAGATAGATAGAAGGAAAGAAAAACAACAAAAATTATAATAAATATAGGAAGCTTGAGCTGGACTGGCAGCCCGGTTGTTGTCGAGATAGCAGAAGGTGATTAAAATCTCATTCGACGGGAATCCGACTGAAGCGTGCTGGTCAAATTGTGGAGGAACACGCACACATGCACACGTACACACGCGCAAACACACACTCCCGGTAAAGTGAAGATGATGGAACTCGCCCCCGAGTCGCATCTGATTGCACATGCACACACAAATTGGCACAAAGTAGATTCATGAACAACAAATCATTGCAGGGGGAGCCTGACCTCTTCAAAATGAGCCTTTGTTACAATCATTTCAGTCAGCGCAGCCGCCACGAGGTGCCTCATACTAATTTGCTTTCTCCGTGAGAGAAGATGTGAAAAAACCATGTTGCCCCCAACAGGTTAACACGCTAACACGCTCACCTTTAAATGGATGTGACGTGTGACCTTATTCAGGGTTTGGATATCAAGCTAATAACTTCCTTCGTGAAACAAATTACCCAGTCTTGGCCTAACATATTATTTTCTGTATGTTTAAAGAGACGATATTTAACAACAGCGCCAGCTGTGAGCGAGAGAGAGTGTGTGTGTGTGTGCGCGCTGTCTGACTGTGTGTACGGTTTAATTACCACATCGACACATTTGTAACTGATGCAATACCGCTGCTTGCCGGTGAAACCCCTGTACAAACACACGTCACTTGGAAAAATCTTCCAAGATGTGTGCTCGAAAATCAGGGAATTGCTAACACGCAGGAAAACGAATATAGACTCGGTACCACATGAAGCTAATAAACCGTTTCGGACTGGCGGGTTAGTGGCGAGACCACAAAATTTGGACTGGGGGACGCGGTTGTTTTAGCTAAGCGTCATTATAAATCCCTGGAGAAAGCGTAAGGTGTAAAAGTGCAAGTCAATGTGTTCATTGTCCTTCCGTCAAACGAGCGGACGCCAGTTTGGTGATGGCAGGATCGGAAGAACTGTGAGAGCCGACTTGTTTTCTGAGCAATTAAAGTGTTCGGCTCAACAGGAGAGAAGGTGAAGTGGTCTGCCATTAAGCCTAGTTAGAGGGGTCGTAAAGCTAACCTGTTGAGGGACGTGATGTGTGTGTGTGTGTGTGTGTGTGTGTGTGTGTGTGTGTGTGTGTGTGGAGCTGTCTGGATTGTGTCAGGTTGTCAGGGTTGGCCACTTTAACAGAAGGAAGTTAAGGCGGTGACCCACGAGGCCAGACACTTTGAGGAGATAATGTCCAAGTCTTTCTTTTTCTGCCTTTCCCTCTCTCTCTCTCTCTCTCTACCTCCCACAGGCCAATTAAAACCTCGACTCACGGGAAAACTTGCCCAGGACTTCCTCTCCCTCCTCTTCCCCCTGTTTCTGCTTAGCAACGTCTTGTCAACACACACAGATCCATGGCATTCTCCTCAATATCACTGGCATAACGGTTTCAATCGCCTGTTGGAATTATTATGTATTGAATATAGAAACTCGTTCTGGACATGTTTGTACGTTGCGAGAGTCTATGCTACGTTCCATTCAACTCTAACTTTCAATTGGAAAAGTATAAGTTTGATATCTGATTTAGGACTTCCGATTGGAAAACTCAACCAAGACATTCAATTTGTCCAAAATGTTGTGATACAAATAGATATGTGCCCTACCCCTAATGATTAACATTATCAAATAAGATGCATCAACTAGTCAGTACTATGAAGCCGGTTAAGCAACCATTCCCCCCCCTCCCAAAGAACCACCCCCCCAAAAAAAACTTGGGGTCAGTTTTAAAATAAAATATTTTATTCAGCAAGGATGCATGAAATGTATGAAAGTATAGAAGAATCCTAAAAATGTATTATAGTTTCCACAAAAAATATTGATAATAATAAATGCTTCTTGAGCAGTAAATCATCATATTAGGATGATTTCTGAAAGATCATGTGACACTGAAAACTGGAGTTATTATGCATAAAATTTAGCTTTGCATTACAGGAATAAATTACATTTAAAAATATATTAAAATAGAAAATAGATATTTTAAACTGTAATAATATTCCCCAATATTACTGTTTTTACTGTAATTATTTTTTTTAATGGTGCCTTGGCAAGCATAAGAGACATGTTTGAAAAACATAAAAAATCTTGCCGACCCCAAACGTTTGAACAGTAGTTTATATTATGCAGGTATATAAATGGAACGCAGCATTAGCATATCCTACCTGACTTAGCTTGTGTGGATAAAACTGGCTAAATCTGTTTACATTGTTGTTTTTGCTGGCGAGGCGCTTGTTTCAAACGCGTACTCTGGCCAGATGGAGAAACGAAGACAGAGGCATCCATCGCAGCTGGCTCTGATTACCGAGTGTCTATCCGTCCTCCAGCATCTTAAGTCACGCTTTGAGATATTACTCGAAACCAGGAAGATCCAATGAAGCCCAAACAGATATAAAGTTCCAGACTGACTCGATCAATACTTGTTATTTCGGCAGCCAAAACTTTGAGCGGCGCAACTCTGATTTGTTTTGATAACGTAAACGATATACAAGGTAACAAACGCGAATGAGCTAATTCTTGCTTCTCAGCACAAGCATCCTGGTCTTTACTCAATGATCTCCATCTAAACCCCTGACAAAAGAGCTAAAGGCTCTGTGACACTCTCACATTACACACATGTGAATATCTGAAGTGCTTTCGCCACCCACCCTCGCCGAGAACGATTTGCTTTCCCTTTTCTCCCCCTGGTCTTACTCTTTGGACAAGCAAGTTTACGCCTGGAGGATTCGAACACAAACCGAGTGTCATTTGTCCTTCAGTTCTACCCACCCAAGTGGTGATTAGTTTGGTTTAGCTGCTGGCTAAGAAAGCAAACCAATACAGTAGACCAAACAAGAAACCCGATGCTGGAGGGCAGAGCGACGCTCTGATTGGCTGCTCTTCATTATGTCCAGCTGGAAGGTAAATAATCAACAAACACTCAATGAGGGACAGCCTGTTTCAGCCCACCACCTTAATCAACACTTAAGGAATCAAATTGGATTTGCCCTATCAGAGACAAATAGACTCCAGATTGTGTGTGTGCGCCCTCTCTTTCATTGTAAGAGTGTCAGATATTTATCAGTGCTAACTCAAAGCTGAAAACTACAGTGATGCATCATTTATATCCTGTTACACTATGTTTTCCATTTAATACTTAAACGTTAATATAGAAAATGTAAATATAAATACATACTTATATGTAATAATATTATAAATAATTATCATATGTAAATATATAAACATTTTAAAAAGTATATGCATTTAAGTACACAATTTGTGGTTATATATATATATATATATATATATATATATATATAATAGTTATTTATTAACACTTCTGCAAATTAAACACTGTATATAATAATTCACACAAATGATTTTTGCACTACGATAGATAGATGGATAGATAGATAGATAGATAGATAGATAGATAGATAGATAGATAGATAGATAGATAGATAGATGTAGTATCACTCTGTTTTGGCATGGTTTATGATAAAAATAAACATTATAAATAAATAAAATAATATTAAATAAAAAACAATAATAACCCTCGACTTGTCTCTTTCAAAACATGGTTTGTGTTACATTCAAAATGTTTTGAGGTCGAAGATCATTGTAAAATGCTAATAACGGCCTTGGCTAGCAAAAATCATCACACAACACCACATTATTTACAGCCAGTATTCAGTGTGCTTTGTGCCAAGAATGAAGTTTGTTCAGGAGAAAAAATAACAAAAAACAATTGATCACTATGATTTTTCCCATAACAAAGTGGAACCGCTGAGTTTGAGCGAGCCAATGTAAGTATAAACTAAAATCTGGCTAATATACAGTACGCAATGTTCTTTGCATCAGTATGCGAGGTGGACACGGAGCCTGTGTGTGTGTGTGTGTGTGTGTGTGTGTGTGTGTGTGTGTGTGTGTGTGTGTGTGTGTGTGTGTGTGTGTGTGTGTGTGTGTGTGTGTGTGTGTGTGATCCTGAGTAATCCTGTAGGTCTGGCAGAAGAATGCCATTTTTAAAGACATCCCTTAAAATCTGCACCCTACTGAGGCCAGTGGTTTCCTCTGTCATTACAGAAGTGTAAACTCCTGGATGTGGGAGATTGAGGGTAATTTCCTACAGATGCAGAGCCTCCTCTGGCTCTCGACATGGAGTTTAGGGAGAGAGGAGATCCAGCCAGGACTCGGACTAGCTGGTCCCAATTCAGGATAGACTGCAGACACGTGCAAGCATGAATCTGTGACTGAACACAGGTGTATATTACTCATCACAGGCTTATAATGAAATAATATTATTGTTATTATACACAAATGTCCATGACATTCGATACCTATGTAGTCATTGGGTTTGGTGCTGGTATTTGCACACACACCCAGACAAGAGGCCCAAAAGTGAGGTCTGTGGTCATATTTTATATTGTTTAGTGGATTTACTGCTTTTTAATGGCAGAGAAAGAGGTGATATAATTGAAAAGCAATTAATAACCCTTGACATTTTGCTTTCAAAACATGTTTTATGCCAACCCTGCTATATTCAAGGTCCATTTTAGGGTAAATATCACATATCAGAACAAAAATAACAGCCTTAGCTAGTAAATATATTTGTACCACATCACATCAATTATTCTTGTCTGAATCCTTTCCTATCCTTTGTGCCAATAGCTCTATATAAAATAAAATAATGATAATAAATATTTTAAATAAAAAATATTTAGATAATATTAAATTATTATTATTATTACATAAGGAAACAGTAAATAGGGAATTGCCCACCATGTCTGCCATCTCCTATAGGCCAAGCTCTGCTGTTGTTTTACATGTGCTACTGTTCCTTTTCTCGTTCATTGAAGGGCAGAGGTACGATACTTTTTCATTCAGCATATTGAGCAGGTCTCTGGACATGCCAGCCAGCGGTTTTATAGTTAATCAATACCAATCCATTCCCAGCCTTGATGTTAAATAGGGATCAATACAGGCAAGCTGTGACTGGATCTGATTTCAATTGGTTGGCCAAGCAGTGGGTTTTAATCTGAAGCTAAATCAGACAGGAGAACATAAGTCAGGTGAATTACAACACTGCTTTCCCAGCACCAGGAAACGCCGTCATATTTTATCATCACAGTCTGGGCAGGTTTATTCACCACCTACGTGTTTTATTTATTTATTATTTCGTTTCATTTCCACGAGAGAAAGAGATACAAGCTGTCGCTAAAGACTAGCATACAAAAAGATGAGAAAATCCTATTTCTCAGCTCTGACGGAGTGGGAACCTGCAAGAACGCCTCCTTTTTTTGTCTCTTCTTAAATGATTGATTCAGAGAGACCGGACAGATCGATAAAGTTCTAAAGTTCAGTACGCTTCACGACCAGAAGATCATAAGGATCACATAATTTCTGAATTAGTCGAGCTGATTCGCACAGATCAGACATCCCGTGCTACAAAGAGGCCAGTTATTATAGACAGAGAAGAAGAACTTACCCAGCACTTTTTACACTACACTTTGAGGTGTATAACCCGTAATACTCTCTTTTCATCCTAAATATTGCCCCTTGTCTTCAAAAAGCCACCTTATCTATCTGCAGCCGATGAAATAGCAAGCTCTCCAACGAAAGACCTGCCATGTATTCCTGTAGATAAGTGTTGTCAGCCACCACTTTTTTGCTAAGCCCCCTGAAATCCCACTTTCAGGAGCGGAATCCATAAAACTCATCCGACTCTAGCGGATCTAATGAAACATGCTAGCCCCTATAGCGCTGATTGATCAGCCAGCGGTCAAAGCCCTGGCCTGGCTGCCCCGGTGTCCCGCTCCTCTTGTGGTCCATCTATGATGATAAATTAGCATTAGATGGAGCCTAATGAGTTTACTAAACATTTGGGATTTGCACTAATAAACTGGCAAGCTAGCAGGCTAGCAGTGAGAATGAGCAATCCCCGAGCAGCCCCTTATCTGAGGGACATGACAGTTAAACCACGCGTCCAATCTGCCATCGATTCATCATCCTGGCGCCATTGTGCATTCTTCACAAGAGGATAATTACGCAGCGACTGCTTCGGAAATGCAAGTGTTTTACACAGAGAGCGTGACCTGGATGTTGCATGCATGCCATGGTATTTACATCTTTACCATCTTTTGCTAGCATTATGCTGCAGAAATGGAGCAAGAGCGAGTCTTCATAATGACTTTCTAATGCACATGCAAATTAAAAATGCTTGCGGCATCTGTCAGCAATAAGACACAAACTAAAATGTATCTCAAAGTTTGATTTAGCCCACATTACGACGTACAATCGCGCAACTAAACAGCCTTGCTTTGTGCGTGCAAACAATTTAAGAGTTAAACAAATATTTAGCATGGCTAATGATATTCTATCAAGTCGACCTACAGCAACAACAATCAATCAGCATCGCACCCCATATTTAAAACAATGTAAATTAGCAGCAGCTTTGAGCCGAGTAAATGGCTGATGATGTGTGCTGGATGGCAGACAGGGTTCTGGACGCTGTAATTGCTGGGAATGATTATAATGAGGGTTTGGGAAACTTAAGCAGAGACTCACTTATGATGATAAATAGCCTTGAGCCAGTGTGTGAAACGGGCGGCCTAACCTTTCAACTACACAGCTCGCTGCAGACTTCTGGGCTCGAATGTTTCTGATTCCTTTTCGCCTAAAATGTAATTCAGACTTCACACAGGGCAAGTGCACGCACAGATACACGTCCTCCAGCACAAGCGAGTGCAATCTACCCTCAAATGTTCATGTGAGGTTCGAAAACACGCTTGCGTTATCAGCAGAACCGACCGGCGGCCGATAATCTTTTGACAGAGGGGCCTATATTTAGAGATAACTTGTCAGCTTTAATAAATGATAGTTATTTGCTGCAGTTTTTTTTGAAGGTTTCAGAGCCGATGGCCCCTCCTGGGAGCCCATGGGACGGGCGACGGCCAAGGCCCAGTGCCTCTCGCGGAGAGATGCTGATGGCATGTGCCCAATGTCCAGATCGCTGTCCTGCGACCTCAAATTGGCGCGACCAGCACCATGTCCAATACAATCCTCACACTGTTTCCTAACCTAATCTCAGCGGTGTCACACGACAGATTGCCACATTCGTAAAAATGGGAATGGAGGTTGGGTGGGTGGCTGGGAGGGGGTGGGTTAAAAAAGAGAAAAGACATGGGAGCTTTGTGTTTTTTTTAAAAGAGAGAGATTGGAGAGACAAGGAACGGATATTTCTTCCAAGAGAGACAGCGCACACTCAACACCCTGATCTGATTTACAAACTGCCCCTAATGGCAAACAAATGTTGTGGGTGTGTTTTTGCGAATAAGAAAAAGAGAATCGTACAGATCTACTGAGCCAACATCTACGCAAACCAAAAGCCAGTTATCATGCTTTTACAGGCTAAAACACACACTGACATAGTGTTGACAGAATCAAACAGGACGCTCCATAAACACGCACATGTAAAATAGACAATGCGGCCGAAAGGAAACCAAACAAGTCAATTTAATTTAGCACGAAAACATTCTGCTGCGCCGCAGCTCTCGGGAACTATAAACGACTGCAGAAGTAGTCAAAATAAAAATAAACAGTCGATTTAAAGCGTTGTTAGCTATGTGCGCGCAAAGCAGATCTGTTTTGAATCCATCCGTGGTAAGAAGTTGGAGCAAAACAGGTTGTGCTGTGGAAACGGGAAACGTTGGCCGCATTCACAGAGGGAAGCGTCATGAACTTCGGACATGCATTCCAGTCAGTCCTTCCTAAACCACAACTGATTCAATTTTCCCGGTTGTTATTCAAAAGGATCGTGCACCCGCGCCAGGCTATTGTGTGACAGCACACCCTCTCCAACTGCCCGGGGTGAGTTTTTGTGCATGTCTTGAATGCATGCGTGCCTGTGTGTGTGTGTGTGTGTGTGTGTGTGTGTGTGTGTGTGTGTGTGTGTGTGTGTGTGTGTGTGTGTGTGTGTGTGTGTGTGTGTGTGTGTGTGTGTGTGTGTAATCACATTTTTACGTGTCTGACGATAATCGTGCTTTATGCATGTGAGTATTTGTTTGCATGTGAATCCATGTGTGCATATGCATGCGTGTGTGCGTGTTGACACACTCAGCGGGGGTTTTCATATAGCCCAACAAAAGGGGAGTGTCGTTGCTTTGTGCGCTCAATCATATAAAAGAGGCTTTTTAAAGCACATATGTCCCCTCCACGGAGTCCTGATTAGACTCTCAATATCTCCACCAGACACACGCACACATAATCATACTGGTTGTTGTAGCAAAACTATAATTTTCACATTTCTCTTCTGCTCTTGCATCCACAGCTTTCTCACCGCTAAGAGTGTGTGTGGATTTCGTCTGTCACTAAAGACTCCTCGGAGCCGGCGTCTTCCGGTTACAGGGCCCATGCAACATGTCTTACAACAACACAGCTCAGGGTTCCCTCCTGTCTACACATGCTAGACACATTTCCCTCTTCAATCCTCACACACAGACCCACATGGCATGAAAAAAGAAATGCACACATTCCCATTGCCAGTACTATTAGCATGTAGCAGCTTAACCAGTGATGTGTCTACACTAATAGAGAATCCTAACTTCATTAATTAATAGACAACTCTTGATGATTTAAAAATAAAAGTTCCTCTCCTTTCACAAACCAGAGCTGGGTGTTAAAAATAACAAAACTATGCGATATAAATACAATTTGAAGCCTATATTTTTTGCTTGCCACCTGATGTCAACAAACTTGAATGCAAAAGTGCAAAATCATGTCGCAGGAAAAAAGAGCCTTTTGATTGGCTAAAAAAATTTTTTTTTTTTTTACAATTTGCAGCAACAATGTCTGTGATTACTCTCAGGAAGAAGATAAACAAAGTTAAAAACTCATTGCAGAACCTTTCAAAATAACGCTTCCTCAATGGTTCATTGCAGCACTTGCAAAGTTTCGTTTTCTATTTTATTAATCTTTTTTTATTCTATATAGGGTTTTTTCGAGATTAAAAAAAAATGTTATTCATTAAAAGTAAGCTAGCAACACGAAGATCATGGGTTTTGTTATACAAACTAATAAAATCACTTTGGATTGAAACATCGTTCTAATGTAAATGTGAATATAGTTTGCTTAACTAAACAAATTTTAGATTTTTTTCCTATTGAAATCAGGCTGCAAAACTACCTGGGAGCCTTATTTTTAACAGTATACAAGAAGCTATGATTATTTTTCAGATACGAGAGTGTTTACTCTGTCGGTAGAGGACATTGTTGTGGAGACGCCTGATCTTGAGTTGTGTGCTGTCGGACATCTGCTAGGCCTTGACCCACTTCTACGTGTGAGCAATGTGTGGCAGCGCTAAGGTTTGGCTTTTTGACCGCGGAGGCTGTTTCTCATTTTCTGTGTGAGTGCGAGTTGAGTGCTAGCTGCCAAGGGCAGGTTAAGCTCTCTGCTTCTCCCCTCCTGTAGATCTGGCATCCCTTCAGTTCCTCGCATAAAAGGTGGCAATCTTCATTAAAACCTCTTACAGACAACTGTCAGTTATTCACAGTTAGAAAGAGCCAGCTGTTCTCACTTGCTCGCTCCCTCTCTTGATCCCTCTAGTGAGACAGAAGTCACTAGTTCATAACAGAGGAGTTTAGAAGCGTAGTCGGTTCTGAAGAGTTTCAAGGTGACAGTGTCATCCACGCTGCACGCAAAGGCATTTTTGTATATCATTATGTCGATGAGACAAAAGAGCAATTAACAAATAATTACAAAAGATTTTTGGTCTACATTTCAAACAAGCCGGCATAAGGAGAACCTTAAGTATGCTAATGATAAATCATTTGCATACTAGAAAACACTTGCCTTTTTTCTTTCCTTGCCTTTTTTTAACAAAATTCTCAAATTATTAATGCAAGATGGATTAATATTTAAATGCTCAACTGTTTATGTATTCAAAGAAAATGTTACATTTGATTTATTGCACATAATAAATGGTGCCAGAATCAAATTGCAATTGTTTGTCCAAGTAGGTCATTTTTGTAATTCACTTTGCTGCCTCTAGTGGCACAAAAATGGCATTGCACCTATAACTAATGCCCTAAACATTGGACAGAGCGAAAGTAACCTGCAATGATGCACTTAAAACCTGTGCCAGGCAACCTACACCAAAGCAATACACTTGCAAGCATCCTAATATAGCACTGTGTGACAGCATGAACACTATTCTGGTGTTATTTTTCATCCTGTAGTGGAGATCTACACTCTGCTTTCACTTTGGCCACTAGTGGACTTGCTCATTGAAGGAAAAAAGCACTCTCTCTCTCTCTCTCTCTCTCTCTGATGTTAGCAGAGGGTTTGCTGACTGTCTCATAAATAAGGAGTTGCTGCGCACACCTGTGTACCTGCAGCAGTGAGGCTGTTACCTGGCCAGAGATATATCTGCTGTCTGCAACCTCATTAATCAGGTCTAATGGAGCTCCGGCGCTCTCCTCCTCTCACACGTGTGTCTCTGTGAACATAAACACACATATACGTGCATACGCATCCTCCAAGACTGCTGTGGCGCTACTGGAGGTACAAGGACTTTTCGAATAAAACATTCATACACATACACGGTCTGTTGAATGTCACCTGGACAAGGTAAGATATAAATAAAGAAAAATATTACTCTCGTGGCTGGAGGCAAAAGTAGCAGTTCAAGTGCCCTCTACCGTACCACTCGGTTTCACACATCCTACATGGTTGCATTTCCTAATAAACAGGAAGTTCGGGCGGGATTGTACTTCTATTTGAGCAGCGCTTAATTTACATCACAGCATGATTTGCTGCTTACTATGCTAGTCAGAGTCATGTGACATCAGGGGGAGGGACATTCTCATTTTATAGAGCATTTGATTGGACAACAATCTGAATACTATCAGAGAAATCTGCACAAATTGTAGCTTTAGGGCAGCTTGTCACTGAGGGAGTACTCTTAAAAAGGCAACTTTATGCCTTATCTACCTCTAAAAAGTGCATAGGATTTTAGTGTAGTAATGCAAAACCACTATGAAACTTTTAGCTGTAAATAAGGTACAAAAATCACTCTCACTCCCTAAAGGTACAACTTTTGCATATTGTTCCGAGAAATTATATGTTGAAAACGACAGCTCAGTTTGGTTCATTAAATCTGTTAAATGTGCATTTTGTCTACGTTTAGAAGTGCATAGAATGTCTCAAAGCTAATAAAAAAGGACTAAAGCCACAGAACTGCCCACAAGGTGGGTAAAAAAGGCCTTTCTTTGGGAGGAAAAAGACAGGCTGGGGAATTAACACTTAACACAGGCTTAATTACGGCACGCACGCGCCTGTGAAAACCTGCCATTCAAGAGCATTGGTAAATAAACCTCTCTTTACAGGTGATCCAAATGTGTCTCGCTCCAGACAGCCCTCTGTTCCAGCGCTGATATGTAATTAAAATCATCTCCAAAATTCTCCTCGACAGGACGGGCCCGAGCCAAAAATGTAAATGACATTAAGGGAGACAATGAATTGAATTTTGTTTAATGTCCCTTTTGCTGGTGCTAATTTACATAGCGCTTTTCCAACAAAAGCTCTGACCTTCTAAATGCTGGCATTTGCTCAGCTCTGAGAGCGGGCCTGTGCGCGGATGAGAGGGAGGAGGTCTTTTTAAGTAGCCTGGTCGGAGAAGATACAAACAAAAGGGCGAAAAAAACTGTGGAGCGATCTGTGTTGGTTTTAAAGATGAAAAAATCCTGCAACAGGCAGAGTACGAACACACATTTTTCCCCGGCATATGGCTCCAGGAAGACCTAGCTAATAACCAAGTGTAATCCCTTCTGGAAAGGTCCTCTGGTACGAAACATGAATGAATGTTTAGCTAAATCAGCATCGGGACCCAAACACCACGCGGTCCGAACAGGTGCAGAAGCCTCAGCTAAATGAGCCACATAAACCGTCCTGCTACACAACTGTGTACTCTGACACACACAAAAAAAGTCAATGTCATGAATTATTCAGTTGAGGGAGGGGGTTGGCTGTCAGAGGTCAGGATGTCTTGACCTTTCTGACAGGAAGTGAAAGGGAGATCGGTTGGCTAGGAAAACCCTGATCGCTCTTGAGTCGGAGGGATGTTATTAGTTCTCAGACTGATACGGGGGTGGGAAATGATCCAACGCCTCACGCTTGACATGTGCGTTCAAGACATCACCTACAGGAGTTCGAGTCTAGCCGTAGAACTCCTCATTTCTGAGCTCAATCTATCTTTCAAAAAATCCCAATGAATAATCTATGACGAAGCCGGGTCGGGTTGTGAAATATTTAAAGATCCGTCGAGGTTGAAATTTTGTAACAGCTGTGAAATACAACCAAGTTTTTCTCTTTTTTTTTTCTTCTCCTCGTGAAGAACCTAAAGCTGCACCAAAGTCCAAGAGAAATAGTATAAACAGATGTCTGGCTTGACTACAGGAAAATAGGACACATTTGGAATGATAAGTCTCCTAAACTCCATTGAAAATGCCAGAAGCGAGCGGGTGCCAGTTATTGTCCAAGCCCGTGCCAGCGAGCAGTATGCCTGGCCCATGTGCCATCTGGGAGAATGTGGCTGAAAACGTTATTGATAATGGATCACCAGATCTTCTGGTCACCATAGCCCTGTTTAGCAGAACGTCCCCTTCCTCTATCTATCTCTATATCTATCCCCAGTCTACTTCCTGTGCATGCAAATGCTTGTTTATAAATGGTGACTGAGCATGCATGTATCTTAGCTATGCATAAAACTCCCTGGTGTACTGTAATGTTCCACTTTTTCCTCAGAGACAGGGAAAAAAGACGGACCTAACAAGACATAACCCCAAAGGATTGGTTTTGTGATTACAAATTAGCTTTGTATCATACACCCCACCTGCACGAACGCTTCAGTCATTTGAGGTTCGTGTTTCCGTGCGTTCCGGGCTCTCCCGGCCGCCTTGTTCTCTGAGTGTTGGATAAAATCATCTGTTCACAGTTGTGATATGCAGACAATGCAGTCGGCTAATGAAGCACATCTGCTTTTGTGATCCGACAGAATGGATCGCCCCTCTATGA
Source organism: Ptychobarbus kaznakovi (assembly GCA_027422405.1). NCBI lineage: Eukaryota > Metazoa > Chordata > Actinopteri > Cypriniformes > Cyprinidae > Ptychobarbus > Ptychobarbus kaznakovi. The sequence continues at coordinate 22,822,883 of CM049808.1, read as the reverse complement.
AAATGATCCTCTCGAGTCTTTCAGACGCCTCACAATCAAAATGTGAGCTTTTTTATCCGCCGTTTCAACCTACCACAATATCCCTCCTTTTTGCCGAGTATCAGACCTTCTTTGCGCTGTTCTCCTTTTCCTCTTTTACTAGTGTTACACATATTGTTCACCAGATTGAAGCACAAAGCGCCAAGACATCTGATCCATCCACCTCTATTTAGCCACAACACAAAGCCCAGCAATTTATGGGAAGAGTCAATGCAGTAAATATCAGTGAAACCCTGTTATAAAGTGTTTGTGTTTCTTTTAAAGGTAAATACATTGTTTAAGCCATGCATGGCCGGTGGGGAGAATCCACTCGGACTGCCTGAGACTCTTTTCAGGATCTGCTAAGAGGAAGTGATATGTGTTTTATCTTCTGTTCAGAAAACCAAAACAAATCCTCCTCCTCCTCGCCGGGACTCCTCTTTTCTTTTTTTCTCTCGCCCCACTAGCTTTTCTTTCTCCTGCGGTTGAGTTACAGTGAGTGCATGAATGTCGGTCCTGTAACTAATTACTGTTCGTACACTGTCAGAGCTCTTCAGCATGTCTGTTTAAACAAGCTAATCATTTAATGCAAAGATAACCAAGGTTACAGGGATTGATTCACACTCTTTGAGAGTGTTTACAGAAGAAGATGTAAGGAATTCATATTCCACTAAAAACGGTTAAATAGGGGCTCTGTTCCAAAAGCTAGTCAGCTGCCTATAGGTAACATTTTAGGCCATAATTATGTTGATGTGGATAAATATTTAGCATTGATGCTACCTCATAAGACACCACATTTTAGCTAAATTGTAAGGCAGCATTGCTTACTCATGGACGAGAAAATCCCAGAAGGCAATAACTGTAAAATTTGTGGGAAATCAAAAAAGTATAAATGAAAATGAACTATTTTAAGCTTATTAAAGCATTGTGGAATTAGCTTAGCAATATGTTAATGTTAAACTCTACTCGAACGTGATCCAAAATGTCTGTTGCTGACTGTGTACAGCATTTAGTGAATGCTGCCTAAAGCAGAAAACAAGACAGCTTACTAGGCTTCATAACAAAGCGATAGATTATGATTTAAATCAAATATTGATTATGAATAAGCTATGTGGAAGAAAAGAAAACTTCTACTCCAAAACTGAATCAAACAGCCTCTCCTCACATGAACCAGTTCACTCACACTATTGTGTAGTACGGCAGGGTTTCCACATTACGACCACATGACGTGAGAGCGGGAAATGCTCAGACCTCCAAACACGCAAGCACGGCCATGATTTCGACACGCAGGGCATGAGTCCTTTTTTCCAACACTTCATGCATGCAGTGAGTGACAGCGACAACTGGTCACTGCTATTTGATTACTAATAAGAGAGATGTTCCCTCTGTCAGATTCCAAAAATTCCCCGCTAAGCAAACAGCTATTTCAGCAAGTCAAACATTAGCATTGCTATCCACTGGTGGCGCATATTTCATTCCCGGCTTTACCCATCATCTCGCCCTCCAATCTAATTTCCCACTCAGTGGACAGGCAAGTTCGTGATCGGGAGATAACTTTGCAACAGCTACGGTGAGAAAACAAGAGAGAGAGAGAGACTCGCTGCTGGCACCGCTTGCTGGTTATTCATGGCTCTTTACAGCAGATGGAAACAGAGAGACTCCTGGCTTTATGGAGCAAGGTAGGCTTGTTCGAGCTCACAAATCTCCAAGAGGCCTGGACTACAGCAGCCAGCACTCCCTGTCACATTTACCGTTTCAGCCACAAGTCCAAGAACTGCCCTGCCGTAATCCACATACGTGCTGCCACCACAGGGATAATTGGACAAAAAGGAAGAAGTGTAAGTCTCGCAGAGTAAGTGTAACCTTGAGCCAGACTCACAAAGAGAAACATAAGCTGCTGAAAAAAAAGAAAGAACGTCAATTACCCACTCGGCGGGAGCCGGTGTGTTTGAACACGCTTTCCCTAATGTGATCAACATGCAACCGCCAACAGCCAGCCCAGAAACATTACTCATTTCCCATCGGCAGCACTACAGAGCGCAACGTAAAGACGCCTGTTTGCCTCGAACATGCACGTTCAGAGATGCAACGTTACTGCTCAGTCGTGCCACAGAGTCAGTGAGAGGCAGTGCACTGTTTACAGAGAAGATAAGCAGAGCAGTTGTTAACAAATTACGATGAAAGAGTTGAGAATTTAAAGCCAACCGCTCTCTCGATGTGGCGAACTGCTTGCAAGTCTCGAGGAAAGCACTTCCCTGACAACTCACCAGCAATTACACGGTCCCTAAAGACACCCAGCATCAACCCACCTGCGCGGCACGCCACACAACAACACGGGGCAAGCCTGGGCCAGGATGCTGGGCCACAGCGCCCTACGCTCACAGGAAACAGAAAGATAGGCTTACCTGTCGATGATCACGGGGTCTGAGGGCGTTTCGTTCCTGTTTCCACAGCTTTTTTTGTCACAACACCGACTTGGGGAGAAGAACACAGGGAGAGAGAAAAGGAGACATGAGATGAGATATGAGAGAATCAGCAAACAGCTTGCATGTGTCTTTCGTCTCCAAGCACCGTGTGTTTCGATTTATTCATCTGACACGCTCTCTCGTCCTCTTTTCTAGCTAACCGCCGAGGTGTTTGGCATAGGTTCTGGCTGAGCCGGATGGTGTTGGTGGCTGCGGTTCTCGCAGATGCGGGCGGCGGGTAAACACGGAGCCCGGCGCTGTGGCTGAAGGAGGGAAAACAGCATGTTTTTGGTGTTTGTCTTAGTGCTGAGAGGAGGAGGGGGGGTGCCAGGAGGCTGGGGGGGGGGGAAAGCTCTCTCTCAGCCCCAGCTTTTGTTTACCTCTAATTGTCAAGCTGTTGTGTCTGGAGAGGATGCAAGATGCCACCTTCAACCAGGATTTCTGTGGGGCACTTATTAATTACCAGCTCAAAAAGCCTCCATCAGTCTCCCACAATGTGCCAATGCCTCCATTTTGAGGCCCTGAAGATGCTTCCATTATGCTTTCTTTAATTAATGTTAAAATTACTGAGGAAAAAAAATGTTATGCCTCTTGATTTTAAAGAAGCCCACTTGTATAACGGTTACATGTCTAAGTGAGCCAAATTAACACCATATGGTATGGAAAACACGTAAAGCTCCTTAAAGCTGACAGCTAAAGTGATTAAGGTATGCCTGTGGACCTCTGCTTGAGACTCGGAAACGCATCTGTGCGGTTTTGACGCAAGCAACAAGCAACGGAGTGCGATGCGAGGAACTTTCTTGTTCGTTAAACGAGGCTCTTAAAAGTTTGAAGCGTTATTAGCTCGCGCGCAGAAGGATGTGGCGTGACCCCTGCGCACGGTTCTGAATCCATTCCGATTTGGTGGGAAATGCAGTGCTTGCTTCCATACACGCCGGGTTCCCTTTCAGTGCAGTTGTTTTATTTATGGTGATTTTTCTACTTTTAAAATAACCACAGGATAAGGATTAATCTGTGGCGTGTGCGTAAAATCAGAACAGAGAGAGTGGCGCACGATTAAAATGCTGAGGATGAAAAGCCACTTTCCCCCAAAAAAAGGCCCGAGTGCGCACACACGCGTCTGCATTTGAGCCGACCACTGTGTGTGTGAATTTCAATTCATCCTCTATAGTGTTAAAAGTCCAGTGAAATCATACATAAGTCCAATGTCAGCAAATGATCCGGTCAAATTTGCGATTTGAAGTAGAACTTCTGAAACTCGCAGAGCAGGGCGCAAAGCGAACCGTGAATCATTACGCATAAGCCGCCTGACAATTCTGAACATTTGGATTCTTTTCAGCATATCCAGGCAGATCTATTCAGGGATTCATTGATTTTCTGTAAGGATGATGCTTGGAGGCCTGGAAGGGCCTACATAATGTGCGTTACGCATTTATGAAAACATGACAAGACATTATGGCTGATAAAATTCAATTCAAGTCAAATATAATAGTTTATAATTATCTGAATATGAAAAGGATGTTTTTTTTCCTTACCTGCACATAATTTCGTGTGTGAGAAGAACTCGGCACATTTCTGGGTTTTTATCTTGCCCTTCATACATAATAGCCTTGAAATAAAAGTCACAGTGAAGACGTTTTAAACAAGTGGATAATATATATATAAAAATATAACATTTAACATATTAAATATAAAATCGCATTTCTCCAGCAAGAAAAAAAAAACAATGGAATTAAACATAAAATAAAAACAATGTGGTTTTATACCCCAAAGTTCAAGTTCATCAATTAAAAGTCGACAAGAGAATGTGCGTAAATAAAATCAATTTAGCCCACATACACTGTTAAACAATGTTTTATCTGTAAACCAACACACATGCCCACATTCTAGATAGAGATAACCTTTGTGTTATTCATTTGCATAAATAAATATGATGTTTGAAATTAATATCAACACTTGACCGGTCATTGCGATGACAAATTATACCACATTCATATCACTTTAGAAATGAAGAGTCGCATATGCTTCTGTTTAGATCTTTGCGCTATTTATTTGGGAAATTATAATATAAATCACATAGATGTCGCTTATCCGACGCAGATGGCCGCGGTAAATAATACCCATAACCGTACACATCAACGCGGTTATAATCTGCAGATATTTAGGGGTAGAGTGCTAATGGGCAATCTGTTGTTTATTTTGAGCCGCTAACAATGATTTTTCTTTAGATAAAAAGCGGCGTCGGGGGGTACGCTTGAGTAATTTTTGAGCATTGGCTTTAACAGATGGCGTTTGGAGCTGTAGGTGCGCACGGGCCTGGGTGCTTTTTGCGCGGTCTGTCTCACTCTCTCTTCCTCTCTCTCTTTCTCCCTCCCTCCCTCCCTGCTCCCGTTATGATGTACTGTGCAAGAGCGCACTCCAACGCGTCCTTCCGTGGGATCCGTGGGGCGCGTTCGAGTGCGCTCTTGCACAGTACACCATTGCAAAAAAAAAAACATTCACTTTTATATAAATACACAGTAGGCCTATTATTAGTACATATAAATGTATTAAAATACAAGCACTGTTGTATACACAAAACTGGAAAAAAAAAACGCGTGCGTAAATAAACACGGTGCAAAAAAAATTGCTTTAAATATATGAGAAATTACTATATAGTATAGTATCAATTAGCTCCCTTTTGAATTTTTATTTGCCAGCTGCATGCTGAATGCAAGCATTGGTTTGTATTTCTGATTGCATTAATTCTATTAATCATGAATTATATTAAGAAACATCTAACAAAGATAAAAGTAAAACAGTTAGCCCAAATCTAGAAATTTCAAATAACAAAATAAGCACTAGATAGAATTTATCAGACATTGCTTCATGTGTCCTTATTTATTTCCCTGCCTCTCGCTGAAAATATACGGAAAACCATAAAGTGTCTGTTCAGCGCCATTGACTCTTTGATCATGTTCAGCTCCATTCAGAGTCGCCTCAGATAAAACCTTCATATGTTCTCTCCTGTGAAGCCAAACGATGGATAAACTACAGATAACAAGCTAAAGAACCACCCTGTTCTTTACCATGAGAGGCTGAAATGGACAATGGAAACGAGCTGAGAGTGATTTCAGAGAACATCAGAGTACAATATGAACTCAAGTGTCTGTCTCATGCCTGGAGCTTTATGTCTATGCCTTTAACCAGATCTGATTACAGCACGACTAACGTGCGTTTTCACGTGCGACAGCGCGATATAATGGAACACTAAAATTTAGTGACTAAATGCCAATTAAGAAATATTGGACTGCCAGATAAAAAAATACTAATAAATGCTTTTTTTATTTTATATCATATACAAAGCAGCTATGATATAACATAATTTCCATGTATTATAAATTATAATGTTGTGCTTCACAAGCACAAGCCTATGGGCTATGTCTCAGAATGAAAACACGATTCAATAAATACAAATAAAAAACAGACTAATGAGCGCAATACAGAAATATAGGGTATGGCAAATATGCTCCATATGCAAAAGCAAGACTATAGTGTGGCTCATAATAAACTAAATTATAAAGAAATGTAATAACACTTCAGGTTATTTTCCCTTTATCCTCAGTATGTCTTTATTATTATTATTTTATTTGAAATGCGTAATTTTAAAGTGTATAGGCCTATATATATTTTGTGCCCTCCACCATTTCATTAATTCGCAATAAATTATCAAGCCGCTACACGAGAAGAAAAACGTGGTAATGTGATTCATATTGAATTAAATCCGCCAAATAACCTCCCCCATTAATCAGAGCAACCCAAAATACAGCCACGGCTTTACATTACAGTTTCCACAGTACATGTGAATATACCGAGCTACAGCATCAATAACAATAACAATAAAATGACCTGCATCTCTAAAAAAAAAATAAAAAAAATACATATAAAGATGATGTATTTGCTTATTTTGTATTTACTTATGGAGACATGTATACTGTAATATAAAGAGTGATCAAAGCACGTGTAATAAAATATGGTTATAAATACACACACGCAAGAGAAAGAGAAAGTTCTTACCTGTTTTGTCATGGAATCGATTAACCGAACATAAAGATCCTGTTCTGTTCTGACGCCTGTGGGAAATTATTTTTGTTTTTCAATGTGGAAAAAGTCTGGTGAAAAAAACTATACAAAGTTTCCTCGAAAAAAAAATCTGAAAGTATTCTTGAAATTCACTAATAGAAAAAAAAACATCATTGAAGGTTTGCCATCTACTAGAATTACATTTGTGGAATAAACTGAACTACATTTTTAGGAAACTAATACGGCTCCACTGAGCGAATAAAACACTTGTAAATCTATCCTTGCTGAATAGAGAATGTTACACTTACCGTTGCTGTACAATAGTTGTATTTTGTAATGTATCCCATTGTTAGTTTTTTCACTGTTAGGTTCCTGAAAATAAGCATTTGTTTGGGGTCAGATTGGCATTATTGAGAATTTTATTTTAGTGTGTTTATGAAATGCATGCATTTATGTCTGTATGCATGTTCCCTCAGCATCTTTATGTTTTTATCCAGCAACTCTGTTTTAAGGTTGTATTTTAGTATATTAATATCTGGTAATAATGTGTATAATGCATTTTTTTTTGTGAAATCCGTCAAAGCGGTTTAATGCCGCACGTGTTTCCAAAGATCTAGCAGTGTGGAAGTTAAGGTGAAAATTCAAAGCAGTATTCCAGAGTGGCGCTTACTTTGTCCTTTTCCACAAAGTCCACATAAGTTGTCCTTTCGATCTCCACTGGCTGTCCCTGTCTGTCATAAAGCGCCAGGACGAAGTGGAAAAAATTGGATTTTCTGAGGTTGGATGGCGGTTGTTTCTCATAGTGCGCCCGTGCCAGACCAACTCCACTGCGGGGGAAAACAAGACACCAGTGTGGGTTAAAACAACAGGCGTACACTTGAGATATAGATAGATGTAGATAGAATGAAAACATGGGAGAATTCTTGATTTGTCACTTAAACTGTAATATGATGTAATGAACAGGGGAAAGCGGCGAAGAGGTGCATGGGGAGAGTGTAATTGATACATGGCATATTGGGGATTTAGGGGTCGATCTGAGAAATGCATTAAAAATCGGATGATTTGGCAAACGTACCTCTGGGCGGCCGTGTTCGCATCCACCACCCCAGCCGTGTGCATCCACGATCGGACCGTATTCATGCCACTGCCCAGCGGTTCCTCTTTCATAGTGGTCCCCCCTCTTGGTATATTTTCCTGAATCCCAAACATTAAAACAGTTCGCGTATAACCCACTTCCAGCCAAAGAGATGAAATGAGAGTGTGAGCGAGGGCGCGTCGTCTCTCCAAGAGCCCCTTCGGATAGTCGTGAGAGTTTGTTTGGGATTTGTCGAAAAGAGAAGAAGAAAACGAAGAAAAGAAAAAGCAGTCCCGACTCCTTCTTCAGTACGTCCTGCGTTGGCACCACATGAACGATTCAGTGCGTAAAGATTCTCAAGCCTCTCCAAGCAGCTCGTTTGGATAGATGGAGATCCTCTCTCGTGGAAGAAGCGAAACAAGTCGCGCAAATAGCAGGGATATTAACCTCTTTTTAATTCAGTTAAACATTTCTTGCAACTTTCTGTTGTTGTTGTTGTTGATGATGATGATGATGATGGTGATGATGCTCTTAGCTTGGTGGCATCCTATAACAACAGCTTCAAAAAAGGCTTCGGGACACTGCTGAATCCACCACTTCTGGCTCCAAAAGACAAATAAACGCGTAAATGATCACCGTGGAGGTGTTCCCGGACACGGGAGAGGATGATGAGGGGCCTTTAGCGCGTCTTTGCAGAATGGATGGAAGCATACAAAACTCAACCCTCTATCCCCCAGGACTGGAACCTTTCCCGGGAGCCAAAAACTCCAGACCCACGGGATCCACGCTGTCAGAGGATGACGCGCACGTGGGCGTGGCTTTGCCCATACATGGAAAGGGTTGACGCTTCCTGTCGCTGGGCTTTAAGCTTGGACCGTGAGTACATACGCGCCTAGAGTCGCTGCTGCTGCTCCCGCTGCTGATTTCCAGTGCGCATCGTGTTAAGTAATCAGCTGAGAGAAACAAAAATGAATGATAATGAAAGCATGTGAATAAAGCGCGGCGCGCGGGAACTATATTTCCTGAATAACTGCCATGCAAGTTTATAGAGTTCAAAAGAGCACTGACTGACCACCCATCCGCTGCAATAGGTTTCCAGAATAAAAAAATATATATAACGTCTTACTGGGCCATCATCACTATGACAGCGGTGTCAAACGTCCTGGACGCGAGCCTCCAAATCGATTCACTTTGATTACTCTCAAATCAGGAAGGTGTACTGGCATTTTAAGACATGCTCCTTATAATAAACAGGCATCTGCATAATGGCGTAATGCGGGTCTTAAATCACGGCAACGTTTACTGCTTGAATCTAAGACCCGGTTTGCGTGCGCGGAGCGAGCCGAGGCGATGTCAAACTCCTAGTCCTAGCGCGTACTCGCTTAATTTAGTAAATTATTGCAGAATTACATCTGAAAGTGTGAAAGGACTCGGGGGAAACATTGCGTCCACCCTCTCCGTCTATGCGCAAGAAGTAGGATGTCTTTTGTAATAAAAATATAATCATTTATCAGGACAATAAGGGTCATTTTTTCCTTTCATTTCGTAAGGTGCTCATGTCTCCGATATTGGCAGACTCTGCATGTATGTTAATATTTGAATTAATGGGTGAAAATGGAAGTCCGATGTTGTTATCTGGGGACTCTGTGCGCTGGAGGGAGGGATGGATGGATGGATGGATGGACGGAGAGAGGAGAAGAGAGATGTGTTTTACACAGCAATCTATTCTGCTAGTGTTGGGGGTTAATGACTATTGCCAAAGATAAGTGAATTATCAAAGCTGTTGCACTTGCCTCGACTCAAAATCCATCACATTGCATCGTCGTCTAATTAAATACGTAAGTAATAAAATTATATTTTACGACAATTTAAGATTGATATGCTTTTTGTCTTTAATTCGCAATGACTTTGATCCATGCATACACTGAATGCCTCTGTGAACTTTAATGTTAAATGGCACTCTAGGCAGAAAATGATGATGATTATTATTTGTCTTAATCACGAAACGGTTGTTTTATGTTTCACGTGAAATGTGCTTATAATTACTGTTATCAAAAATTCGAATAAAATTACGCGTGTGCTAATAAATAAAACTAACGTTTCCGAAAACCCATTTGGCATGTGATGTATTTCTTTCTTTCTTTTTTTAAAAGTAGAATTATTTTTATTTTATCCAAACCCTATTCTAATTTACCATGATCAATATTTCAGGTTTTCTAACCATAGGCCTAATCTACAGTATCTCGAATTACACACCAAAGCGATTTCAATCTGATTACTAAATTAGGGTTTTAGTCTAAATCCCTTTAAATCTGATACTGTTGACTAGAGAAGTTCAACAATCCCATCGCGTAGGTAACGATCCCATCCTAAAAAGGAATTTTAAACCTTATTTGACAACAAATGCAGCTGCCCCTCTATTTTGGAAGATATTAGGCGAAAATGAATGCAAATCTGTGTTCAGAAGCCATCTGGCCGGAGACTGGAGAATCAGCTGCTCGCCTGAATCCATCTCGGCTCATTTCTGAGGCTCATCTGGAGCCCGGAGCCAAAGCGTGCAAAATGCGCTCTTTAATTCACCAACTTTCACTTTCGCTCCTTTCAAAATAAAGTGCGGGACAAATTTATGACACACACAAAAAAAATCGGCGTGTTTATTGTGATAACCGCGTTAATTGCGTTTTACATTTCCAACGTATCAGATGTGTCAGTTTTTGTTGTGTAAAAAAATAAATAAAGGCACAGCTAAAATATCTACTGCATGCTAAATGTTCTGTATGAAAAAAGACAGTTTGCAACACAAAAAAGGTTTATAGGGTTTGCATTACATAATAATAATAATCAAATATTTCATATTTTTAATTGTTTAATATTATTGTTGACGATAAGAAAAAATTGCGTGTTTAGTGTTTGGGTTCATGGGTTCTTTTTAGAAAACCATCTTTCTAAAATGTTTTACTGTGACACATAAAAGCTTTTTGCTTCTAACTGGAGCGTTTGTTTTATTTTATTTTTTAAGTGAAAGCTGCAGATTGAGCTCTATTCTGTCTGCCCATGTTAGATCTTATTTGGGGAGATGTACTAACCGAGAGCGCAGGACAAAGGAAAAGTTAGTCATGCAGAAGGTGTGTGTGGGTTTGAATAAGATTTGTTCGGCGTTGCCAAGACCTCCCGAAGAAACGACCCTCCTCCTTATTGTGTGTGAAGTGTTCCTTTTGTGTGAATTTACGGGGTGAGGCTCCAATGATCCCCAACAAATTTGCATTTAAATAGCGACATCAACCGATTCGCGTGCCACACACCAGTGGCTTTCCCAGATGTCAAGGCAAAGTCAGTCAGATGGCCAGTGCCCAGATGTCCCCTCCACGCATCATACCAGCGCACCACGACTTTCCTATTTGCATCTTTGCGCACGGCCAGATCATCCAAAGCCCAGTTTTAATCTTAAAGGTCTGGAGCAGAAATGACACCTGCACAACTCTAGAGAAGCTGCAGAGGCGAGGAATGGCCGTAATAAAATAGCTTGGAGAGAGTGAGGGCCTGTCTGTCTCCAACATCACAGAAAAGCGTTGACATGCGTTAGAGCTGTTATTGGCATTGAGACATGAAACTAAATTAGCAGTGCTGAGATTCTGGGTGCGTAAAATCGGACAACTGACCACTCAGAGAGCACGTCATGTAATGAAAGGCGTGAACCAGCTCATCATAACTCATGTAGAGATGCTGAACGATGATTTACCTTCGGAATATCAATCCAAGTGCTCAAGTTTCTAGGTTTTAAGCGGATGTGCCAGCTCCAAACGTTCCAGTTCTTAACAAAATTGGTGTCGTCGACCATCAAAAATAAAGAACATATATTTGGAAACGAACGAGGAACAACATTTCAGACTTGCATGCTTTTAAAACCAAGTCCTCTTATATTGAGACTCGAAAATCCTGTTTACATTTGTGGTGGATTTATCTGAGTGTGGGAGAGAGATGGAAATCAAAGATGCGTAAACGTCAGTACATGACAAACAGGGCGAATCAATCATTCGTCTTTGCATTTTTAAACTGTTGCATATGTTCCCTTCGCCTTAATCATGACAACTAATTACATCGTTAATGATCAGAAAAGGGAAAAATGAGGGCAAATCAAATCTTGATGAATTATGTGCATCGCTATTAGAGTCAAGTCATCGTTTTTTATAACAGTTTATTGTTGTTTCTGGCTTAGAACAAGCGCAGATATTGCATAAAATTATATCGGCCGTTTTATTATTTAGGCATGTTTAAGTTCATATTTTTTTTTCCAATTGTGGATTTGTAGCGGGTTGAAATAAAGCCTAAAAACCAAATAGCGTTAAATAATAAAATACATAAATAATAAAATATGTGAATAAATAATACATTAACAGTAGAAAAATAATGTGCTTAATTATTTACCTCGTCTAAAATAGCTATCATTAACAATATGACAAATCTCAATCTCATTCTCTCCCTCAAAGAGGAATTTGAGCATCAGCCTAAATGAATAAAAGGTGAACATATATTAATTTATTTTCCGGAGGAGACTGCAGGAGCTTTTGGCGGAGCAGCTTTGAATCTTTGACAGAAGTTTGATGAAGAGCGCCGCCTTTCGACGCATCTGTGGAACAGCGTTTGAGATCACAGCACAATTAAACGACGGAAGAGCACTAATCAATAGCCTAATATCGATCCAACATGAGCCAATCAGTTTCTGATTGTCTTTTAAAGAGTGCCAGAATTTATCACTGCACAGCTGTCGTGCATTGGATGTGTTTGCAATCATCAAACAGCCTGAATATAAAGAGACGACGAGAAAGACTTGAAAAACAAAACAAAAGGCGATATGGTTATCAAATGTTAAGGAACAAATTATAAACCTTTTTCGCAGATTAAAGTGTCCAACGTGAATTAATAGGCTACACATAAATACATGCATTTAACTCGCTGCAGAAAACAATAAAAACTCCAATAAAAGTATTGTATCGTGTGACACGCCGTCGTGTCCAATATCTGCTGATGCTTTTATTTCCATATCCAGCAGCATCTGTATCGTGCAGAAGCACAAAGTGCACGTGCTGCAGAATGCATGGTATTTCTGTATGAAACAGATCGTGCTGAGGGCACCTTCACTGTGAAAACAGGTTTCGATTAGGTAATTTTAGATATTGTAATTGGCTTTAATTAAACATGTATCGCGCTAATTAACTCAGATTTTTGCTCAGCCGCTGGGACTCTCGTGTCGGCTTTGATACAGTCGAGCAGATGTCCCAATACAACTCCAGTGACAATTACAAACTTCAGCTCTATAGCTGGCTGCAAATAACTTCAATCCTTATGCTGCATGACGACATTAAACAGGTCACCGTTCCTGCACGTTCCGTGTAGCCTATTTATTTCCTTTAAATATGAGTGATATTTATTCTAAATTAGTTACGTATGGATTTCACATCTTTATTCGATATCTTTAAAATTGTATCTTTTGAACGTAACATTTTAAATAGCCTACGCACTGCACGAGACCTACGTTTCTATAATTTGCCTTATATTTGCATAAGTAGGTTAATGTGTTATTATTGTTATTAGCTTTGTTTTTATTACTGTTGTTGTTAAAATAAAATTACAATTATTAAAAAGTATAAACAATAAGTGACGATGTATGTATTAAAGTATTATAGTAAATAGTATTAAACGTTCAAATTATAAAGTATATGAATTATAAATATATAAAACAAATATATTAATGATTAACAAAACAACAACTAATAATAATAATAGTTGCCATCATTAACCTCAAGTTCTAGTGTGTCAGAGTAACAAAGATCGTGATTCACAGCTGATTTTAAATGAAAACAGCAGAACATGTGAAATGGGCTGCTTATGTCGAGGTTGCCATATAATAATTAGCATTTTCATTCTGCTGCTGAAATGAAGAGGAGAGAGAGAAAGAGCCCGAGGCGCAGCTCCAGGCAGCACCTATAGAAAGAAAGGAGCGGAGAGCCATTCTACACAATTAACATGTACAATATCCAGTGGAAAAGAGACGGAGCGGGTCAGCTACACCGTATTTCAGTAGATCCCGTAAAGTCTCGTGATTACAAAGTTTGCCGGAGTAATTAACGGCGCGGGGCCGTCAGCTGCACCTGCGCTCGGGGCCCCATACATACAGCACCGGTGACCGAGACGGAGACGTCGAGTCTCGGGTTTAAACAGCTCACCCTGCGATGAGTTTGTCACCAGCAGCACGTCCTTCACGAGGCGTGATTGACCTACTTTCTCCCAGTTATTTTCACAAATCAGACGCTCGTTTGGAGCTTGAACATCTGGTGACCGAGAGGAAGAGCCACCGGTCCGTCTATTCGGGCCTTTCTATAGGCGTTCAGTCACTTCTGCCCCTGTGAGGTGAGACGATCTCAGGCTTTTCTGGCACGAAAAGGTCCATTATATGGTGCCATTGCCCCACCTACAGGCCTGAGGCGTAAAAAAAGACCTTTCAGTCGGAGCCTGGGGTCAGAGCCTGCATCTGCTGGAGAATAGAATAGAACTTTTAAAGAAAACACTAGATAATGAAAGATAGTATAATAAATATATTTTAGTGCTTGCTGCATGTGTCATTTTAATTTCTCTAAAATAAGTTATCTACACTTAAATGGTGTAAAAAACATTTTCACTCAGAAATTGATAGTAAATAGCACACATAATTACAAAGAATCAGCAAATAATACATTTGAATTTCTGAAAGAGAAAGACTAAAATAGTATTTTATTGTTAAAAATAGTCATTTTTTAATCAGTGTACAGAAGTAATTAAAATAATAATTATTAAAGATATCATTCAAATCCCTTTCAACAATGCAATCACAATAAATATTACTTTCTGCCATGCATACATTTAAGTGTAGAAAATGTATATATTTAAACATCTATTTTCCACAGATCATTTACCATTTACTGATCTTTTTGTGTTATTTACCTATTCATTAAACTATTTAAGGCTTCGGGTAAAGTGCAGTAAATACAAACTGAGAATAAAATGGCATGCACATTTATATTTTCATATCAATTTTGAACAAAGCCCGTCTCTCACAGGACATATCATCATCTAAAAACCGGGTTTTAGTCAAAATCCAGTTGATAAAATGTGTATATACTCAATTTCACCTTTTCATTTCAGAATGGTTCAGAGACATAAAAAGTCACATTTTCAAATTGTGTGTTGAGTCAAACACATTTTCAATACTGTAAAAAAATGAACTACATTATGGAAAGGTTGATAGTTGAAGCTTTCTTTAGGAAACCTCAATTTTACTTTCAGATTCAGCAGCCAAACAAAACCAATTCTCACTCAATTGCACGCTATTGTGATGCAACGAGACTACTAAATATAGTCCACAATTTATCATTCGGAACTTCCTGCTATTTCCTGAGAGCACATCACCCAAACACTCCACATGACAGAGTCAAAAAGGTCAACGCTATGAAATGAAAACTACGGAGGAAAGAAATTGAAAATGTGAGAAATGACAACTCGTAGCACGAAGCGGGACTGTTAGTGACTGCCTTGCTGTATCAAAATGAAATTCCCCAGCTGCCAGCTCTAATAGGAAGGGTCAACAGGTCAAAGTTCACACAGCCCCTTATTGCTGTGTTACGTTGCAGTTTAAATTCCCAGTGGCACTGGCGTAAGAGCGGAGGCGCACACTCACTTAGAGACGTGTCTTACATCCACATAATGGCAGGTCAGATTGTATCCAGGTGCATTATTAGCCCATACATTTTTAATTGAGTAGCCTTAATATTGATATAGAGTCAGGTAGTTCATTATTTTTTGTCATCCATTGTTTTGATGTAATAATGGCACATCAAGCCTGAATTGTTGCTTTGAAAAAAAAAACATTTCACACCCATTTAAGAATTAAAACTAAAAATCATTCTGGATGTCTAGAATCAGACCACTGACAAGTCCCACGGCTGGGAAGGCATGTGTGTGTGTGTGTGTGTGTGTGTGTGTGTGTGTGTGTGTGTGTGTTTTACCCCATGTGGGGATAACGCCGTCTTCTGTGGTTTCTACTGTATCTCTGTCCTCAACAGATTCACACAGTTTCATTCTAAAGATGCTCGACGCCGCCCACGTGCATAACTGAACCTTTAATCACACAGAGGAAGCAAACAAACAGCCTCTTTAATGATATTCCTCAAAAGATGGAGATGAAAACAGCTGCTGGAATTATTTATTTCCGAAAAGCAGCATTTTATGCATTTTTAAGTGCAACACAAAACATCAGATGTGGATTCCTCGAAATTACCAGGCGACTGCTTTTGAGATGCTTTACTCTCACATACCTTTGAGGAACTTTAGTGGAATAATGCCACTCCAAACGGTGAAAGATATTGGGCAAAATATACAGTGGGGTCCAAAAGGCTGGGGATTTGCTAATTTAGTGAGTGGAATAACAATTTTATGCATTTCAGAATGTCTTAGAATTTAGCGTCATCCACTTGCTTTAATAACAGAAGCACACATGCTGATAAAAACCTGATGATCATGATCTCCAGCAGGATTTCAGAAGGGCGTTTGACAGATTGTTTGCCTATTTTCATAGTTAGTAACAAGTTGAAATAGTACAAAAGAGCAAACCTATAACAGGTTTTAAAAGTTTGGTTTAGATAAAAACCCTAAAAGCATTTAAGGATTGACTCTCTTAAAAATGTCTTCAAAGGTGTTTGGCGAGTAATATAATTTGCTAAAAAACAGCTAAATTTAATAAAATATGTTGAAGAGATAGTTGATTATGAGACGAAGAGAATAGTGGTGGATGTTTATTTAATTTTAAGAACGTGTGTGTAATTCTGGAATATTGACACAAAGAAGAAAATTTAGGAAAATCTGAAAAGATTTTCAAAATTCGAAAACAAAACAAATGCATTTGGTTTAATTCAATTAAATAAATCCCAGATTGTCAAAGTGTTTCAGAGTTTTGGATCCCCTGCTAAATCTACACAAATCCCACAGTTTATCACTGAATGTTGCTCATTATATTTTGATTCCTATAATGGAACACAAAAATGGCTTAACCATCAAATGTAGTTGTGTGCTCTTGAGTTTCAAGGTTTTTCACTGGATGTTTGTGTTTTTGTAAAGTCGAATGCAGTAGGTTTTGACAGATGCTGTCAGAGAACCTAAGAGCTGCAAAGAGAAAGAAAAAGACAGAGAAAGTAAGAAAGAAAACCTGCTCAGATGGAGAACGTGAAGATCATTCTGATGTGTGAACTCTACATTATTAACAGACAGAAAGATGAAGATGCAGCCGTGAAAAGAAAAAAAAAACACCCAAGTAAATGCTTAAAATACGTGCTGTCAGCTCGGCACGGTGTACCGGGACCACAGAGGTGAAAAAAACTGTGAAAAAAATTCACAGAGCTTTAAATTAAACAGTGACACGCAACATCTGCGTTCAAAAACCTTTTACCCCCAATTTCACATGTATTGTTTTCTCTTTTTTGATGTGTGTGTGTGTCTATGTACGTGCAGAAGTTTTAAAAGATTGCAGGCACAGACTCATTTCCACTGATTTAAAAATCTAAGGGAACGAACAACGGCGTGACTGTGGTGAACACATGGCCTTGGTGAAGAGCCGCCCTAGTTTCCTGAGCTGCTCTGTGAGGACGAGGGTGTGCTGGAAACAGCATATGGAGGGCATGTTTGTTAGTGCGCCGCTGATAAATGGATTCATTGGTTAGATTAGGCTGCCAAAGCTTTGATCACAGAAACCGCACAAAGAAATGTGTTTATTGCTTATGATGATTTTGTTCATTGAGCTGTAAGCATGGGCTAAATATGCAATAAATACAAATTATGCATTCGTGTGTACTTGTTATTTCCCGTTTGGAGCAGAAAATAAACTCATAACTCATTGTGAAATGGTTTTGAATGTGAAATATGGGCCGTAAAATGCTTCGTTATAAGGACTTTTTACAGAACAATCAACTAGAATGAATATTTCAAACACTGAAACCTCATTTCACACATCAATCGGATTGTAAACAAAGCAAACCGCTCAGATCATTTAACATTTGCCAACTTCAACTTGAGCAAAAACACAATTTCAACTGTGCAAGATTAAATTAATATACCTTTATAAAAATATTTCTATAAAAGGTCTCCCAGACTTTCAGTGGTCAAACTCAGACACTGAAACTTAATAATTTATCAGCTTACACGACTGTGTTATTTAACCATTCAACCAAACCATTTTTTTGTCATCAGATATCTTTCATTAAACCAGATGGGATGTTCTGGAGCAGGGATAGGCAACGTCGGTCCTGGAGTGCCGATGTCCTGCAGAGTTTAGCTCCAACCCTGAAAACACAACTCACCTGCCGTAGCCCTAGTAAATCTGGAGACCTTGATTAGCTTGTTCAGATGTAGTTTGGAGCTAAACTCTACAGGACAGCGGCTCTCCAGGACCGCCGTTGCCTATCCCTGCTCTAGAGTGAGACAAACCAACACAGAATTCAATGAATCCATCATTATTACTCACTCATATTTGTGCTGTTGTTTTCCCTCCAAAGTGATGTCACTTCCTGCCCTGGATGATGATGTCATTAAAAGGATTTAACAGAATACATTTTAAGATGATAGTGATATTGAGGACACATACAAAAAAAAACATGCTTTGATTATAACTTGACATATTCCCAAGAAAATAGGTTTTGTTTGAAACATTTTGAGCAGAGAAAGAACATTTTGAGATAAAAAAAAACATCTGGATTCAGTACTAAATAATCTAGTGTTACATTCAAAGTTATAATTACGTTTGGGTGGAGAAAATGTACAAAAAAATTAATTATACTTCAAAAACATATCATGCTAAAACACAAACTACAATCTTTTTCCAAGCAAGCTAATATTCACTCTCTACACCCACGTGTCTCCTTGTTTTTCCCTGCGAGTGATTTATTTATTCATTCATTCATCCAAAAATCATTACTAAAAAACTGTCAACGAGGCAGATATTTTGGAGGAAACTAAACGCTATCTCTCGCAGGTGTTTTCCAGCATTTTACGCTGCCTCACATGTATATTTCAAGCTAATCAGAGAACAGCCAGCAGCATGTTTATCCCGTGTGTCTGCCGGAGCCGAGGTGAGCAGAAAGATGTGAATTGAATCTGTGCGAGTGTGAATCGACAGGCCTGTCATTGCAGGAACCGCGCAGTTCCCTGCGTCTTAATTCTCTTTACCTTTCTGCGCTTCCTCAGGGGACAGGCTGCAAGTTCACCCCTCTTTGACTCGGGTTTGATTTAACCTTTAAAGCCAGGTGCGCGGCTTCCTCCGCAAACATCTTCCGATGTATTTACCACGACTGCTGCGTAGATACAAACAAGACAGGGGGGCTGTGAACTCGGCATGCATTATTAATCTAGATTATGCTTTATTTTCTTTATCAGGAGGGTGTGAGGAGATAAAACGCGAGTATTAGCTGCTTTTGCTCCCTTCCTGCGTGACACACGTGGGCTTCGCTTTCTTTTGTTCACTTCAGTGAGTCTCTTCTGACACGCAGCCTGGCGTTAAACAGAGCGAGAGAGGCCTGTGTGTGTGTGTGTGTGTGTGTGTGTGTGTGTGTGTGTGTGTGTGTGTGTGTGTGCGCGCGCGCGCGTGCTCGAACACTTCCAGCATCTCAACTGTTAGCGGCGTCTGACTCCAGACTGACAGGTCGACACGGCAGCGCTACTCTACATGCTTTCATGGCATCATGTATGTTGTGTGGGTCTTTGGGGAATGCTTTGAGCGCCCGGAGAGCTTCGAGCACTGTCAAGGCTCACTAAGAGCCACAGAGGTGATCGAGGCTAAGTAAAAAAAACTTAAAATACACCAGCATCAGTTGTGCTATTGTTTTTTCACCGAAGGGAAAGAGGGCTCGCCGAGGTCTCCGTTCCCAGGAGAGCGAGCGATGCTAAGAGATGTGACTTTCGAAAAATAAAAGCGCATTTTTGCTTGACTTGATGTGTTTCTTTCAAAGCACAAGCTACAAATTTGCACATGGTTGGTGACATATCATCACACACACAACAGATAATTCAGTAAAACCAATACAAATATGGTGGCATTGCTTTGAAACCTGTCTCATGTGGGGAAAATACAAAGAAAATAAAATGCACACATAATGCTGAATAGGTTTTTCTATTATCTGCATGAATATGAATTCACATGACTATTGCTGACTATCACAAATCCTTTTGAGGACATGTCTAGGACATATTTGAAGTATAATTAAGCACCTTCTGCTTTCTAGTCATTGTGTTATGCCAACTCTCATTTTCATATACTGTATACCAAAAAAGTATTATCTAAATTGTAAAGTGCTCACAGTTATTACAAAGGCTTATTTTATTAATGCTTTTTATTCTTATTATTAAAAAATGACCATAAATGTGTTTTTGTGAGATCCACAATAATAACCCTTCATCTCCAGCTGTTTTTATCATCCACCGACCTTGACATACGAGGCATTAATATTTGATAAAGATGTCCCAGACACCTTTATATGATTATGTTCAGCCCGTGAAGAGTTCCCAATGTAGAACAAAAGAAAACCTTGGTAATAGTTTCTTACATTTCACATCATTTTTAGGCATTACATTGATTCTTGTTATTTAATTTCATGATCATTAAGAGGTTTCGCCACATTGGTAGAATATTGTTTGCAGCCAGACTAATTTGTGTGGTTTGATTATTACGTTTCAGCGACGTTCAGCCTCTGCATCCCACGTTTTCCTCTGAAGATGAATAAAACATATTGGGTAAAGGTTACACTACAATATCTCTCTGCAATGGGATATTGATTCGATAAAAAATTAAATAAACAATCCAGCGAAATCCCTTCCAAATCAGCGATTACACAAAAGCCACCCCACCAAAGCAAATGCATATTAACCGACTACGAGAGCATTGTCAGGCGTGATTTTAAATGGATGGATCTTAAGATTTAGGACAAAAGGCTTCCATGAAAGTCTGAATGAGGCAACCGTGAGGGCACAATGAATCAGTGCCCCACATTCATGTCTCTGAGACTCTCTTTAACAGATATAATGCAGACACCTCCACCGGTCTTTATTCTTTCCCACAATGCGCAGCTTTCAGTCCATTCATAAACAGGAAACATCAAAAGATTAGGCCGAAAGATGTAGATATCTTAACAGTGCAAGATGGTCATATATACACAGGTCACCCGCGTGGTGCATTTACACTCTTCGCTCCCTTTAACCGCATTCAACGAGTTACACCCTTTATTGACGAGGGTTTTGATAATGCGCCGTTATCTAGCAAAGTATCTTTAAGTGAGTGCAGCAAATTTGACTCATTAAAGGAGCATAAAATTGTGTCTTTGTGCCTGACCTTTTGTTCAGCATCTTTGGAGAATTCTGTTACTAAAGGGAGCAGTTTTTTGAGAGCAGAGAGGAAAGACTCCACGAGTATTAGGTTCCCGTTGGGAACAATGCCGACAGGTTCACCTTGCAGAGCATGGGTGTAACTTAGCCTAGAATATTGTGGATCAAAGCCTCATAAACAAAGTAGGTGGAAATGGTGTAAGAGTATATGAGATCCAGAAAAGAACACAGCCATGAAAGAAACGGGCCTAAACTTCAGGAAGAGGCAGGGGAACGAAGGAAATTTAGTCACTGCTGCGTTTAGGCCTTTAGACTCTTTAACTGAGGTCTCCCATTGAGCTGTAGAGCGAAATCCAGCTTTTACGAGATTCTTGAGTCGAAAGAAGGGCCTGCGTACAACAAAAGCTTTCTTTTATTAGGTTTTAATGACCAGATAATGGCTACGTGTTATTGTGTTAAGAACATTTTAATAATCTAAAGAACCTTGTGTTCAATGCAAATGTTCCTCTGGTGTTAAAAGTTCTTCCTCAAACAACGAATACCAATAAAGAACCTTTATTTTTAAGAGTGTGCTAACTGGAAGGTAATTTGTGGAACCCAAAATGGTTCTTCAGTGGCATTGCACTGTAAAAAGATTGCTGTACATTTTACAGTAACTTACTAGTAAAATACTGTTCAAATTACAAAAATCGGTTACAGTGTGTAATAACCCTTTGTGAATGTTTATTTTAAAGGCGTAGGCTATTTTATTGCGAACATACCATCTATAAAATAAAGTTCCAAAAGCGTGCTTTCATCATGAAACCCGCATTTTGGGTTATCCAGAGAACCGGGGATCTTTCAGTGATCTTTTACTTAGTGTGTCAACATTTTAATAATCTAAAGAACCTTTTTCCACTATAAAGAATCTTTGGAATGTTAAAGGTTCTTCATGGAAGCATCAATGCGAATATAAAACCTCTGTTTGCAAGAGTGTAGCCGACAAAACTTTCATCATTAATACGCATATATAATCAAGAAAGCAACTAGTCAGCAGCTTAGAACGCTCGATTGGTTTTCCTCCTCCTTGCTGACAACGAAAGCGAACCAGAAATGTCCCCTGCATGTGCACACGGTGTACCCTGACCCCGCTGATCTGTACAATAAACCCATAATAGCCCTTTGTCTCCCTAAGGAGAACACACCGGCAACCTGGGCCACTTACGGGAAACCAGGAGCAGGTCCACGCAGCATCAGGTCACGGCGAGAGCGGAGCGAGCTGGAGAGGAAAATAATAACTCATATATGAGGCCGAAAGCACCAACATCTAAACAAACATATATGTGCGCCTGTCACAAGCGCTCGGAGGGACTCGCGTGTTCATATCCACTGTGTCTGATAGCAGTTGTCAGGCTTGACCGGTCTGATCTCCTCAGCATCTCATTACTGTCCTTATGAAAAGCTCTTATGGGCCGCACTTGATCTCCAAATATGAGTTCTGAAGATGAGTTGTTGTTTTCCTTTTTTCCCGCTCGCGCTCTCACTCCTCGGCCTCCTTTATTAGCAGCTAAGCTCTTTACACTTGTAGCATATTGCAGTAGGTTATAGGACTAAGCTTTATTGTCCTACATTATTGAAAATCTAGGCTCTGAGAGCCGGCCCCAAGAGGTCAAGCTTTGTCTGAACGCTGCCTCTCATTTCTCCACCGACAAAAGCTAACACTGAGGGAGGGTGAGGAAGATTGAGCTGGTAATATACTTAAATCCATCCTGGTTGACTTAGCACAAACTTCGACCCGTCCCCACGGCTCCTCCTGAGCTGAGGTAATTCCTTTATAACTTACAGGAGCAGAAACTATGACTTATGAATACACGGCCACTCTTATAAGTCTCTTGTAGGAGAAGCTTGTTTTATGAGCTTGAGGAAGTCATATCTGCGAGAAGAGTCGCTCATGTCAAAATGAGTATTAAAACTCGCTGTCTGAGGGGAATAGCTGCGAGACAAGTCTTTGTTCCTCCTGGAAAAAGCATCAATATGTGGTGCGGGTGTTCTTCTTATTAATCAGAGTCATTATTGAGAATATAAAACTTTGTATGTTGAAAGCGGGTTAGCGTGGAACGATGAAGTGGACCGATAAAAATAAAGCATGTATTGTAAAACTTAACGTTTTGATTTCAATAAAACACCAGGGATATTTCAAATGAATTAAACGGAGAAACAGATGTATGGTGGTACCAGATATTTAAAAGCTACTGACTTGTCCATGTCCCCTTGGAAGAAAAACAGAATGGGACACTGCCATCTTGTGTGCACTTTTGGGAAAAGCATGTATTGATATTTTAAAAAGCCTGAGAAAAAAACCAAACACAAAAGCTTTAATCAAATTAGACTTTATGTAAAATATGCTGGATTAGTTTATAAAGGATACAAATAGGTTAAATCACTGAATACACGGAAATGTCTTCTACAAAAGGAAATTAAAACAAAAGACAAATCTATTGAGATAGACAATATATCTACAAAAATGTCCTTCAAATGAACCTGATATACATTTAACTACCAAATTAAATTCAACTGAAATGTTAAACCATGAACATACTTATATTAAATGTAAAATAACATTTAATCTTGACAAATTTTTCATTATTAATTTTTAGAAAAATAGTCTAAAAAAATATTATTTGCGCATATAGTTTGACAGAATTAGCTAACATTACATTTTATAGCAATAATTCCTTCTTGAAAATCAAGACTATGCAACACTGAAAAATGTACAGTGCAAAAATCTCAACACACTTCACTAAAAGTGTGATCTAAACCATCATCCATGGCCTTTTTTCCCCCCCGGAGTGTTCTTGGTAATGTGAACCTCGTTGCTATGACACAATAGGTACTACTGTAGGTATGTGAGGTCAGTTGGAAAATGCATGGAAGGCACAAAGTATGCGGGAAAAAACCCACACGGTACGGATAAACTGCAGATTGCTTCTCTGCATCGGCCGCTTATTCAGTCGATTCATTTTCTCCAGGAGTCATCGGCAATGCTGATCAATACCTCATGATGTGGTTTATATGGCCCTGTCAGACACAGAGAGAAACATTGATGTGACACAGGTCAGCTTCTCTCAACACTCCATGCATTGTATGTATAATGTTCATTAACCCTACGCAAATTGATATTCATTTATGCTGACTGTTCCCGTGTCGTAGTGGTTAGATCAGCTGGTAGGTACTCTGGCCTGCGGGAAAACCGTTCAAAATGTGCATTTCTTTCTCGTCATGAATAAATATTGATTTGCAGGAAGTACAACATTTCCAAAGGCAATCATATTGCTTGTATCAACGCCGTCCGGTGAAAGTGCTGTGGGTAGATTGAGTGCGTGTGTGCGCACAAAATTTGATGAATGTGTCATATTATAAAAAGTGTGGCATGTTATCCACACACACTTTTGACATGAAAGAAGAGGGGAATATTATTTGTACCCCACAAAGAAGAATACCAAATGTTACTCACAGGTTCACCCGCCATGCACCTGGGGCAATACTGTCCTGCACCGCGTCCTGGGGCAGGTAACACCTGCTGACAAAACCAAACACATTCAGATAAAGATTTGCAGATAGACACATGCCATTAAACGAACACGCTAAAACATGATTCCTATACGTTTTTGGTAAGGACCAGTACAAAACAATGTTACTTTAAATGTAAAATCAGAGCTAAATAAAATTAAATACATCAAATAAAATGATCACCAATATATGTGTCATTTTACGTTATAAAATTAAACAAGTTTATGATTAAAACAAGAATAAATATTTGCCAGTGGGTTCACGTTTTCATTCCACATTGACGGATGTTTGTTCTTGTTTCAAGCATAAACTCAATCTATTTTGCTCACATTTTGATTTCAGTATGTCTAGATAACAGAAAGATTTTCTGCTCTGGTTTAAGACCTTAATTTGTGAAAGGGTGAATTTTAAGACCTATTAAGACTCACAGAATCCCTGAAAATTACACTTAACTGTAGACTTTACATTTATGCATTTAGCAGACACTTTTTTCAAAGTGACGTACAGTGCATTCAGGCTATACATATTTGTATCAGTATGTGTGTTCCCTGGGAATTGAACCCTAACACAATGCTCTACCACTGAGCCACAGGAACACTTATAAAAGTGTGTTCAGTACCAGTATTTTGGGTTCCACAAGATACTTGTATATCATTTTATTAAAATTTTCTCCACACAATGACATATTACTTTTTATGAACAACAATCATTATTATTATTATAGTATTCTATTTATTTACTTTTGCCTACTTTCTTTTTTAATGCACTAATGATTCAATAAATCATTTGTTAAAACAGGGACTTGCTGCCACCTACTGGCAGTTTTATTGTCATATTTATTTATACATGGCAGCCCTAAACTAGCCAAGGTGCCAGCACAAAAACAGTTCAGCAAAATATTGTTTAATTATCTAATATCGACCAAAGATTCCTCCATCTCAGGCCTCAGAAGGAAAAAAAACTATAAATAAGTTATTTTAATACGGCTAATTGTTTCATTAAATAAAAACCTTTTAAAAAATTGTGTAAAATTAGCCATAGGACAATTTTCAATTCAACCACTGACTTACGGATATCTTTTTATTATTGCTATTTGATTGTCCTGAAATAACATTATTTCCAATAACACTTTATTTCCTAAATTTTTCAAATCACTTCAGTAATGCAAAAACTATTGGCATAAACAGTGCAATAAAACAGACTGCTTAATAGACCGTGACCTTTAACCCCTGCATTCCTCATGCTTCATAAACACAAGAACATCAGATAAGAGCAATATACAAGTTCATCACAACCCTGTAAACCAGAGAGACAGTCTGAGCCCTAGTCAAATACATAAATCATAATTTGAAACCCAGTTTCTAAAAAAAAAATCCTTGACTTATACAACAGCCATATTTTACCCAATTGAGAACTGTACGTCAGAAAAGATCTAACTTGTTTTATGAGCATTTGGAATCCTAGAAGAAAAAAGGAAAATGCCCATTATCAGGCAGAGAACAGGCATTGTATACCAAGCCGGGGACGCTGGCGCGGTGTTCATTTTGAGGGCTGTGATGTTGGGCATCCATTGGAGTTTCCATCACCGCACTATATTCAACCCGGCCACAGCCTCTCAGTCCATTACACAGCCTTTTCTGTGAAGTTCAAAAAGATTAACATGCATTCAATTATTTATAGCTTGATCATGTGAGAAGATGCCAATGGAATCAAAAGGAGCTGTCATGCATTGGTGCACTCTGTTCCTATAAATCATAACAGCTATTTCCAGTGATGATCAGATGGGTTTATATAACATTATATGCACTAATAATAACAACTCATAACTCTTTTTGTAAAGGGCAACAGCCTGTGCAAATGCCACAGAAGCTTAAACAAATACAAAAGCAAGCATACTAATGCACATGTAGCATGTTTAAAGCATGCATCAGGATATATTAGATAACATTAAGTCCATTTACCGACTGGTTGTGCCGCTGTTCCAGCTCTCCACTGTGTCTTCTCTTATTCTGCATGGGACTTATGCAATCCATTGATTATTTGACAGTACTGAAGCCTGCAGAGCTTAGCTTTAATTCAAACACTTGATTAATTAATACAATCCGCCCCTAACTCCCATACGGGTCAATATGCAAAGTCAAAAACCCATTGTATTAAGCAGTCAAAGGCGGGCACTTTTATCCATCGACCACTGAGGCATCTGTAAAAGTGTTATAAAAATAAAACAAAAAGACAACAATTCTGTTTTGCCAAGAAAAACACAGCCGCAGTATTCCCGTGCGACTCTTCATGCCCTGCTGCTGTTATTCCGTAAGTTCCTGTATCGTTCAAGATGAGTGACATACAGTTGATCTAACCAATCAGTGAACAGTACGGGCTAACGGAGGCGGGGTTACGTCAAACAGAGCATTATTATTCGACGAGAGACCACTGAGCGCGAATAAGTCAGCCAATGTAATTTAAAGGAATAGTTCACCCGTTTGTCCTTTATCTCACACGTATTGTACTTTTTTTCCACTCTTGACCTCACTGGGTTTCTTGTTGCATGTTTCACATCACATTGTTAATACTTTTACAATTTGTAAACCTTCGGTTACATTTTTTTATTTAATTATAGTTAAATTATAAGTGAATGGGGACGGAGAAGTTACAAAATGACACAAAACTATCACAAGAATAGTCTGTATTTTGGTTTCGTACAGTAATGTTAGGTAATACAAATGATATTCAAAGGTGCACTACAGGTTATTTGTTGCCACACACTGTAAATTTCACATATGAAAGAAAGCAGAATATGTTGTATATATAATTCAAATGTTTATATATTTAAACTACCTCTAATGTTCAACTCAACATTTCTCCCATCACCGTCTGTGTTCGATGTTAGTGATATCGTCTATTGTTTAGTAATGCTTTGCTTCAGTGCAGTGGCCTGATGGAGGGTTCGATGATCGCTTAGTAATGTCTGGCAATATGGCGAACCTCACGGACGCGACTTCACTGCAGCATTTTGAGGAATTATTAAAAAATAACAGCAAGTAAGTGAATATTTCATTGTTTTTCAAGTCTGTCACGAAATGAAATTCATGTAGAACAAATTTTTAACTGATTTAACACATATGCAAGGGGATAAAACCTTTATAGATTCCGTTTTGATCGAATAGAATGAAATAACCGATGGCCTGTTCAGAGAAACTCAAATAAATGTGATGCAAATCTATATTAATGAATGCACGTTAATCTGATCTAGATGGCATGATTTGGGCAGATTGTTTTAATACAGCATTTAATTGCAGCTGTCTTTAATATCCTCGTTGCAAGTCTGCTGTTATTAATGTGAATGTTATTGTTTTTTCTCTTTAGGCTGAATTTATGGTAGAAACTATGATAAATGAATACTTCTGGACTTGGTAGTCAATATCAATCAGTGTCCTTCATGTCATTCCAAACCCCAATGTCAAAACTAATCTTGATTGAGAATTGTACATGTTTTCAGCAAGTAGTATGACTTGATAATAATCACAGACCTCACTATGCCTTTACTAGCCAACATCAACAACCGTCCCCAGTATGCTTCCACACAGCTTGGTTCTTCATTGAATACTGGCAGAGCCTGGTTATCTGGTGTTATTGCAGAGGAACTTATGTAGTTATGAACAGACAAATCATTAGAGAATTAAATGATCCACTATTTGAGGTAGTGCGGTCTAGTTTTCATGATCTGAGCTGGTCTCAGTAAAGGAGTATGTTCCAACCTTAAAGGGATAGTTCACCCAAAAATGAAAATGTGATGTTTATCTGCTTACCCCAAGGGCATCCAAGATGTAGGTGACTTTGTTTCTTCAGTAAAACACAAACAAAGATTTTTAACTCAATCCGTTGCAGTCTTTCAATCATATAATGTCAGTCAATGGGACTCACGGCTTTGAGAATAAAAAAACATACACAGACAAAACCAAATTAAACCCTGCGGCTCGTGACGATACAAATCAAATCAAATCAAATCACTTTTATTGTCACATCACCACAGCACAAGTGCCTTGGTGAGTGAAATTCTTACGAGCGTGCTCCAGACAGTGCAAAAAAAAACAAGACACAACAATTTACATATGGACAGTACATATTAACAGACTGTACAGAAGACAATGTGCAAAATACACATACATATACTCAGTACACATAGTGTACTATAAAGACATACTTAGTTATCAACTACACATTATACACCTGTATGTACACATCTACATTATGTACACTATCTATACATTATGTAATCTATACATAGTAATAATGTGAAGGTGCAACAGATTATAAATGTACAGCAGATTGGTTGAGCAGCAGATAGTTGTGCAAGGTGCAACAGATTATGCATATGCAGTGTCGTGGATGTGCTTTTGTATGGTGTCCAGTGATAGCAGATGTGTTAGTGCAGTGTGTGCGTGTAGTCCGGTAGAACTGAGTTAAAGTGCAGTGCATGGCATGTTGTGTGAGTGGGAGTGTTGTCTGTGGTAATTTTTTTGTTCCTTGTCTTTAATGTCATGTCAGATGATTAAAAAAATGCAATTGTATCTACATTACAGTCTAGATTCACTGTTAAATGAAACCTGTAATTCAGATCTACATGGATTTGATTTAAATGTGTATTTCCCCAAGACAATCCTCCCTAACTCTAGATCTCAGAGTCTGATCTAAAGCTCATCATTCCTACTGTCTTTTTCAGGTCCCTCACCGTTGTCCATTTCCATGCGCCATGGGCTCCGCAGTGTTCGCAGATGAACGATGTGATGGCCGAATTAGCCAAAGAGCACAAACACACCATGTTTGTGAAGGTAGGAGGACCACTACCCCTCACAGCCATACTGGAAAT
The DNA here is from genome assembly GCA_027422405.1 of Ptychobarbus kaznakovi. Taxonomy (NCBI): domain Eukaryota; kingdom Metazoa; phylum Chordata; class Actinopteri; order Cypriniformes; family Cyprinidae; genus Ptychobarbus; species Ptychobarbus kaznakovi. The sequence goes on along the minus strand of CM049808.1, from coordinate 22,793,452 downwards.
CATTTCACCAATAACAGTCATGCTTAATTTGTGCAAATTGTGGGTAAATGTCATTGTGACATGTAGTTTCTGTATCATTAGCAGAATTGGGTAAAAAGTTTTGCAAAGAGTCCAATGGCCCCAAATTGCACCAGATGCTGCCAATAAATGTACATACCTGGCTGTTAAAACCAACAGAGCTGTGTTTTGAATATGACTATTTTTTTTTCTCATTGCAAAGTAACTATTTATATTACTATTATTTTTATTGATATCTAGCCAGTTTGCAGAAAGACAAAGGACAGTACTCTTTGAATGAATTTATAGTGGATATATATATATATATTAGTGCTGTCAAAATTAGCATGTTAACGCAAGCGATTAATTTTTTCAGTTTAAATTAAAATGATTTAACCTGTTAACGCAGGGGTGGGGCTAGGGTTGGCCACCCCACTCTAGCTGCTACTTCTGTCTCTTTTTTCTTGACAAGGAGTGCATTTATTCAGTCGCAGAATGTCTTTACGAGCACATCAAACAGGAGAAGTTTCAGACACGCATCACGCGCTTCCACTTCACTTCAGCACCAGGCACGAGACAAACGAGCGCGGAAACGGTCCTGTGCTCGTAGAATGCACGCTCGTTTAAGGCCCAGCGTGCGCGAGGCAAAGGCATCTAGCCGAAATAAACGCGATCATGCTCGTGGCGCCACACGAAGTTATCAAAAAGGCGAAAAAACAAAACCGTGCATAATGTGTGCCCAACGAACATGCTGAAATCTTTATCTGTCACTAACAGCACCCGATGAGAACAGTCTCCTGTGAAGTCCCGAAGATTATTAGATACGTAAGTGAACTAGAGAAGATAAAGTGAGTTGAGAGGAAATACGATGCGTGTCAGATCCACGTCACGTTCAGCAGCAACAACTCTTAAAACTCTCAACTCAACTCTATTAGAAATAACAGCCAAAACAACATAACTCCGCTTCTGTGATGTCTGTTAATGAAAGAAAAAGAGGAAATCAATTACTTTTATAGCTTCAAGTATTCATCTGTATTTAGTGTTTGATAACTTTATATTTCTGCTGAGGGGCACAAGTAGCTAAATATGACATTTAATGTAATGGGTCTATGTGAAGATTGTTTAAAGTTCACTTAAATTAGAAGTTGTTTTTAAAGTCTAATAAATGTTAAAAGTTGATAGCTCTTAATTATAATGTATAGTTGAATGGCTAAAGTCAATGGTTAAACATTAGGGGGACATTTCTTTATAGGGAAATCAGTATTAATTGGTATCAGTGATACTTGTCTTCAGTCATAAAAAAGATGACATTAAACAAATATAAAAAATATACTGTCTCTGTTGTTTGTACATTAATTTGAGGATTAAATGTGAAATTATTGCAATATAAACGTATATTTAAAAACGTTAGGTGGGATTAATCGCGATAAATGTAAAAAAAATGTGCGATTAATATTTTTTTTATCGATTGACGGCACTATATATATATATATATAATCAATCGATCTGTCAATCGATAAAAAAAAACGAATCGCACATTTTTCTGAAATTTATCCTACATTTGTATTTAAACAATTTTTCATTTGAGAAACCATTTTACTTGTAAAATGTTGTAAATTCTGGAAAAAGTGAGGTAAATATTGTGCCTTAGCATTTTTTTTCATAAATGTATTTTTTCTGTTGTTATTTGGTATTTTAAAGGTGCAGTGTGTAGTTTTTAGCGGCATCTAAGTTTGCGAATTGCAACCAACGGCTCACCCTTTAGAGAAGCTACGGTGGCCGATTAAATTTTCCGCGAGAACAACATAGTGACGATGCTCTGTAGAGCAGTTTGTCCGTTTAGGGCTACTGTAGAAACATGATTTCATGTGAGGGGAATATGTAGTTATATTCATTCTTTCATAACAGTTCATTAAGTAATTATCTGAAAAAGTTATGTATATTATATTGCATTTTCTATAGATTACACAGTGCATTTAATTCTTATACAAATTTAAGAACTGATTTATACTTTTTTTTATTAAATGCTTTCTCTTATCCCAAATTAATACAGTGAAAAACTGTGTAAGCCATTCCTAAAAAGTGTACAGTACTGTGGCACAGTCAAAATGTTGTTCTGTTTGTTTGATCGTCTAACCCAGCCGACATACCAGTAATGAATGGCTCAACCAGTGGCGTGGAACTCAAACCAGTGGCGTGGAACTCTGTTGGTTTGACCATTCGCAGATGATTCGTTGTGTTTGAGATACCTGTTTGAAAATGGCCATTATTCTTGCAAATGTTCCTGTGCGCTGGGCTCTAAATGATGGTGAAGCGGCTCTAGCTCCAGTAGCACAGATCCCTCTGCTCCATCTCCCAGTGGAGTGCATTGAAATGCCTCAGGCTCTGAATGACTTTACCTTCCTCGTGGCCTTTAACTGGCAGAGAGAAATTTTCCTTCTGTTAAGGGTTAATACTGCCTTTCATCACAGTCAGCAGAGCAGAAGAGTTATTCAAGCAACAATTGCCCTTTTATAATCTATATGAAATAAATTGTGTTGAATTCCTTAATTCAGAATTAGATCACTTTTTGTTTTTAGTAGTAAATGTTTGTTTTTAGTTTTTTTTAAGAAATGCATTTTTAGGTACAGTTTATGCGTCCATAAAAGACATTTCAGAAGTGTGTCCAAATTTGACTGCAAAAGTAATTTCAATCATTTAATAATTATCAGAAGCAAATTCAACATGAAGTGTGTCATCATTGACTGTCATCATGTTATAGCTGAGGCAGTGGGGTTTAGATTTGTAGTGTAAAGGGGGTTGCACACCGAACGAGAAGTGCAGCGCCGTGTCTTTAAGCGCCCAGCAACGACTCAGAACGCTGTTCATATTCCTGCCGCGCCACAGAGCGCCATCTGCATTGTTTTATATTAAATAACATCATATTTGTCTCAAACCGTTGTTAATACATTATACCAAGATACCACTGCTGCAAAATACTGTACTCATTAGTTGTACAGCTTAAATCAAATGTAAACATATAGAATTAAATGTATAATAAACGTAATCCTTGTAATCTTTTATATTTCTCTTGAGACATTTTAACATACGCAAAATATTACAGTATATGCCTATGTAACAATTGCCTGTCGTGATTACATTGACTGTCGTCGGTTGCTACCTACTGGATATACCAGGACACAACCGTTACAACACTTCAGGTCATTTATTAGTATAGAATGTGCGCGTCTGGTGTGCGATACCTCGAGTTGTTCTAGACGTGGCGTGGCGCGGCGCTGCTCGTTCGGTGTGCGACCCCCTTTAGTTTTCAATTGCATGTGAAATGTTTTTGTGTGAGTGTTTTTCTGTCATAAATTGGGTTTTTACAGCCAGATAAACTGTCAGCCCGTATGTTATGTTTGACATGTTGATGTTTGTGATGATTTATTAATGTGAATTATAAAGAATCATTAGTACAGTAGTTGTCTCTCTCTGTTTTTAGCTGGAGGCAGAGGCAGTCCCGGAGGTTTCTGAGAAGTATGAGATCACTTCAGTTCCCACCTTCCTCCTCTTCAAGGTAACACTTCCACAATCAACTTCAGCTATGCTCCGATTTACCCAAAATATGGTAATTCTTTTTTTTTATAATAAAGGCAATGTTTTTAGAGAGTGGGAGTTCAAATAGGAAAAATAAATATATAATCCACATGATTTATACCTTTTAAAAGTTTGGGGGCAGGTAAATCTTTTTAAATGTTTTTGAAAGTCATGTCCTGTGCTCACAGAGACTGATTTTATTTGATCAAAAATACAGTGAAACTGGAATATTATGAAATATATATTGTGGCCAGCCTAAGGCACACCTGTGCAATAATCATGCTGTCTAATCAGCATCTTGATATGCCACACCTGTGAGGTGGATGGATAATCTCGTTCACTAACACAGATTTAGACAGATTTGTGAACAATATTTGAGAGAAATAGGCCTTTTGTGTACATAGAAAAAGTCTTAGATCTTTGAGTCCAGCTCATGCAAAACGGGGGCAAAAACAAAAGTGTTGCGTTTATAATTTTGATCAGTATATTTAATTGAGACCCTTTATGTTTTCCATATTTGCAGGAAGTGCACTAAAACATCAGTCGGTACGGTTTTTAGAGCTTTATAAATGAAAGAAAAATGTATGGTCCCTATTCATAATTCATTAATTACCACAAAAAATAATTTGACAGTCTGAGGTTTTATAAGCAGGAATGTGAAGCATATTGTAGGAGAAACACTTGCATTAATTATTTAGTTAATGTAGTTACTTGTTTGTTTTATTAATTTTTACTTTTTACCTATTTTGCTACTACTCAGAAATAAACCTGGTTACGGAAGTTACAATTTCATGTTTTCAAGCCATGAAATGGCTTTCACAAAACATTCAAAGTGACTTATGTACAAATGAAACTATAAAAGGGTGACTTATCAGTGGATCTCAATTCCAGTCCTGGGGACCCCCTGCTCTGCACATTGTGCATGTCTCCCGGCCTTATTTAACACACCTGATTGAGATTATAAGCTCGTTAGGTCAGTTCATGGCTGTCTCCCCTAACAAGCTGATGATCTCAATCAGGTGCGTTAATAAGGGAGACATGCACAATGTGCAGAGCAGGGGGTCCCCAGGACTGGAATTGAGAACACTGACTTATATAACTTGATTGTTATCATTTGAATTTGATTGGATTGTTAATGTTAGGTTGTAATATTGGTTTGTATCAGTTTTCCCCGCCCACACAGCCTTAATTACATCAGCAGAAAAGTTGTTTCAGAGGTGGAGAAAGTTAAAACATTTGAATAAAAGATTATGAAAATAAAAACGTATTTTGTTTTAGAATAATGTGCACTTAAGAACCGTGCATGATACATTTAAGACCAGCAAAATGTATTAAAAATGTAATTGAGTCCGTTTTAATTTCCCCAATTTATCTAGTATGAGGTTCACTACTACACTGTGTTCTTTATGTTTCTTAAAGCGTGCTGATCTTTGCCAGATTGCGTTTTTCTGTACACACAGCTTTTATTTATGTTAGCTGTGCTGCGATAGTGTTTTGTGTTTATTTAGCAGAGGGAGGCGAGGTTAGAAAAACGGAGCCTGTTGGGAAGGTTGAGTTTAACGATCAAGTAATGTGAGCTGCAAAATCTCCTCGTGTTAGAATCAAGCAACTGAGAAATAATCGGAGGTTAAACAAACACACGGCTTGGCAAGACTTTCCCTCTCTTGGCGTAACATGTCAAAGAACCAGGAGAGCCTGCGGCCTGTTTTCTCTCTCTCCCTGCAAACAATCTGAACAAACTGGCAAGCATCCTAAAAAATTAATGCTGTTTTTTTCCTCCCTCTCAATCTATCACTACTCACTCTTGAGTGTTTTTTATTTATTTATTTGTTTACCCACAACCCTTAGGGCGGTGAGAAGATTGACAGGTTGGATGGTGCGCATGCCCCTGAGCTGACCAATAAGGTGCAGCGGCTGGGGTCCGGTGGGGGCGGGGCTGCCAGGGCGGGGGACATCCCTAAAGAGGATCTCAACGAAAGACTGAAGAGGCTGATCAACGCCGCACCCTGCATGCTCTTCATGAAGGGATCGCCCCAGGAGCCTCGCTGTGGTAAACACGCTCGTATACACACGCTCGCATAAATTAACACGGGGTCAGCGGGTTAGTTTGAGCAACCGTTGGCGATGGAGTGAGACAAATCAAGGTTGCATGAACGGGACGGAGAGAGAAGCGTATTATGTCTTTCTTAAGTGTGAAGGACGTCAGTACGGATGCGCCACTATATTCCAGGTTATGTGTACTAATGAGCAGATGATCTGAATCAGGTGTGTTTGATTAAGGAGACATGGAAAACATGCAGTGTTGAGGAGCCTCCAGGAACGTGGTTGGGAACCACTGGTTTAGATCAATCAATAAATTAGTCGATAGATTAATCAAAATAAAAATAGTCATTAAAACCATGTTTTGTGCTTTGTGTATGGCAAGGATTCCCAAACTTATTTATGTATTTATTTATTTTGAATGAGATTTTAATGTTTTAATAGTTTAACGCACATTTGCATGTTCATGGTTTTCTGATGTTGTTTAATGGTCACATGACATGCAGGTAAACAAATAAAGCCAAAAATAAAGTTAATTAAATGTAATTTACATTAAAACCTTTTTTATCCAAAGTGACTAAAAAAGTAACATTCAATGTATACATTTGATGAGTTCATTCATGAGCTTCTCTACATTTATTCATTTATTGAAATATTGCACGTTTGTATTAATTATTAGCTTTTCAGCAAATACAAGGCACTATTTTAGAAGTTTAGTTGGATATAGCGGTGAACGGAAACTACAATAAATGTATTTGTGTTCCCATTCGCTCTAATAGCAATAGAAAAAAATCCAACCGTTGCATTAGAAACACAAATTAGTCTTCTTTAAATTAATGTATAATACAAAGTGTAGTGTTATAAATGTACACTTATTTCCTTTTAAATGAAAATGTACAAAACGTTGCTTGGTTTATGATGTTAATAACCGAAATGCATCATCACAGTGTGTGAAAAAGGTCTGTATTTACTTCACTGAAATGGAAAAGAGACGTTCTGTTGACAAGGCTGCTGGGACACGAGGGTGAACAGCCACTCTTGTTAATCAAACATTTGTTGATACACAGCCGCTCTAAAAATGATGGACCATGTTCTGCTTTTGTTAGTCAGTTATACTTATTAAATCCTGACAGTGACAGCTTAATCACTTAATAGTGTTTTAGTCTTTAGTTTGTTTAACTTTGGGCTGTCAGCTTGATCTTGCTTATTTGTGTTTGATTCGCTGATTTTCTGGCATGCTGTTTTCTTCCTTCTAACACTTCCTCCTCATGTCAGAAATGTGTGGTTCGGCGTTGGAAAACATCCTCGTATTAATTTCGCCCATTCAAAACAAAATTCTTTTGATAGTTCAAAGTGCATATTTCGTCATGGACTGAGGCGCAGTTTAGCGCTTGACGTTTTGGCTGTGTAAAGAGGAAGGTCTGGGGGAAGGCTGCCGTTTGCCATGCTGAGATCAAAATAAGAACGATATTGAACTCTAATCTCAAACGTGATGTTGGGCTTTCAGCGGCTGCCAGCTCCTCCAGCTCTGCTTTATTAATAGAAGATCCTCGGAGTTTACGATGCTTCGTCTCTGAGCCCGGAACCTGTTGCTCGGCGCCGTTGATGTTATTTGAAGCCGCGCTAGGTGTCAGTGGGTCAGTCCGGCTCGGAGATATTATAATGCTGAAGCTTATTGATGTTCTCATTCGCTTGGCTGATGTCCAAATCAAGAAATAATGCACAGAGAGCGAGCCATGCCTGTCGGTGGCGTGCATTGGGTTCTAAACGTAAACGCGCTCTTTTATTCCAATACGAGCGTTGAGCCAAATGATCAAGTGGTCCTCTAACTCTAAAGCAGTTATGCATGTCAAATTAAAAGGTTAAGGGTCCGTGTATCAATTCGGATCTCTCAGCCTTTCTCGCTCTGAGTGGGTTGTCCTTCAAAAGAGGAATGAGGCTGTAACATCGCCCGGAGTCGGCCAGAGCGAGCGGTCTTCGGCCCTGTAGGTGCAGGCATAGAGGGGGAAAGAACTCGGCAATCAATGCAGCATGTCTGGTGGAGTTCGCCCGGAGCCAGAGAAAGCAGCTGCCCGCCTGTTTGCCCGCTCTGATAGAGTCGAGCTAATATACCAGCAAATGCATAAGCACAAGTGAGGCGCCTGGAGCTGTTTTATAATGAATTCCCTCATGAGCCACACAAGATGAAAATGGGTGTTTTACTGCAGGGGCTACACAGACTCTACACATCACCTCGCACTTCTTTCTCTCCTGATCTTGTTTCTTTCTCTCGCTCACTCCCGTTCTCTTGCTTCTTGTTCTCTTTGTCTCCTCCCATCTAATATCACGCTCTCTCTCTCTCTTTTATCTTCTCTCATTTTTGGCTTGTAATCATCCATATGAACAGAACTGCTATTTAAAATTCAGAAATCAAGAAATTTTGTTCCAGCTTTCTGTCGTGTTGTCCAATATTGCGTAGGATCTATAAATGGACAAATGAGTAATTGATTGCAGATTTTACTCACTGTGTGACTAAAAACAATAAAAAAAGAAACCACTTTTGTTGTCAGTGCAGCAAGGTTATTAAACTCAAACTAAAACCATACAAATCTTACTTGGAAAATATAAAACAATATACAAAAACTTTTATTTTAGCTATTTGCCAAGACAACTTTCTCATAGTAATTTATGTACTACTATAATAATACTAATGATAAACATGATGTACTACTATAATAATTAATAACAACATAATAACATTAATAAAAACTATTCAGACAAAACATTATAAAATGGACAAAAAGCACAACAGAATAACTAAAACTTGAACTGATATTATATATATATATATATATATATAACAGTTCCTCCAGACTTTAAAACAAGGGCAAGCTTAACATCATGTACACAGGCAAACCAAACAAAGTAGACTAATAAAAAAAATGCAATGATAAATTACATTTTTGTTGTTGTGGTGACATTAAAAATATGATTAGGAATTTAATGATTTACTTTATTACTTTTATAGAAGAAAAATAACTATTATTTAATGGTTTTTATAAAATCGGTTTCTTCCTTTAAAGTGCAAGCTATTAAAAAGCACTCAAGCAACTTAATGTATTAATATTTAATAAAATATATTCATTTTAGTTTTGAAGTGACAAATGAAAATATTTAGTTGTGATTGTATTGACATTAAATATATAATATAGTTTGCTTTTAATAATTAAATATTTTTAGCTTCTTTAACATTTTAGAATATTTTACTTTATATTTTTAGAGCCTTTAAATAAGCGCAAGCTTGTAAAAATCATACAAACAAACTAAACAGAGTTACTGCTGTAATGATATTCTTTTTAACCTTTAACTCATTTTTGTGTGCAGGTTTTAGTCGTCAGATTATTCAGATTTTGAAGGACCACAATGTACAGTACAGCAGTTTTGACATTCTCTCGGATGAAGAGGTCAGACAGGGACTCAAGATCTTCTCCAACTGGCCCACTTTTCCACAAGTCTACGTCAACGGAGAGCTCATCGGAGGACTGGACATCATAAAGGTACAAGATACGAGGAGCAGTGTTTTCTGTTTTTCGAGATATTTCTCAAACACAGATTTCTTCATCGCTTGATGTTGTGCATTATCTTAAGAGTTCGTGTTTCAGGACGCCGTGTGTGTTCTCGGCTAGCTGTTATTAGCTGTATGTTGCTCTACATTCCCAGCGAGCTCATACTGCTTAAAGCAAGCAGAGCGCTCCTGCTGAGAGAGGAGGGCTAGATTAACCAGCATCCATCCTCTTTCTTCTCTCATGAGTCTTAGAGGCCTTTCCTCATTAAGATAGTGAATTTACCTTTACAGAGAGGTCAAATATCTCCGCAGGGAGCTGTTAGTTATGAAAGGAAAGCTTGTATGTGTGAGGCCAGTTCGGATTCAGAGATATTGTATGTCCTCCACAGGAGCTGGTCGAGTCTGGAGAACTTGAGAATACTTTCCCCAAAACCGTCTCACTGGAGAACAGGTAAAGACAGAGACACGCTCGCTCAAACGTCCTCTCTGTACGACTGGACTTGTTTAAACATTCTCTCTTCTGACAGGCTGAAATCTCTAATCAATAAATCCCCCGTCATGCTCTTCATGAAAGGCAATAAAGAGGTGAGTGAACTTAAGGACTCTTTTTTTGTGTAAAGAACAGATCCAATTTTAAGGAGCTGGTTCTCAGTTTTAGTTAATCGAAGTAGTTTGTCTTTTAGGATTCACCAATGGCTGGTTAGCATGGGTCAACTAGCTGGTAGATGCCTTAACTACACCATACAGCTGCCTAAAAAACATTATTTCTTCTTTCTACATGAAAGCTGATTTAGCTGAAAAGGAAAAATATTTTAAAATAAAATTAAACATTTATTTTATTTGTATTTATTTAGCAAATATCAAATACATTTGTATTATTATTATTATTCAGTGTTATTTAAGTTTTATGTACTCATATCGTTTTTATTAATATTTTATGTTTTATTTTAATATTTTGGATTAGCTTTTATTTTTATAAATTGAGCTTTCATTACATTTTTTATATATCTTTATTTTTTAGTTTTATTGTAGTGATTTTTAGTGCTTCACCTAGTTGCCAAGGCACCTGATAATAATAACAACATTGTTACTGTTATTAGAATAATTGTAAATTAATTTTAAAATAATTTATATTAAACCATTATAAACTAACACTGCATGAACATTTTTTCCTAAATTTCTTCCTTTTTCCTCTGAAGAGAAAATGTAATTATTTAATTGGTTCATAGTATTTGTATTGATAAATTATTATAATAATTGTAAAATATTGTGTTAGAACATTATGAAGTAATATTGCTGCAAAAAAAAAAATCTGTGTTTGTGTTCCACTGAAGAAGAAAAAGTCATGTGGGCTTGATATGAGTAAATAATTACAGAAAGATATTTTGGGTGAACGTACAGTAAAAGGGGTAAACGGTGCTGGAAATCGATGTCAGGCGGCTCCAGCACTGATAGAGCTGCGTTCTTTCTTTAATGGAGGAGAAAGACCCCTCACCTCTCTCCTCATAACTGTATTGATCTTTAACACTCACACATGAAAGACATTCTTTGCAGTAGTTTAAAGTCTTCCCCCACGAGACCTCTCTCTTCTCCCTCTGTCTCTCTTGTTCTATTACCTCCTCTTTCTCCCCTAGTTATTGAGACGCACTTCACAATATCTTTTGTAGGTGGTTGTAGTTGTACGTTTCTAAATGAAAGTTTGGTTCTGTGCTGGTTTGGGCCCAGAGGAGCCGCTCGTATCTTCTGTACTCTGTTCTTTGAGCTTCTCCACTAGTCTGCGTGTGTTTTGGTGGAGTTAAAAACGTGCTTCCTCTGATTGGCTTTCAAGCGCAGGGTTTCGCTTCACTGCAGCCTTTCATGATGTGAAAGATGTTCTAGCGTTTTCACCCTCTTAACTCTGTCTTTGTGAATACTCAGGCTGCCAAATGTGGATTCAGCCGTCAGATACTTGAGATAATGAACAGCGCGGGGTGAGTGTCATTTAACTATGGAAGCTCTTTTAGAGAATGTTCTTGGCATGAATTATGAATTACTGAAAGACTAAATGTATGTTATTAAAGTAACATGTTTTTGGTTAACATTTCAGAGTTGAGTACGAGACGTTTGACATATTAGGAGATGAAGAGGTGAGAGTTCCTTCAGTTTTAAGTTTATGTTTCCATTCTTGGTAAATGTTGTCTTGCCAAAGCAACGTCAAGAAAGACTGTGTTCCTTACAAACTGAGATCTGAATAATTAAATAACAAGTAAGCAGTCATGTTTAGAATATAATTTTATTTTTACTACATGAATGTCCCTAAATAAATGGTCTGTTTTTGTGTTTTCAGCCATAACATGCTTTTCTGATGGTTTCCACAGGTTAGACTAGGACTCAAGACGTTCTCCAACTGGCCGACGTACCCACAGCTGTATGTTAAAGGGGAACTAATTGGCGGTCTGGACATAGTCAAGGTGAAATGCATAAAAGCGTTTAACATCTTACTAATATGATAAAGATACATTTAGAATTAGGCACTACAAACAGTATTGCATTTGTAATGAATGTAAATAATTCTAGACTTCAGGAATATGGTATTTATAGTGGTAGAAAGTTAAATTTTTTCAGATTGCTGTCCTTAGTATAGAAATTTAGAGAGCAATTCTAAATCTCATATACATTACCATTCAAAAGTTTGGGGTCAATTCATTTTTGTTCATGTTTTTTAAATAAACATGCTCACCAAGGTTGCATTTATTTTCACTGCACACGCTCTTGCTGTATTTTTACTGTGTTCAAAAATACACCAACACACTAGTTTTTCTATTTGAATACATTTTAAAATGTAATTTATTCTTGTGATGGCAAAGCTGAATTTTCCGCAGCCAGGGCTGAAACCTAATATTTCTGTGGAAACCATGATGCAAGACTCTTTAATGAATAGAAAGTTCAATAAAACCTAATTTATGTTAAATTTGAACCTCAAACTAGGCTTGTGACGGTGGTTAATCCACGTGTGACAACACCGGTAACACCGTGGTGGGGGGTCGTTTGAGTTTTCCTCTCTTTCCTTCGGTTTTAAGTAACTTGTAAAAGCTCAGAGTTTTACTTTCACTTTTAAATTTGCGGCAATTCGGCTTCAATTAAAGCAACAACAAAATACAACATATAACTTTTATTAACAAAACGCTAAAAAATACACCATGTTATATGCCTAATATAAAATAACAAATACCTTAAAACTTTTAAATGGTAGGCTATACAAAACTGAAGATCGGTAACTGAGGAACAAATAATGATAGAACGTTTATTAGCAAAGCGATTCAGAAGTTTGGAGGCACGGAAGGCATACACCTTGATGTAAAATATTGGGAAAAAATCACACAGTTTAAATAAAATAAAAATCAGCAAATACTGTGGAGCCAAATAACTTAGAAAGGAACGTTAAAAAAACCTTCCAACATCACCTTAGATAAATGGCAGGTCAACAGGCTTTTCAAAATCCAAAATACTGTTAAAACAGGCACTTTTACATTTGGTTTTGAAACTCTCCTGCCATCGTCTTGTGTGTCTCACCTCACTCTTCTTGTCAGTCAGCTCGACTCACTCTCCTCACGTGTTCAGTGAAATCTGATCTGTGATGTGTGACTGGCGTTCATGCGGTGTGCTGCATTGAGCAGCCGCCTTAAGTTTTAATTGTAGTGTCTGTTCTCTAACTGAACTAAATGATGGTGAGGGACTGTGCCGCGGTGGGCAAGTGATGTAACCAGTGTTGCGGCTTAACAGCGGTATCACCGCCAACACCGTCTATCGCAGCAAGCCTACCCCAAACATTTGAATGGCTGTGTTGTATCATCTGCCTGTAGAGATGCACTGCATTTGGTGTTTTACTCCAGCAGAGGGCAGATGCAGCTCTACAACTCTGAACCTAAATGTGCAAAAGATGAACTGTGAAGGTGTTTCTTAACGGATGGGAAATGTTTATATTGTTTAACAGGAGCTGAAGGAGAACGGTGAGCTGGCACCTGTGTTGAAAGGAGAAAACTAAACTATTCCAGCACTGAAGAACATGTGGATCACATTGCTGATATATGCCTGTAACCTGTTCACTTAACCTCAGGAATGGAGTACTCGGATTAGACTTATTCCATCCAATTTAGTGTTTTATTCGAAAATTGCTCATTTTTAAAAACAATGTTGATCCTTTGCTGTAAAACCAATAAAGCAAATTCTGTGACATGTTTTTGTTGCGCTGACATATTTTAGATCTTGCTTATACCTGGTACTTACATCCATCTCTGGTGATCTGATTACAAGTGGTCAATTGAGATTTAAAATGTACACCGGGTAATGACACGTGTCTTAAATATGTGCTGTGACCCTAAATTTTGGCCAATTAAATACTTTTAGAATGAGAATGTCCATCCGATTGAAACCAATTTCAATAAAAGTAGCATTGGGCAAAATCCACGACTGATGCAAGTATATGTATGGGCAGATTCTTATTAAATTGCAAGTAATTTATTGTTTACACAATGCTAGGTTAGTTGTGTAGGTGATATTTTACTGTTTTAGGGGATGCATCACTATGCATTTACCTTTATATGTAAAATGCCCTTCTGACTACATTTCAATGTGGCTTGAGTAAACTTTTTTTTGTTTTTTGTTACCTATATTTAGCGCCGTTCACTTGTGATCAGATGTGTATCATGTAAACTTTGAATCTGTATAAATCCTGTTTTTCTTTAATGTCACTGTCAGTCAGAGCCAATTATTTGGCATGTAAAACCATCTTGTGTGAATCTGCCCTTTTTAAAGAGCTCCTAAAACTGCTTTTAATTGCAGGTTGTTAGATTAGGCCAATTTTTGCCGCCTTTATTTGAGTTTTTATCCTGGATATGCGACCTCTTTAATGAGTGCAGGAATGATGGATGTACCATTCACAATCACGTCCACTCGCTTTAATTAATGTGATCCTTGAGCTTTTCAGACAGAGTCACTCTTCCAGGCTCTTGGGGACAGGAATAGCTCTCTTATTGTGATTAAAGATCCATAAATATTAATCAGCAGTTGTTGAATGGGGGGGGGGGTTGACCCACACCTCATCTGGCTTTGAGCCGAGAGCAAAGAGTGTCCATTATGTTCCTCTCTCTCACTCACACACACACACACACACACACTTGTGTGGTCCTAGGTAATTGCAGCGCTCCCATAATAACATGAAGGTTGTGCTGAGAAACCTTTTAAACATTTCAACACATATACCCACAGTAGCACACTCAAATATGCCTTGATGCATGAACTGAAACATGGCAACCACTGTTTCATAGTCATGCATAATCACTGCAGGTACACAAACAGTTTCATCAAACTTCCTTAAAGAGTGGGGACACATTGTGAAGGTTGACTTTAGTACAGCAGCAGGATTAATAACAGTAGTGGTCTCCAGTGGTGTTTAAGCTAGCAGTGTTGCACATAGTAAATCAATTTAAGGTTGTAAGTGTTTAAAATGAAGTCAGACACTTAATGTTGAATAAATTAAATAGAAACTATTGTGTATAGTGTATATCTTCAATGGCACTGGTAAGTTAAAAAAAGTTAGCTTTTTATTTTGTGCACTGTGAGTTATGCATATGCAGATATTTTCTTAAACCTTCATTTTCGGAGTATACAATGCATTTTTTATATTATGATATAATATAAGCTCAGTTAAAAATGCACTCAATGAACCTTCTGAGAAAGCTGCACTGTTGCTTTAAAGTATCTGCCATGTCTGAGTATAAAAGGTCATTTTAAAGAGCCTAATGTTGAAGCACATGTACATTTCTAATGTATCTGCCAGGGTGGTCTAAATAAATCATATCTATAGTGTATGTCATTAGTAGTGTAAGTATAGAATAGATTAGCTGTTACATAAAATAAGCCTAGTGTTACACAGAGTGTGGGTATTAATATGATGACCCAATTAGCATGTTTTCTGCAAAGTGCAATCTCTTGCACTAATGACTTTCAAAACATCACTATATATGCTCACACATTTTCAGGTAGCCACACAAACATGCTTTGTGGTGCAGGCCTTATGTGTGTTTGTGTAATGGCTGCGACTGGATGATACAGGTGATTGTATTTAATGACTTATTGGCAAATTCAGGCATCAAATATCCAGATAAGTGTTCACAGGTGAACAGTATTTTATGTAATTAGACATGTCAGCTGATTGGACAAATGGGCTTATAAAAGACAAATGCCTGGTTCTGAGTGTATACATAGATTTGTAGTTGTTCTGGTTGTAGCAGCTTGGGTTTGGTGTAATAAAGTTCCTTTTCAACAGTAATTTTGTTAATGTTTTTTTCTGCTATGGATCTGGGGTGGAAACGGTTAGTTAAAATTATGTATCTTGATTCTACTTCTCAGTTGTGTGTATTATGCAATTTTATCATTTTTTTTCGCCTTCCTCTCTCCAGGGCCCACCACTTGGTTATCCTCTTGATTTTCCTGAAACATGCTGTTGCTTATGAAGGTGAGTTTATTTTGTTTTTATATAGATAAAATGTCCCTGCATTCTATTCACTGTGCTTATGTTCTCTAGGTTGGTCTTCTCAGAATGTTCAGCTTCAGCAGAATTTGCCTGTCCACAAGCATTTATCCCTTAGGCGGATCCAGTCTTCTGTGTTTGAGGCTCCAGTGACTAGAAGCATTCCTGTTGAAGAAGTGGCCCCTAATACAGTTCCTAGGAAAAGCCTGAATGCCAGCAAGTCTAGGTTTTCCCTTTCACAAAATTATGTAAAAGGAGGCTTTTCCAGCAGCTATGAACCCATATCTCATACCCAAAGTGCATCAAGTATCTTGGATGGCACTTCATCATTGCTTAAACTCCTGGGTTCCTCCAGTCCAAGTGCCCAGAATGTAGTCAGACAAGATTCCTACAGCTGGTCACCTCAGGATGGCTCTGGACTGCAAGGAGTATCTTCTCCACTTCCTTCCACACAAGAACGAGGTGGAAGTCCCAGTGCCTTGTCCATCCTGTCTCCAGTTGGCTCTCAACTGGCAGCTTCCCCTCAATATGTACAAGGACAGGGAAGTGGTTATGGTTCGTCTGTCCAGCCTCAAGGTGCCACTAGCCAGTATGCTCCAGCTCTTTCCTTGGGTGCAAAAAAAATGTCCAGCCAGTACTATCAAGCAACTCGGAGTGGTTCTCTTTCTCCAAGCCAGTCATCTCATGGGTGGCAGCCTTCAATCACTAAAACCCAAGGTTTTCAAGCATCTAGTAAAGCAGTGTCACGAGGGTCTGGTACATCACCGAGCAGTATTTGGTCTCCCAGTAGGTTCTCTTCACTGCAATCTCAAAGTGTCTCTAGCCAGAATGCCCTGGCTCCTTTGGGTGCAAAAGGGCCTGTGTATAGTCAAGCTGCTTTAAGTGGATTCTCGTTGTCTCTGAGCCAGCCATCTCAACTGCATCTTCCTGCCTCTAGATCACAAAGTTTCCAGACACCTGGTGCTGTGGCATCACAGAGTAGCTCCCTATCTCAAGGCTTTAATGCTCCCAGTAGGCTCTCTACCTCAGCAGCAAGTCCTGGCCAGTTTGCCTCTACACAGGAAGGGAGTGTTCGATATAGTGGCTTGTCCATACAATCTCCAAGTACCTCAAGTCAGTATAGTCCAGAGTCATCTAGATATACCAAGCTGGCTGCCTCACCCCTAGGTGTTAGTCAGTCTACCAGTGGACATGGCTCTTACAGCCAGTATACATCAAGCTCACAGAACAGAGCTGGCGCTCAACTGGCAGGCTCTAATCACTATGCACCTGCACAGACCGGAAGTACCTCTACTGATGGCTCATCTCTGCGGCTGCAAGGTACCTCTGGCCAGTATACCCCTTTGAATGCAAAAGTTTACAGTCAGGCTGCTCCAAGTGGACCCTCATTTTATCCAAGCCAATCATCTCAATGGCAGCCTTCCTCTAGGTGGTCACAAGGTTTTCAGACCTCTGGTACAGTGGCATCAAAGAGTAGCTCACCATCTCGAGGCTTCAAGGCTCCCAGTAGGTTCTCTACCTCAGCAGTACGTCCTGGCCAACTTGCCTCCACACAAAAAGAAAGTGGAGGATATGGTGGCTTGTTTGGCCTCTCTCAAAGTGCCTCAACTCGGCATAGCCCTGGATCCCCTGCATATACCAAACGTGGTTCCTCCCTGCTTGATGTTTCTAGCCAATCTGCCAGTGGTCCGAGCTCCTACAGCCAGAACACATTAAGCTCCCAGAGAAGAGCTGGCACTCAACTGGCAGGCTCTAGTCCTTATGTGCCTGTACAGTCACTAAGCACCTTTAGTGATGGCTCATCTCTCCTCCAAGGTACCTCTACCCAGTATTTGCCTGCTTCTTTTGATGCAAAAATGCCTGCGTACAGTCAAACTGCCCCAAGTGGATCCTTGTCTCTGAGCCAGCCGTCTCAATGGCAGCCTTCCTCTAGGTGGTCACAAGGTTTTCAGACCTCTGATACAGTGGCATCACAGAGTAGCTCTCCATCTCAAGGCTCCAAGGAACCCAATAAGTTCTCTACCCTTTCCTCCGCAGCAAGTCCTGGCCATTTTGCCTCCACACAAGAAAGAAGTGACAAATATAGTCGCTTGTTCAGTCTGTCTCGAGGTACCTCAAGTCAGTATAGTCCTGGGTCATCTGGATATGCCAAGCGTGGTTCCTCCCTTGAGTTTTCTAGCCAATCTACAAGTGATCCAAAGCTCTTCTGGCCTGTATGCATCAAGCTCTCAGAGGATGGCTGGAACTCGGCTGGCAGATTCTAGTAGTTATGTGCCTGCTCAGGCAGGAAGCACCTTCACTGGAGCATCTCTTCAGTTTCAAGGTACCTCTAACCAGTGTGCCCCTCCTGTGTCCAGTCAATACACTCAGGCTTCTCCAAGTGAGTCCTTGATTGGCTCAGAGGTATTTCGAAGACGGCAGCCTTCAGCCTCGCCTTGGAGCCAATGGTTTCAGGCCTCTGGCACAGCTGTACCTCAGAGCAGCTCTTCCCCTCAAAGTGCTCAGACTTCCAGTGTGTCTACCTTCCTGCCAGCCCTGAGCCCTTCTGTGGATTCTGAGGCCCAGAGTTCTATCTCTAGTTCTCGGAGGACCTCTGTCTTTGATACAGGATTCGGACCCTCTAAGCTCTCAGCTCAGGCTGCTTCTGGCTCTGCAGTCCGTAGCCAAATATCTCCTGGTCTGTCTGATTCAATTCATCACCCCTCAGGCTCCATGATTTCATCTCTAGGCTCAAGTGTCCAAGGAGCTTTACAAGGGACATTCTCTGGTCAGTCCGGTGACTCAACATCACTTATATTCAGTAACTCTGGTTCCACCTATGGTCAGAAAGCTTCAGGCTCTTCCAGACCTTCCCAAAGCTCCTCTGCTACAGAACGATATTCTTCGTTAGTCAAGGGCTAAGGGACTACCATGTGCTTTTGTTCTGTGGACAAATGTCAGTGCTATATGGTATAAATCTGTGCTCTTTATTGTAATTGTGCAACAATAAATTCTGTTTAATGGAAATGTTGTCTTTGTGGTGTTTTGAGTTTAATCAATCGGTTTAAATGCCAGCTTACTGCTGTAGGTGTAATGCTGCTTCAAATTGGACTATGTTCCTCAACTGCATGTGTTTTGCTCCCTGGTTATTTACTCATAATTGAAAGGCCACTTATGTAATGACTGGTTTCATATAGAAGCAAATGGTTGCTTATCATTCTGGATAACTTGTGTAATGAATGGTCTACACCTCACTGCAGTGCTTAAGCATGTGTTGCTGTAGCAGATGTGAGAAGCAAGAAATTTCATAGGTTTGGCAATTACCGTACATTAGCTAAATTGTTTTGGTATTAGAAGAGAGGACGAAATCTGCAAGTTTTATGTAGCTCCTTCATAACCTGACTTTAAATCCGGGAATGTTAAATAGTTTTTTTTACTTGTACTGTAGTGTTCTCATGTTTCATGCATCAATATATTCAAACTCCCTCCAACATTTAAAATGTGGTGTGGAGACTAGCACAATCGTTCTTTATCCTGTCTTTGTTTTGGAAGGTCCCAAAATTGAATGCTTAAGGGCACTGGTGGGCATATTTTAGGACAGGGGGGTTATGATGATTGGTGTGAGAAGTGGATTTTGTTGAACAAGCGTGTATCAGGTGACTTTGACCTTGCCCTGTCTTTGCTCTGAGCATCTTTAGTGAGCCTCATTAAAGCCGAAAGATGAAATGCAGTTTAATATTCCTCTGTCAGAGGAGGCAGTCAGTCAGCAAATGAGCACCAAACTCTTCCTTTTTCCTTTCCCTTCTTGCTCTTTCTCTCTTGCACAAAATTCAGCTTCAGATTAGTGTGATTTGTTGGCATGAGGAAATAAGTATCACTAAAGTGTTACAGTATACTGTGTACATTAAGTATTTGCAAAAAAAAATGCATTCAAATAATGCTCAAGATGCAAATAACACTGTCATAGGTCACTAGTCTCATATTCAGACAGCCCATCTACAGTCTTCTCACTGACCTAATAATTGTATTTGCCAAGGATAGTTGCAAAACATATTTTGAGTTTTATTTGAAGAACGCAATTAGCAAGAAAGATTGTGAACTAATCTGTATTCATTACTTTTGGATGAACTGCATTTCTAATTTATTTAGGATGCAGAGCAACACCCCAGTATTTTTATTTTATATTATATATAAACCCTTCCTAATGGCACTTAAAAACAAAAAGTGACTGGTCACTTCTCATCCGTCAGACCATAGGATCAATGTATGGTTGGTTTGCCCCATAGCTCTCCAGGTCAGTGTTGTAAATACACCATCTATAAAAAAACATATGGTTGGTTATTGAGTTATTTTCTTTCAGATTACAAATCACATGCTTTTCAGGAGAAACATTTAAACAGATACATGTCTTTAGAATTATTGACCTTTTAGGGTCAGCCTTTACCTGTCTACTTCAGTAGTTGTTGGCCAGAATAAGCTGTATCTGGGACAATTTATGCTGAGTCTTTTGCTTTTTCCTTTCTCTCTCCAACCTTGCACAGCTAGTGGATCTTTGGACCGCCTGCATAAATATCACTGTTCAAATACTCAACAGCAGAAATCACAGGGGCAGAACAGATCAATACTTCCATTTTATTCTTGTTAAAGTAGGCACTAAAATGCATTTTTATCTCCTCGCCGGAGATGCTTGGTCCCCTTTCATTATCTCAAATAACAGCAACAAATTCCACTCAAGGTGTACCCTCTCATTTTGATTGGATTACCTTGAAGCAATACAATTCAGTGTTTAGCTCCATGACCATGGAGAGACTGGTAGGCCCTGGGCTTGACAGCAAGTCGGGTGACTAGAATGCGGTCAGGTGATTGACTTATAGATGTGGATCCATGTAGTGAAGCATGTAATGAGCTCCACAAACCCATCAGCAACGCAGTGACTTTGATCTTTAGAGGAAGTAAAGATATGACCAATGTAGGACACTGGCTTTTCATGACAATGACACCTAACTCCCTGAATATCCTTTGATGTGTTAGAGAAAGCACTGAGGCGAGAGGAAACGACTACGAGTTTTGGTCCTTAATTTGTAGTATCATTTGAGATGAGAGACAACCTTGGAGGTCTAGGTGGCAGTGTGAATATGTATGTATGTGAGCATACTGTGAATTGTTGGCTGTGTGTGTGGTTTATTATATCCATGTGGAAATTGGGACAACCCGACATCATTTTTCAAAATGAAGCTAATCTGCTCTGGAAATAATGGTTTTGATTAATGTCAATGTTCAGAGAGCAAGATATATTACCTGTAATTTTCATGATAAAAGAGATTGCTTTGTTTTGGTGGATTACATGCAAAAGTGCAAAAAGAGCTATTAAAATGCAAATTGCTGAAAATGATGTTTACAATATAAAATTCCCCAATAACATACCAAGCCTTTATGGAGTATAGTAGCAGCCAGAATTTTCAGCAGCTTTGTTTCCAAAAGCAGTTTCCCCATTTATTTTCTCCACACAGGAAAAAAAAAATCCAACTTTAATAACTGTCTTTTTCTATAGTTTGCATTTAATATTCTGCTTCAAATTCAAGATAATAAAACCATGAAACATCACCAATGACTTAAACCAATAACAACAGTACAATATAAAATAACTTGTTAATTATGAATATAAACTGGACATTTACTCAAATATATAATAAAGCATGATTATGAAATTGTTTGCTTAGTGGGAAAATATTTCAGTATTATGACACCTAAACTGGGCAACTAATTTGGTGCTTGTTTCCTTAATCACCTTTTTGTCAGAATAAAAAAAAAAAAAAAAACAGGAATATTCATGTATATTAGTTATTATGGTAAGTCGCTGTGTATTTAGTGATGTAATGAGCAGTAACCCTGCCATTTCTGCTAAATAAACCTCTACCAGACGTGGTGGTGACTCTGTCAGGGTGTATTTTGCAACAATGACCGTGATTGTAGCTACATTATTCCCTTCTTATATGCACTGTCAGGTCTGTTTGTTTTAATCTGACAATCAAGGCTTTATTTAACACCCTTCTGCTTTCAAATCAGATTTTTTTCTTTTATAACAGTGGCCCTCAGAACACAGAATAACTCTCCTCTTTACATTTCAATCATCTCCCTGCTTTGCGTTTTGTCTTTGTAGATTGCTAGAATTGCTTTTCGGATGAGCGATGGGTTTTTCTCTGCAACCGTTTTGCAGGAATCAAATTGGAAGCGGAGAAACCCACTGGAGTGTAAATAAAAACAGGGCTTTGTTTTATCTATTCTGTTCTAAAAGTAAAGTGAATATACTCTTTTTTCTCACCACCGTATGGCGCCAGAGACTGCTGAAAATCATCTGTAGTACCACAGCTGACCTGAGGAGAGCAGTAGAGACACTGCTGATATTTGCCACCGGACTCTTCACTGCATGTGAGCCACCACTGCCGTTGCTTCATTATCACCCAGTTTGTAGCTACACAGTACCAGGAATGTTGATTGCCACAGGTAAGGATGTCGTACTATCCTCAATATTGTAGTCGGTGGTGTCTTCTTTATCTTCTTAAGTTTTGTTCATGGATTTTAAACATGTAATGCAACCTGTCCATGTCCAATTTACCAAGTGAAAGAGTCAAATTGGGACCAAAGCATTGTTTGACTGAATACATGGCTTTTTGAAGTCAACAACAAACTTTTTTGGTGGCATTTTGTCCTCACTTTTGTTAATAAGCATAACTCTAAGCCTAAATATGAAGAGTTCAAATGCAAAAGCCTCATAAGTGCCATCTGAAATTTTCTTCTAAAATGAGCATTTTTCATGCGTAGATTCAGTCATTTCACTTTAATGGCAATAAATAAGTTATTTTCATTGGCATTAAAGTGAAATAATTGAACCTACACAGGAGAGCTTGAGAAAAATGCTTATTTAGAAGAAAATTTCAGATGGGACTTAGAGGCATTTGCATCTGAATTCTATATATATATAGTTGAGTGAATTGTATTATTTTCATTTAGCATTGTGTAATTTATCTGATATGCATAGGAATATTTAACCTATTAACATGTTTATTTACATATGTCTCTATACGGTGTGTCCAACATCATCTGTAATGATCCACAGCCATAAAATGTCTTCAACAAACTTCTACCAACTTTATGTTAAGAATTTTAATCTTTAATTTTCTACCATTCACTGCTGTTTATAGAAGGTGCGAAAAACCAACGGTTGTCTGCATTTGAAGAGTTCATTTGCAAAAACTCAACATAACATGTTTTTTCACTGTGCATCTTAATCAAACTACAGTTGGGTTATTTTGATTAGGTAAAAAAAGAACAAAAAATACAGCTAACTAACACAATAAAAACATGATTTAAAAAAATTCTAAAAACGGAGTTAGCTGTTTTTTCAAAGAAACTCTTAATTTGTTTGTATCTAATGATGCTGATTTTTTATATATTTTCCACAACTTATAAAGTTCTATAAGCTAGAGACTATCTCTTCTAATAAGACGTCACAATCTTCTATCATAAAAGAAAGTCCTTTGTAAGTCCTTGAAACTGTGCAACGCTCACAGCCTTCAAAGCTACATTCCCCTTTCTTGTTCTAAATAAATCCACATCCTTGCTATTCTCTACACATCTGAGACAACCACAGTCTTACAACCTATCAAGACCCCCCTCTTCCTGTATACTTCTGGTGGTTTGACAAATCCCACCAACAACCTAATCTGTGTGGAGCTTAATAGAAGCTCTTGAAATGGTCCCCAGTGTTTGTAGAATATTTTTTGGTTCTGGGATTGGAGGATGACATCAGTGATGTTTGTTTGGGAATTGGGAGGAGTATCATTTCAGGATGGATTGGATGGTTATATAGCAGAATGGAGTAGCAGTAGAAAAAAGACATAATGTGAGACCTACTATAAATAAAAGCAGAGAACATTATTATAAAACATCTTGCCTCTCCTGTGCTTAAAAGTGTGTCTAATAAGCTGGTGTGAAACTCATATATTTGAATGGTACTGTTAGTGTGAAGAGTGTGAAGCGGAGCCTCGTACGCAAGACTTTCCCTGCCTGAGGTGTGTTTGTTTCTCAGCGTGTTCATTTCTCTGTTTGAACATTTAAATGTTTTAATCACTGTAATTAACAGCAGGGTATAGTACTGAAAGAAAAAAATCATAATTCACAATATCATCTATCTATCTATCTATCTATCTATCTATCTATCTATCTATCTATCTATCTATCTTCTATCTGTCTATCTATCTGTCTCTCTATCTATCTCTATCTCTATCTATCTATCTCTATCTATCTATCCATATATCACATCTGTACGTAGGCCTATAAACCTTCATAAATGTTTTCATCTTTAGAACACTCAAAAAAATACTTTTATATCTATTTATTTTTATAAATGTCAGGTTTCCAGAAAATGCAGCACAAGTGTTTCCAGTATTGTTAGTAATCAGATATGTTTCTTGAGCAGTAAATCAGCATATTCTATTGTTTTCTGAAGGATCATGTGACACCGAAGACTGGAGTAATGATGCTGAAGATACAGCTTTGAAGTCACAGGAATAAGTAGCATTTTAAAATATATTCAGATTACTATAGAATATAATAATATTATTTTTACAATATTCCAATTTTAACTGTATATTTATCAAATAAGTGTTGGTGAACTTTAAAAAAAAAAAACTTTTTAAAGATCTTACCACAACATTTTTTTTCTACTTTTATGATGCAATTTTGGACCTGGATAGCCATTATATAGTCTTGTTTTTTTTACGTTGTCTTTTTGTATAAAACTAAGCAGCATGAATATCTTTCAAAGCATTTTCCTTTTTGTGTTCCACAGAAGAAAGAGATACATGGCTTTGGGACTGCGTGAAACGGTGAGTAAATAATGAAAGAATTGTAATTTTGCCTGATCGATGTCCCAATGCATTTTATCCAGCAATTCATTCTGGGGCTTGATATTTGCTGTTTAATGCATTTTCACTTCTGTGTGGGTTGCATTTTCAGAGCATTTCCTGAGAGCTTTACCTCATATTGTTTTCCCAGTGCACGCTCTGTGCTCACGAGGTTCCACAGTGGCGGTACAGCAGCATGTCATTGAATAGAAAACAACCATAGATCGTGCTCTTCCGTTCCCAGTGGGAATTCATCACATGTCTTTGGTGTGCAGACACCTACTGAGAATTCAAAGCATTCCAGAGAAGAGTCCGAGTCCACCTCCTCCACTCGGATTTCTGTACGCCTTGTATGACACATGAGGGGCCGGCTGATGGAGAGCACAATGATGTCAACGAGAGAGCTGAGGAAAGAATGTTTAGCCATAAACAAATCAATTAATGTTCTGCTCCCATGCACTTCCTGTAGAAGCCTCTTTGAGACGTCTTCTCCTTGAACTAACGTGCTCCCAGCGGGTAAGAGGAGTGGACGGCAGGGTTTCGGGTGCGACGGACCATGGAGATGCAAAAGGGCTTCAAAGAACCGTGTTGCTCTGAATACAGAGTTGAGATCTTAGGAATGCTGGGAAGGAGGTGTGCAGGAGTGCAGGTGGAAAATATTATCAATGTCATTGAGCCTTTTCTGTCCATCCAGCATTTCTTGTGCGAGACAGAAGATGGTGTGTGTGTGTGTGTGTGTGTGTGTGTGTGTGTGTGTGTGTGTGTGTGTGTGTGTGTGTGTGTGTGTGTGTGTGTGTGTGTGTGTGTGTGTGTGTGTGTGTGTGTGTGTGTGTGTGTGTGTGTGTGTGTGGTCCTACATGTGTCAGGGATTGAAGGTGTTGATTAACAGAACTCATTAAGGGTGGCTTTATTAGCAGCCACCCTTTTAAAGAGCATGCTTGACTGCTCATACTTAGTTGAATTCACTAAACAGATGTGCCGCTATAACATCGTATTTTAGTGCAAGAAAACGACATGTTTTTCAACACCAGTTACTCAAGTCATAATTCCTTAAAAGAATAGTTCTCCCAAAAGTTGCTGAAAATATACTCACCCTCTAACCATACAATATGTAGATACGTTTCTTTCTTCATCAAAATGCAAAATTGACCGTGGACTTGCCATCTGTGAATGGGTGCCATTAATAATTCCCCATAATTCTTTCCACTTCAGTGGAATAAGTAATGTCCCTGTTTAGAACTGTTTTTGCTTAAACGGTGCATATTTCTCTCCTGATTCCATGCAAAATATGTATAGAAAACTTTGTCCTTGCAACTGTTAGAATAATAATGTCCATAATAATAAAGTCCATATTAATGATGGAAAAATTGTTGTTTTATCAGCTTAAAAAGCATATCATATTATTGTTTTGTTTTTGCTTGCAAACTCTCATCTGATGCATATTTCTCTCCTGCACCCAAAAGTATGTATGAAAACTCAAATTCTGTTTTAAGTTAAAGCATATTGATGAAGCTTGATCCAGCTGTACAAACTGGCGAGCTTGCACCCATTCACTGACGTAATGCTAAATTTCTCCAAGTTTGCTCTTATGAAGAAACAAACTCGGCTGTTGGAGAACCTGAAGGTGAGTACATGCTTTCAGAAAAAAATCAACTATATATATAAATATTATGAAATGAAAAAAAAAATTAATAGATAAAAAAAAAATTCTGTCATGATTTACTTACCCTGATGTCATTCCAAACATAGACATATATAGACGCCCTATTCGACCGCTCCAGGCACGAAGATGCGGCCGTCATCTTGGAACGGTATTTTTGACATCATTCACCATACTGTAGGTTCACACAGAGCCGTGGAGCCGTTCTGTGCATGATTGTGGCATATTTCAAATATTCAGTGATTACTATGGTGAATGATATCAAGTTTACCGCTCTAATATGGCGGACGGCTTATGTATAGCGGCCCATAGACAGTCACTAGTGAGGCATCTACGTGTGTATATATATTTATATATAATTTCAAACCTGTATGACTTTCTTTCTTTGTTTTCTTTGAAAAAATGTTTTTTTAAATAGATGCCTTCATATTCTGCAGATTTGGAATGACACGAGGCTAAGTAAAAAATTATTTTAAGATTTTTTTTTTTAAGTGAACTGTGCCTTTAAGGGAATCGGGTGCTGAAACTACACAGACAGTGCATACAAATTAATATAATTGGGCATGATTAATTCTTGGTGAATTTCCTAGTCAAAGTAATCATGACTGACAGGGCTACCTGCAGGACCTACTGTAAAGATGTTTAATTATGGTCCTGTCAGTCTGCTTCTCTCAGGACTGACGTCAGATCTGCATTCAAATTAGCCAAGTGTTCAAAAGCAAGTGAAATCCTAGCAAATTCTTGAGATGGCACGGCGAGCTGAGCTCTGGTTCTATTACCATTTCATGTTCTTCTCTACAACAGTGAAACCCTGAGAACTTTTCTCCAGGCTTTTTTGTTTTATCTTCGTTTGAAGGTTCAGTGGAAGTGCAGCAGCTGCTAAATCTAAGAGCGAGAATCTGCGTGAATCATATTGGTAGTGTTTGAAAGGAGCAGAAAGCCACTGTTGGCCATTCATTGTTACTTATTAAATATGAAAAGTGAATAAAAAATTGGGTTTTTAAAGAAAGGCATTGAAAAGCAATTGAAAAAAATCTAATGACGAGCAGTCATTTTGGCTCCATGCGTATATTTTTTCCAGTGGCCTCTGACAATTTTTGCTTTATTTTGTTCCAGCTTTCGTCCGCCTTAGATTTGTATTCATAAATCATTATTAGGATGTAATTACTATGTATGCTGCAAGTCAACTGTGGCATCTGTGAGAACCCCTGATGATTCTGCTGCTCGCATGATTTGAGGGGCTTGTTATCAATTCGGTTATTTTATAGCGAGAGATTTTAGGATAATAATAATTGGACGCTCGCTAGCTCTATTCTATAACCAAGCTAGCAGCCTTGGTATCTATACTTGGTACATAGGAAGCACCCTAACTAAAATGAGTGACTGATTGAGAATATATATATATATATATATATAATGTTTCTGAAAGAAGTCTCTTATGCTCACCAAGGTTACACTTATTTGATACAATACAGTAAAAACACAGTAATAGTGTGAGATATATATATATAAAAAAACTGTTTTCTATTTTAAAATGTAATTTGTTCCAGTGATGCAAAGTTGAATTTTCAGCATTAATCTAGTCTTCAGTGTCACATGATCTTTCAGTAATAATTATATTATGATGATTTTCTGCTCGAGAAACATTTGTATTATTATCAGTGATGACAACATTAGTGCTGCTCAATATTTTTGTGGAAATTGTGATGCTTTTTGTCAGGGCTCTTTGATGAATAGAAAGTGTCAAATACAGCATTTATTTGAAATATAAATATTTTGTTTCATTATAGAGTACATTTCTTTACGGTGACTTGATACATTAAATGCTGAATAAAAGTAGTAATTTCTTTCAAAAATAATTCTAAACTCAGATTTTTGAGTGGTAGAGTACAATTAAAACATGTTTAAAATGGCAAAATATTGTAATTTTTTATTTGACTGTATTTATTGATAATTGATTTGCACGTGTGTAGGAACTATTCAAAAAGTGGTGAGACACTTTATAAATCCTGACAGCCTCTCATCACACACTTAGCTGCCAGCTTAAAAAATAAGCTTTACTGAATCTTTTATATATGTATATATCTATAATATCTATATCTATAAATCTATTGCAACATGAATATAAAGATGCATGTTTTTTGTCAAAGATGTCTTTTTTCTGTTATGTTTGTCTTCTCACCACAGGAAGTTTACGTTCTGTCAGCAGCTCAGCACACAAGCTGTGCCAGGCGCGACTTTGGTCATGAATATTGATTACATTGTGTGACGTTTCCTTGATTTGCTGAACAGCAGATGTTGGTAGGTGAGTACTAGTTATGGGATTATCATTTAGTGATTATATGCTTGTTTTATGGAGTCAGCTACACATTTTCCACTGCATGTGACCAAGCTAATTTATAGGCACTTATATTAATGTATTACTTATTTTGTGTGTAGGGGAAGAATTTTATTATTTCTAAAAATGCTTTCTCGTGAGGGATGCATGCAGTGCTGCCTTCGAATTTGGACAAAATTTGGTATTTTTAATGTCAGGGGTGCCTCACAATACTGTGTAGGTCGGAAGCTCGCTATAGGTTTTGGAAAAGAGCTACTGTGTTCAAAGCTGATGTGAACATGGGCGATATTTTATTTGTATCCTATTGGTTTCCACTGCAGTGAAAGGCACATGACATCACCTATTGAGTTTGCTGGCTCTGTGAAGTAATGGTTTCATTTATGACTCAAACACATCCTTCCATAACATTCTAAAACTGGTTTCGCTCATAAGAAACGAGGCCAATGCTGCTGTACAGAGATAAGACATAACCGTTCATTTTCCCTTTGACATGGGAATACAGGAGCACAATGCTTTCTTGGACTAGTGACAGAGCTGATTGACTCACATACAGCCTAGACCGAAGACTAGAGGAGTTTGTCCCTTGTCTTGCACTGTTACAAAGCCATTAAATGTGTCAGAATGCAAATGCAAATGGCCTCAAATTAATTTGAAACACCTTTGGACTTTGCATCTCATATATCCTAAATGGAGACAATTAAATGATATTCTGCCTTTTTTTTTTTTTTGGAAATTATGCAGGATTGATTTATTTACCTTCATTGATACTGTTGTCTGTTGCCTCCTTGGTAATCAATGCAGATACAAAAATAAAAAGAAAGTTGATTAAATTGTTTAAATTAATCTGAATGTTTCACACAGTCAATATATTTTTCTGAAGTCATGGAGGTAATCATAATTTCAAAATGTAATAATTCATATTTTTATGATTTCATTTAAAACAAAAAAATAAGAAAAACAGGGACAAGGGTAGAACTTTTACTGTATATAATTATCTGAAAAAAATCTGAAAAGTATCAAAAATAAATAAAGGTATTTTAAAAGTTCCAAGATAGCTTTAACGTGACCTTTTAATTAAAACAAGAGTGTTGGAACGTGTTATTTTTCATAAACATTAACTCTTGGGATATAAAAGTGCTTGTAGTTTTTGAGGAATGCTTGACATGTCCGAGTGGGATCAAGGCGGGGGAACTGCGGGTACAATGAGATGAATAACAGCCTGTGATCTATTAGACTCTTTAAGGCAAAGTGCTCTGTTCCAGCTCTTAAGTCCAAAGGCCATTTGCCTTATTACATTTCCCATTATAGTTTTTAACTAAGCTTATCATCACAGTAATAGGGATTCTGTCCACATGGTTATCAATGGGGGATTTGATAATTGGAAAATTAGGATTGGCGCTGTTCATTAGATTAATCTTATCATTCCCTTATAGACCATCAAATTTGATGATTTGTCACAAGAGAAGAAATCATCAGGAATGAGCTGATCTCACATGTTCACACTTACACTGATAATGAGAGGACCTGACACAAGCGTATGGAGAAGGACATTTCAGAGTTTGAAGGCAGAAAAGACTACTGATTCACTGGAGGGTGCTTGAATAGAAGATTTGTTATCAGGTTCTACGGGTGACACATGTTACTAAATAACACTGCCATGAACATTCACTTAAAATATCTTGAAGTACTAACATTACTTTTTTATGTAGCAACACATGTGTGGAACATTTCCATCATGGAGCCTGACAAATCAATGAATGAGGAACAGACTCGCAATAGATCAGTTGTGACAAACAATCACATGGCAACTCGAACCATAGACAACAACATCGAACTGTCAAATGATTAATCGTGATTAATCGCATCATAAGTATGTGTACTGTGTATATTTATTATGAAAAATACACCACACACACAAAGTTTTTGTTTACATAAGTATGTGTACTGTGTATATTTATTATGTATATTTAAATACACACACACACACACACACACACACACACACACACACACACACACACACACACACACACACACACACACACACACACTGTATATTTAGAAAATATTTACATGTATATATATATTATATTATTATATTATATATAAATATACAAAATATATAAACATACTATATTTTTCTTAAATATATACATGCATGTGTTTGTATTTATGTACACATACATAATAAATAAAAACAGCATACATACATATATTATGTAAACACAAACATTTATTTTGGATACGATTAATCATGATTAATCATTTGATGGCACTAATTTTTAACATATTTGTTTGTGTTTTCCAGGCCTAGGATATGTCCTCTGACCAGAGATGTTTAAACTATAGCAGATGCAAACAGCATCCAGTGGTTAATTGGTTTATTTCTGTACCAGCAAGTCAAAACAAAACCACATCTAATTTAAAAGTCAGGTCTAAATTTAGTTTGTGTTTCTAGACACTTGAGGTCATTCTCTGTTCTTTCTCTGGAGACCTGGTGACTAAGAGAGAATAACAAGTGAGAACAAAGTGTCTCTACATGATCCTAAATATATTTGCACTTTCCCACCAGATCAACACTAATGCAGGAACTTTTGCGAAAGCCAAACGTCAACAGTTTTGTAATTGCATTTTGTCCCAAAACTCTACATGTAAATTGATGGCAGAAATGTTTTTGCAAGGCAGGAAGGAAGCAATTAGAAAAAAAGCTTAAATATTTATAAAGTGCTCCAAAACTTTATCAGAGTTTTTGAGAAGGATACACCGAAAGTTTTTAGTTTATATTTTAAATCCTATCGCTAATAATTCATGTTATTATCCAACGAATGATTCACCATATTCGATTTTTCTATCAAGGGAAGAAATCACAAAAGAAGCACTGTAACCTCTTGAAATCACGGCAGAAAAAAATTGCAGGTAAAGAGAGTTGTAGTCGTATATTCTCGAACAGTACATCGGAAGATTTCACCTTAAACAAAACACTTCTATTATTCAGTTTGATTGACCTCATTGGAGAAAGCTCACACTGTAACATTGTAAGTACAGAATATGCAGAGATATGCAGTTCTCTGGTACACCATCACATTCCCACATGTTTGCATCAGACTGCTTTTATTTGTTATAAAATCTAAAGTCAACATAAAATGGCATTAGCACATTTTAGTTATATATTTCCAAATGAATCGGTGATGAAATGCATGTGGAGTGGGACATTATTTTACTCAGCAGGATTTGATAGGTTTGGAAAAGTGCCTCTATATGACAGCCAGTCGGAGGAAAGAGCTGGCGAGAAATGAAAAGTTGTTTTAGAGGTGGATAATATTATTACGTTTTAATAAAATATTATAAAGGCCAGCATTTTTAAATATGAAGGCTAGGGATATGTATTCAATCAGGGTCATGTTGACTAACATAAACGTCAGTGCTGGGTAGTTACAGACTACGTAATCAGGATTATGTAATTAGATTAAAAAAATTAAGTACTTGTAATTACATTATATTACATTTTAAAATACTCGCAATCAGACTACAGTTTATTTTTTATTGATTACATATTAAGTTTTTGTCTTTGTAAAGCTTTTAAACGGCATAAACTCACTTGATTTCATAAATAAATTATATTCTTATATATATAAATTAATTTATTTTTGTATCAATATGGTTTAATATATTATTTAAATCAATGTGATTAACAGATACGGTCACACGTAATCTAAAAGTAATCAAAAAGTGGTCTGGTTATATGTAACTATGTTACTATGTAACTAGCTTGTCGTGTAATTTGGATTCAGTAACAGACTACAGTTTGTAAGTAATCTCCCCTGCACTGCATACAATGATGTATTTCTTTGTTAAAAGCTGAGGGATGCCGTTCACAGCAGTACAGTATGGTGAGGGGAATCCTGGCCTGAAAAGCAGACCCTGGACTTTAGGAGAGAAACATCTCAAAGGGTTTGAGAGAATATCTGATGTGTTTTTCTGTTTTAGGTTCTTTAAAGATTCATGCATATTTAAATCCTCCAACATTTACATTCTTGGCTCAAACCTACATTTACAGAAGGCCAGATTTGAGGCTTGACTAACAATTTAAAGAGATGCTAAATCTTTCATTTATTATTCATTAGAATGCTGATAATTAAATGCACATCTAGTTTTGCATGTATAGAATCTTTTTGGCGTCTTTTAATGAAAGAAATGCAAATGTATGCTCCGTAAATACATTTTCATATATGGTATATTTGCTTTTGGATATGAAAAGCAATGCTAAAATCTTAATTTTACATTCACACAAACCTCTACTTCACATTGCACTTTTAGACTTGATGATTATCTGTTGTCCTTGGATCTTTCTAAAACTGGGGAAATTAAAAAGGAAGCCTTTTGTGTTCAGTGGAAGCAAGGAATCCGTACGTTTGGACTGACGTGAAGGTCAGTAAATCATGTCAGGATTATTATCAGAACTTTTTTTACCATATTTGCCAGGTTGTATTGCAGCGCGACAGCATTTCACGACAGATTTGTAGCCAGTATAAAGCTGAAATGATCAGAAGAGTGTTGGACAAAATGAAGCTTTGCAGTAATACATGCAGCTCCCAGTGGAGCTGTTTTTACAAGCCTCGCTCGTTCCATTCTGCTCATCTTTCTCTCAGAGATGCTGTTTTCCTGATAGTTCCCCTGGCCAAAGCCCACTATTACAGTAGATGAAACTTGGCCAACCAAGCTCGCCTCCCAAGTGGTGTCTCAGCTCTGCATAATGCCAGAAGAGACTGTGCTGAGATGACCGTCGCTCTCCGGGGAGGCTGATTATGGGATCGAGAGAGTCAGATAAACCGGATATCACCGGCCCGTGACCGTCGCTCTCAAAAGTGACATTGGAGAAGGATGTAAAGATAGGGGGGGAGGCTGATTATGGGATCGAGAGAGTCAGATAAACCGGATATCATGACAATGCTTTGTTTTCTTGAGTTCTGTGAGGTAGGACAAAAGTGACATTGGAGAAGGATGTAAAGATAGGGGATCATGAACACTTGGACTCTGTTCCAAACATAGTCAACTGACTCGCGTAACAGATTTGGAAACTTCAACATAGACAGCAACTGTCAAAATACACAAAAATAGATTAGCTAAAATACATGCAACTATTACAGAAGATTCAAACTCACTGATGCTCCAGAAGGAAAAAACCAAGCATTAAGAGCCAGGGTGTGAACATTTTTGAACATAATGAAGATGTGTGTATTTTTCTTGTTTTGCCTAAATATCATTTTTTTTTCATTTAGTACTGCCCTTCAGAAGCTACAGAAGATAGTTACATGTTTTTCAGAAGACAAATTAAGTTAAATTTACTCTGATCTTCAAATTAAAAACGTTTTGAATGCTCTTAATGCATGGTTTTTCCTTCTGGAGCATCAGTGAGTGTTTAAATCTTCTGTAATAGTTGCATATGAGTCCCTCAGTTGTCCTCGGTGTGAAAAGATGAGATCTCAAAATCATACAGTCATTGTTGGAAAGGGTTCAAATACACAAAAATGCTGGAAAACCAAAGAATTTGTGGGAGCTGAAGGATTTTTCTGAAGAACAGCAGACAGTTTAATCTGTTCAGGACAAACAAGGGACTCATGAACAACTATCACTAAAGAGAAAAACACACAGCTGTGGATCATTCAGGTAACAACACAGTATTAAGAATTAAGCGTATGTAAACTTTTGAACGGGGTCATTTTTATGAATTCAACTATTATTTTCTCTTGTGGACTATATTACATGTAAACATCTTTTATGTGAAATATATTATTCAGGTCAGAACTATAGAATAATAGCATGCATTTTGTATGATCTCTCTTACTTGGTAAAATAATCAGTGTATGTAAATGTTTGACTTCAACTGTCTATACATTTATATTAGTGTGTTTATATTATATATAAATATATTTAATATATAAACATAGCATATTTTTCTTAAATATATACATGTGTTTGTATTTGTATATACATAATACATATACACAGTACACACTCATATTATGTAAACACAAACTTTTATTTTGGAGGCGATTAATCGTTTGACAGCACTACTGTTAACACATAAACAGTAACTAGCTTTATGGGATTTGGAACAGAGACTAGATCTGATATTAATCTAAGTTATGATTATTGCTATTTGTGTGATTTTTCACGCTAGATGGAAGCATAAAGGTCAGCGCAAGTCATAATTTGAGCAAAAGTTTAGTTCCTTTAAGCTCTCAATGTTTCACATAATATTTTTGTCCTATTTTTGCCGTATTTTATTTTTCTTCAGTTCTTAGTCACACTTCAGACGTATGTGTGTGCGTGCAAGAGCGAGAGAGAGAGAGTTTTTATAATCATCCTAATTTAGGTGCTCGGTTATGTGTGGAAAAGAGCACTTAGTCTATCTCCAGAGATAGTATGTTTATATTTCATAGAGTATATATCTGAGAGTTTGTGCCTGAAGTAATTCAGATAGGGATATTTTATACACAAACAGCAACTAATGAGCAGGACAATGAAAAACATTGAGGAATAACTTTAAAGGTGCACTCTTTATTTCAAATTTATTTTATTGAATTTTCAGCACAGAACATAAACTTAATAGATACAAACTTAGATTTTATTAAATTAACATTCTGCACAATTAATACCTCAATAAACACCTCCCTCAAACAACTACCTACAATTATGGCCATGAAAAACAACCTAATGTTAATGTCCTATCAAGCAAACAAACCTTAAAAAAATACAACGAATAACATCACACACACACACACACACACACACACACACACACACACACACACACACACACACACACACACACACACACACACACACACACACACACACACACACACACACACACACACGCACACACACACACACACACACACACACACACACACACACACACACACACACACACACACACACACACACACACACACACACACACACACACACACACACACACACACACAGTTGGCCGGGATGCTTAAACAAACTCCAGTTTTAACCTACAAATGATTTACTCACAGTTAAAAATTAAAGTAAGTACTTTAGCATCAAATACAATTACATTTTACATTACATTAAATGACATACATTAAAATGACATACATCACATTTTAGGGCTAAACAGTCACAATCTATTCAATGTGGGACCTGGGCGTTTCCATCTGGACCAAGTCATTGTTAGCCTATTTTCTCATCTTCAATATGTCACTAAAATATTCTCTGTCAGATCTAGAATGATTTGTAGTGGGTGTTTTTGAATTAGAATGCATGATAATTATTAGATAGAACATATGCTTTATAGATGATCCGGGTGATTTAGGGGAATTCTGGGGTCATTTTTTTATCAAAAATACATTAAACCAGTAAATTAAAGGTGAAATTATTCAAATGTATTTCAGTTTTAATGTTTTAAAATGTGTAAGTGCATTTCCTTTTATTTCTTCTGCTATTTTCCTTTTATTTTAATTTTCCTTTATAGGATTCTAGAAAGTAAAAATAGAAGCATTTATTTTAAATATAAGTCTAAATAATTAGTTTGAATAATTGAATGCATCCTTGCTGAGTAAAAGTAGAAGTTAGAAATTGATCATGTAGACAACATTTATTTCTTGCTTGCTTCTTCTTTGATGTTTTATTTTTTTAGAAGAAATCTTCACTATCTATTATATGGACCTTGGGGAAAAAAGTCAAACGTAGGATGGCGACCCTCTGAAAGGAAAGCCACCTGCTGTAACTCATTCAGCACAGATGAATTCAGATGAATTCTTTTTGTGTGTCACTGCCTTTCAGATGAGTTTCATTTCAGACAGGAGAGGTGCATTTCTGAATCGTCAGCTTATGTAAAGTCTTCTTTCTCTCTGTGTCTCTCTGTTTCAGGATTTTAAAGTCTAAACAGCCTTTGTTCTTTGTTAGATTCACATCTTTCCAGGCATAGCTGTAATCTATGAAAATGATTGTTTTAGGGTGATATCACAACTTGTGAGGATACATTTGCTTCAGTTTGAAAGAATCACTGTTGTGGTGATATATTATTGTGTTTATTTAGATTAACCATGACAGTGAACAGTTGGAGACAGGAGCACTTGAGGACATGTATTTATAGGTGAGACTGCTGTCACACTTTTTACTCCAGTGAATCTCAGAGTATGATCGTTCAACTTTCTTAAAAAAAAAAAATGTCTTCTGGTGCCTTTGTCACTGCAAATCAGTGCCAGCGCAGACATCTCTTAAGATCTTCATGAAATTAAAAAATAATAAGTCTATTTGCTTCCATAATGCATGTTTCTCATATTATGAATGATTCATTAGTGCATGTTATTCCCAATTAAACAAATTATGTGAAATGACAACTTTTTGGCTAATGGCTTTTACTTTTTAACTCCTCCCATTCCCACTTCTCTTGATTCAAGGTGAGTTAAATAAAACCATGTCCATATTTGTATTGCTAAATATTGTTTTTTGAAAGCAAATGCATCATTTTAAAAGGTAAAAATGTTTTTGGGCGTTTCGCGTTAACTTTAAAACCATGGACATTTATGTGCAAAATAAATGGGAAATTACCAGGTCAATCCATTGTCATATCCAGAGATTCCTCT
The DNA here is from genome assembly GCA_027422405.1 of Ptychobarbus kaznakovi. Lineage (NCBI taxonomy): Eukaryota > Metazoa > Chordata > Actinopteri > Cypriniformes > Cyprinidae > Ptychobarbus > Ptychobarbus kaznakovi. Next base: position 22,756,277 of record CM049808.1, on the reverse strand, counting down.
TGGGACACTTTAACCGTTTAATGGCTTTGTGTGGGTGGCCTGTTGAAAAACTGATCTGAGAAATAGCACAAAATCCTTGAAAGGGAAGGTTTTGAGAGGGAGGTAAACTAAAGAGAGCTTTTATGTTTGTTTTCTTGCTGTTCTATTTGAGCTACCAGACTGTCTGAGTTTCTCATAAGAATATTGAAACCCACACAAATATTTAGTTTTGATCAGATATGGACCTATGCAGTTGTATAAACATTTCCATACTTGCTCAGTGACTGACCCATGAGTCAGAACAGAGAGTTCTTGTTTCTTTCTATACCTTCATCCACACGTCCAAACCTGATCTGGTGAGAAAATCAAGTAAAATGAATCCTCCAGCATGCAGAGTTGTGTGGACCTTTGTGTTAAAGTTCAAGCAAAGTTTACTCAAAGTTTAAATGTGTGGCAGAGTCACTTAGTACATGATTTCTCTTTCTAGGCCATGCTGTGAGTTTTCCAGCACGACAGGGAACGATCAAATAGGTCTTTTTGTCCTGGCAACCTGTGCTTAAGGGGACATTATTGGCTATTTGGCTGCAGGAAGGAAAGGGTAAGAACTGTCATTTTTCCTCTTCAGTCATCAGCATGTATTTTACCCTTCAAAAACATCTGATGACCAAGACAGCTTGAAATTCTCAACATTTGTTGTGCTTACATGAAACTAGGTTCATGTAACATGGCTATAATTTGGTTATTTACTTATTGATCAATTTAAAATAATGATATGAAATAAAGGTATGCTGGGGTGCATTTTTTTCCAAAATGTATGTTTTCCAAATCCTAAAACGTTGTTTATTTCAAAGATTAAATGCCCGATTCCAGATGTTGTGTTTTATTTTGATTTTGTGCAAATATTTTGTGTGTGTGTTTTACTAATATGAATGGAAATATCATCCAAATTGGAATATAATACAATGATAATTGTCAATAATGACACTGCTTTTGTGTTGTACATCACCTCTAGGATCATGAAAAGGGGACGTGTCTTCATATATCTCGGTCTGCTTCAAATAGCATGATTGACCTATGTCAGAATTTTCTGCTCAGGTGAACTGAACACAAGGACCTTCGGGTGGATGTCAAGACTCATGGGTCAGAGCCAAAATGTTTTTCAGAGTAGCATTTGAAAAGCAACACATAAAAACAAAGCTCCACATGCAAGGTTGTGCAATTGCTTTAAAACTGGATGGAGAGCAGACTGTATGAGTTTGGGTTTTTGAAGAAGCCTTTTAAACTCACCAAGGCTGCATTTATTTGATCAAAAATACGGTAAAAATTTAACATTGTGAAATGAATAGTTCAGCCATGAAACTCTGCCTGCGCTCTGATTGGTTCATTCAATTCAATGTTCCCAGCCAATCGGGTTCACGTACTCATTACCGTTTGCCTATATAGCCTGGACACATTCAGTGAATGCCACGTCTGCGCGCAGTGCGTGTTCTCGTATTAGCCCACCGCCTCCCCAGCACCACCTGCCTAGATCTGCTACAGAGCGGATCTTCCTCTCTCTCCAGCAGCAGCAGCATGTTCCTTTTCATTTTATGCTCTGCGCATTGTGCTGAAGCCGACTTGCTCCACAGCAGTAGCAGCAGCGTAGCTGATCTAGTCCGCCAATACCAAACCTACGCACATTTTATTTACATTCATTACAATTTTACACTCCTTTCCGAGAGTTGTCATGACTGAAATATTATTACAATTTAAAATAAAAGTTTCCTATTTGAATACACTTTAAAAGGTAATTTATTACTGTGATTGTAAGCTAAATGTTCAGCATCAATACCACAGTCTTCAGTGTCCCACGATCTTCTAGAAATCACTCTAATATGCTGACTTTCTACTAAAGAACATTTTAACATTGAAATTGTCTTTACTGCCTCTTTGATCAATTTAATGTGTCCTTGACAATTAAAAATATTAAAATGTTACCGATAAATATGTGGTATGATAAAATACTTCTCATTTTCTTGTTCTGCTTTTTTTTAAACACTTAGTGCTCCATGCTGAGCAATGGCCGGTTCATTTTCTTTGTGGTGAATCTTAGCCTGTGAGCATTTTGGATTGCACAGTATGACTGCTGTAACGACGGCCATCTAATGAGAACCCAGGAGCACAGCAGCTTGTGGTGTGTGAGAGAGACAGTTAAAACATGTTTATACCAGATTGTCTATATGCAGTTCCCTTCATGTTGTGGTTAAAATGACCTCATTATATGTGTAGTTCTAATTATTTTTGACTACGTGAAAGCAGAAGATGCATCACTGCACAAATGCACAAACATTTGCTTACATGGATTTGTGGAAATTTCTACGACTATCCAATTCGATTGCTCTTTTTTTGTCTCTCAACTCTCAGCTGTTTTCAAAATGAAGGATTTGGCATCTCAAATGGTCCTAGTTTGCCCAAAGATGATGTAGTACTCAATGAATGAGGTGATATGCTCAAATTCATTAGGGATCATTTGGGTTCCAGCACATGTGAGAGTGGATGGAAATGTGGAAGCTGATCATCTGGCAAAGCAAGTGTTGAAATGATCACATATGGACATGATTATTCCACTAAAGTTAAGGCCCAAATCAGAACAGTTACAAAGGGGAAATGCAAGAACTTTTGAATGAGGAGGGAAGAGGATGATATCTTCATATTCAAAATCACGTTGGGGGTGAAAGAGGGAATTTTACAAATAGAAGAGAAGACACAATCTTTACCAGACTTCGCCTTGGACTCGCAGCTCTACATTATTCCCTATAAAGAATGAAACATAAGTCTAGGAATTGCATTATTTATGGGCCAGCAGAACACGTAGAGCATGTACTGATATACTGTACTGCTTATGAAAGAGAAAAGCCATATGTGTTGGAAGAATTAAGAGAAATGGGTATAGTATCTCACACATTAAATATTGCTGCATAATGGATTGCACCATAATAGAATATACAATGCATAGATGAGATACTTAAGAAAAGTAGGTTTGTTTCATAGGATTTAGAGGTTAAAGATACGTTTTTTTCTTGCATCACTGTTACACTCTCCAGCCCAGTAGGTGGCGGTAATGCACCATATTTTCCAACTGACATAGCACACCGATGGTGTAGTTACCGCATCTACCAGCAGGGGTGAAGCCCCCATGTCTCCTTGCCTTTAACAGATGACATAATGAAGGAAGTGACATCAGTTTCAAATCAAATCAAAATCCAATCAAATCACTTTTATTGTCACATCACCACAGCACTGTGCTGTATTCCAGACAGTGCAGAAACAATTACATATAGACAGTACATACTTACAGACTTATCGAGAAAGACAATGTGCAGAATACACATACATATACTCAGTACACACAGTGTACTAATTAAGACTATTTAAGTTTGGAGGGAAAACAACACAAACATCACCAGTAAGTATATAGGCAATGAACTGGATGATTGCCAATTCGCCATAAAATACAAGCAGAAGAAGAAGAATAATGAAATAGATGAGTTTAGTGAGGTTTTGTTTCACTGTAAAACATCCTTCCTGTTTATTATTAATGATGGGAGAAACTTTGAATCAATTGAACCAGTTGCTTTGTAAAATGATTCACTGTTGAAACGCCACATGCTGATGAGTCCTGCAGCTAAAACCCATTGCACATGTTTTATTGAAAGTATAATATATTAAATGCAATTATCATCACATACTGTTAAATATGAAGTGTCTGTATAATACATGCTATTTTATTAGCTTGGCTGATTTTAATTTTTACACACAATTTGTGTCTCATTGTCAGATGTTGCATGTCTACAAATGTATAAAACTGATCTGAGATGAGGTAAAAACCATACCAAATTGGTTAAAACACTCATTTACTGAAATCACATGACTGTTCGATACATGCTTCAAACAACTGATTCAAACAAATGATTTGCAAAGTTTTGAAGCTTCACTAATAACTTTGAGAGCACCCATCGCTGTTAAATGACACAAATCAGCATGGTCCAAATATACATATAAATTGCTTTTCTGAACCGATTTCTCGATTCTTACTCATCATTAACTTTCTTTTTCTCTCCACTCCAGTCCATAACTCTGTCTCTCCAGGGCTTTATATGTTGTCAGGCAATCAAGCGTTTATTTGGGCCACTCAATCTGCAGGTAAGACTTTTCATTGCATGTCTACAGCCTTTGTTTTATTCATCTGGGCACATTTCACACAAGACAGCTGGTTAAAAATTCATCCTGTCTCATGCACCTTGATTCCTGGTGTAGGAATGAGAATGTCAGAATGAAAGAAAGTGACAATAAAACCATGATGTTTCCCGGTGAGACGTGTGCGCTTCCGAGGCCTCGACTGATAAAGCTCAATCATTCATGCAATCCGTGGACCAAAATACAGCAAGCTCTCCAAAACAACACCATCACTTATTCAACGCTTCCATCCTTGGGTTAGAGATCAAAATTCTGACAACTCAGAAGATCACTTTTCAAAGCTAGCAGCTTCTGTGTAAGATCAGTCCAGCTGTCATTTTGGGCTCGCGTGAACCCGTCGACACCGCTTACGTTCGGTTTGTTACCGGCGTACCTTTTCAGTCAGAGTGGAAAATAAATATGACCTATACAGACGAATGGACAAACCGTTATTGTGCACTAGCAAAGAGACGAATAAAGCGAGCATAGACGACAGACTCTGTAAATCAGAGAATGATGGCCAATGATTTTCTCAAAGCTCTTTCTCAATGGAACGGCAATAGACCTTTTTGAAGAGCCGTTATGGTCAGTTAGCTGTTTTCTATTTGGAAAAGGCATTACCACTTTTCATTGTCACAAGAGGAGCTATGAGACGAGAAGCCAAAGATATCTAGAACTCTCTATGTGAAAGTGTAATGCAGTGAAGAGTTTTGTTTCTCTCCCTGAAGAGGCTGGTGTGCTTCTAATCGTTTGATACAGTGCAGATTGGAGTGTGTAGAGAGAAAAAACATTCGAGGTGATTTATCTGTATGGATCGGCTGTCAAAGAGATAAATCGAGGGAGGCATTGGGTGGAAACATCACATAGCACATTGTATGTAGCAGGTCTGGCTCTGGCATCTGGATATATTGCACCGTAACTTTTACAACCAAAACATCGTCCTCTGCTTTTGTAAACTGTGAGAGGCCAAAGTTAAAAACATAAAATGCCACATAACGTCATTTGTATTTTGACAGAAATTGTTTCTAATATTTTTTTTTTTGTACAGCAGTGTTGCTATTAACTAATTAAAGCTGAAGTAAAAAATAAATATAAGATGAAAAACGTAAATCTATCTATCTACACACACACACACACACACACACACACACACACACACACACACACACACACACACACACACACACACACACACACACACACACACACACACACACACACACACACACACACACACACACACACACAACACACACACACTACACACGTATGTTGGTTTTTATACACATATGTATATATGTATGTATGTATATGTATGTGTGTGTGTGTGTGTGTGTGTGTGCTTATCAGCCAATCAAATGGCAGCAACTCAATGCATTTAGGCATCTAGATGTGGTGAAGACGACTTGCTGAAGTTCAAACCGAGCATCAGAATGGGGAAGAAAGGGGATTTAAGTGACTTTGAACGTGGAATGGTTGTTGGTGCCAGACGGGCTGGTCTGAGTATTTCAAAAACTGCTGATCTACTGGGATTTTCACGCACAACCATCTCTAGAGTTTACAGAGAATGGTCCGAAAAAGAGAAAATATCCAGTGAGCGGCAGTTGTGTGGACGAAAATGCCTTGAGAGAGAATGGGCAGACTGGTTAGAGATGATAGAAAGGCAACAGTAACTCAAATAACCACTCGTTACAACCAAGCAGTGGTGTACATTTACATTTCTGCATTTAGCAGACACTTTTATTCAAAGTGACTTACAGTGCATTCAGGCTATACATTTTTTTTTGTCAGTATGTGTGTTCCCTGGGAATTGAACCCACAACCTTTGCGCTGCTAATGCAATGCTCTACCACTGAGCCACAGGAACATGTGTAGTGGTTCCTGGAGAAGTGGGTATACTCTTAATTTATGCACCCATTTTTTTTTTAAACGACCCGGCAAAGGATGAAACGACCTGTGTCATAAACAGTGACATGTAAAACTAGTCCTGCATATTTAGTTCACTCCAAAATGGGCCAGTAATATTGGCACACTGTCACTTAACTTCTGCTGCTTGAGTAAGGATCATTATAAAAATAATATTATCCACAGAAGAGGTGCAGATTTTGCAATAAATAATTAATAAATAAATAAATATATAAACAGACTGCAGCAACTGACATTTTGTCAGAACCTCTAGTAAATTACAAGCTATTTTATTTAGTTGTCTGTTCAGAATTGTGATCTCTACATGAAACAAACAAAAAAAATGTGATTCTCAATCATTTCAGAAGTCAGGGAGACAGAAATGTCAAATAAAACAACTTTTTTGTCTAATTGACAGGTTTTGTGACTTATTATTATTTATTGATTATTAGGCTACCTCTTGCATTTAATTGGCTGAGAAATCAAATACACTGCTGGACAATAAACAATAATTTATAATATGTTCCCTGTATTTTCCTAATGACAATTTTACGAATTGTTTATATACTAAAATTATTTTCCCATTTTTATCACAGAATGGCAGAAGATGTATCTATTGCCAATTACAATAAATGCCACGTAAATTAGCACTTCATTATTCAGAATCAGATGCTTTTTTATTACCAGGAGATGACTTGAAAAACACACATAAACCATACTGTCGCAATCATGTGTTTACTGTCTTCACGTTTCTTTTTATTCAGCTTAGCTACAGTAGAGCTACAGCGATTGCACGTCGTGACTTAGTAGGCTACTTCTATATGAGGCCGTTTCGGACTTTCTGCACGAACGCGCCATTCCGGCTTTGAGTATAAATGAAACATACACTGCATGAGAGTCTTACACTGCCATATACATATATATATATATATATATATATATGTATATGTGTGACACTGGACCACAAAACCAGTCTTAAGTTGCTGGGGCACATTTGCAGCAATAGCCAAAAATACATTGTATGGGTCAAAATTATAATTTTTTATTTTATGACAAAAATCATTAGCATATTAAGTAAAGATCATGTTCCGTGAAGATATTTAGTACATGTCTTACCGTAAATATCAAAACTTCATTTTTGATTAGTAATATGCATTGCTAAGAACTTCATTTGGACAACTTTAAAGCGATGATTTTCTCAATATTTAGATTTGTTTGCACCCTCAGATTCCAGATTCTCAAATAATTGTATCTTATTTAGCCAAATCCTGACAAACCATACATCAATGGAAAGCTTATTTATTCACAAACTAATTATTTAAAATTTTAGAAGACTTAACTGTTCACATTTTCATTCAGATTATTTTAATCATCCTCATATAGGATAAAATAGTGACATCTTATATGGCATGATATTAACCAAATCACTTTATCCATGAACTAGGAGAATCATGAGTAATTTCAGTGAAAATAAACAAACCATTTAGCATGGTTCCTGAGTGTGCTCTACTCTAACAGGGAATAAACAGTTTTTGTTTCAGAATGAATGATGAGAGACATCGAGCGTTGTTGACTTTTTAAAGTGCTAGACATGAATGATTTGCTAGTCAAACTTCTGACCAGGGCAAATGAACCTTCTGCTATATAGCGGAGTCAAATACAGCAGGCTGTCGTAATGATGGATATCTGCTCTTCTAAACAGGAATGGTGAAGCACAGAGCAATCTGTTTATGCTTTTTTCATTAGCAATGGCAGCAGAATGTATTATGCCTTGCCCACAATCTTCACCTGTGTAAAACATCTCAGAGGGAGGAACCTTTTCTTGAAATTAGACAAAGTTTGTAATATTTTCTGTTAACTATGATGCACTTTTTATGGTAATGTTACGTTGTGCAATACATTTTCTACTTTATCTTGTGAAAATAAATGTAAGCACAGTTGCAACATCCAATTCACATATTTTCTATCATAAACAGCATGCGATATTATAGTATTAATGTGCATTGCATTGAAAATAATATGCCAAATGTGCCCGGAATGGCAGTACTGTACACAAAACATCTTTTTGCATTCTATGGAATACATTTAAGTCAAGAAGGTTTACGTTCAACCAAAAATTTTAATTCGCTAAAAATATGCTCACCCTCAGGCCATCCAAGATGTAGATGTGTTTGTTGGATCCACTGCAGTGAATGGGTACCGTCAGAATGAGACCAATGTCCAAACAGCTGATAGAAACATCACAATAAACCACAAGTAATCCACACCACTCCAGTCCATCAATTCAATGTCTTGTGAAGTGAAATGTTGCATGTTTGTAAGCAACAAATCAGTCATTAAGGCGGATTAGCTGTAACCCACCATACATGGCTGAAATGTTAGTCTACATCCCATAATAGCTCTTTCTCCACAGGAAAAAAGCCCATCCCCTTTTGTCATCTTGCATCACAATCCACCAGCATTTTTATTTAGAACTGTTTTTGCTCGTAAACTATTTTTGATACGTGCATATTTCTTCACTTTTTTCACTGGAGAAAACAACATTTTGGACAGAGGACTCATATTTTAGCTGAAAGCAATAATTTTAGGTTGAAAAGGTATTGATGTTTCTTTCTAACAAACAACTTTTCACTTTACAAGACGCTAACTAAACTGGAGTCATGTGAACTACTTTTCTGTTTTATCAGCTGTTTGGACTCTCATTCTGACGGCACCCATTCACTGCAGAGGATCCGTTGTTGAGCAAGTGATGTAATGCAACATTTCTCCAAAACTGTTCTGATGAAGCAACAAACTCATAAACGTATCGCATGGCCTGAGGGTAAGTAACATTTTAAGCACATTTTTAGATAAACAATTGCTTTAAAACTACATGAGGATGAGTAAATGGTGACACAATATACATATTTGGCTAAACTATTCCTTCAAGTGTCCTACTTTAACCGTATTCACCCTGTGTGAACTGGGATTGAGTCCAGGACTGAGACACAGTGGTCTAGTAGGCGTGTGGATCTCTGGTATTTCACAGACAAGTCACTTAGTAAATCTGCTGCCCTTCAGGAACATTTAAAGAGACAGATGAGTTTGCCCTCAGAATACACTCAAATTGATTATTAGTAATGCAGTTAGCTAACCCAAATGCAAGCCTGTGATGGTTTTAATTACATGGATATGAATTATAATCAAATTGTGGTGAAATGGAGGCAAAAAGCTTTATGTGACATTATGAAATAATCGAAGATGAACTGAAGCAAGTTTGAGTCTCTCTCTTCTAGCTCTCGTGGCTCTTTAGGGACACGTTTGAATGCCAAGTACATGCTGAAAGAGGCAGAACTATGAGGCTCAATCTCCTTCTGCTACTTCTCACAGCATGTAATTTCACTAAAGACATGCCGGCAGTTTCCTGGGAACACAAACCTAACTTAATAATAATAATACACTCAATCAAATATATGCTACATGGCTATTGTTTTGCCTCTCAGGAGTCCAGACATATTGAAGAGTCAGTGCTGCTTTAGTTAAGTTGATCTTTATCGCTCCTGTGTTCTCCATGTCATTTTATTCTTAAAAATAATTTATACCTTGTATTTCAGATTTGGTTTTAACCTTTTGATTTATCTTAAACCGTTATAATAAATGGATTTCATGGGAGGTACTCCAGGGAGGGATGTTGAAAAAAATGTAATATTACTGTAATAAAATGGCCCTTTTTATCTTTTATTTTCATTCATTTGGCTGAATAGCAAAGAACAGATAATTTATTCATAAGTATTCATTCAGTAGCATATTAAAAATGCTTAAAAGTTTTGTGACCAATTATTGACTAGAGATCAGATAAATAATTGTATTTAATAAAATGTTCTAAAAAATTCAGAAGTATTTTATGCTCATTATGGCTCTGTTTATTCAAAATAAATAAATAATTAAATAAATCAACAATATTACTGTTTTTACTGTGTTAAACATTTTAAACAAATCCTAATTTTCTCTGGATCCATTTATTAAAGATGCTATAGAATGCATTGATACAGTATTTTAAATTGTTCTCTGATATCTACACAGAAGGCATGTGGCTTAGGTAAGGGTAAAAGTTCTCCAGAAATGGTTTTACATGTCCATGTACAGCCCTAGGATTTCTTCCTAGAATGAAACGGTCTGTTATTACCTTATTTGGAAGGGTCATGAATAATAATGTTGAGCTCTGCTCTGATTGGCTGTTTCACAGCGAGGCTCATACCAGTAGCTCACACAGCAGGAAGAAAACAGAGGGGACATATATATTTCAATACTTTCTCACGCAGTTATATTGTTGGGTAATTATACTGTAAATAAAATGCGGGCATCAGGGAGCCGCTATTAATATGCTGGGCACTGAAACTGCTTTGGAATGCATGATCGCTTTTACTTTCACTTTCGAGATTCGCGATCGCACGTACTCTGTTCATACTATGGAGCGGCAGTACTTACCACACATTTTACAAGATCAGACGCTTGTTAGTGATCTGTAAATCATTCGCCATCATCCTCAGTCATCTCTTCTTACTCTGTTTATGTGGTAAGTGAAATCTCATGTACTGTAACAGGCTACAGCTAGCAAGGAGCTAAGCATGTCCTTTTAGTGTCTCGAGTTATTTTATTAGAACGCGTTATTTGCTTTCCGTACCTTTCTGAATACAGACAGCAACCCATCCCTGCACTTCACATCCCCTGCACAGCCTGGAACATTACATTTATTTCCATGATCTGCCATTTTTTGTCCTCGCTTGTTTCTTCACAATACCTGCAGAACTTCTGATGGTTCGGCTGGCGGCTGGCCTAGAACATGGGCGGGTATATGCAAATGTTGGAGGCGTAACTTTTAGCGATCCCAACTCTAACGTCACAGTCGGTGTTATGTTCTGATTCGCCTGTTTTTCAATGGTCTTTTGCATTCACGAGATTTTCATAAGTAGGAGGAAACGATGGTGTTTGAGGCTTACGGTATATCATTTCCATGTACAGAACTGTTATTATTCAACTATGCCAAGGTAAATACAGTTTTACATTCTACGGCACCTTTAAATAAATAAATACGGTATTATACTGTTTTTACTGCATTATTTTACTGTATTTACTGTATTCCTACAAGTGAAAACATTGTGCATTAGCGTGGGTTGCAATTACAATAATTATAATTATTATGCATTATGTATTTTCATATTAATTATTAATATTAAGAGACTAAATGGAATACATTTACAAATTATTTTAATGATACGTTTTCACAATAGTTTTGTAGCTTCTATTTATAGTGATTGTGACAGAGGACAGATAATTATGTGTGAAATTGTGGAAATTGCACGCCAAATATGAACCGTCACCCTTCGGAGCTCCATGGTTTAATGCAGCCGCTTCTACACGCCTTCACTTTCATCTGTTTCTGCTGTTTTATGAAGCGCTGCACCTTTTTCTTACTATTCTTCTGTTAATTGAAGTATCACGTCTGTATTTTACCGTACTATCAGTGGACCTGAACAAGTGTCAGTCGTGAAGGGTGACGGTGCATTAGAGCTCCGTGTTGTGTAATCACACGAGCGGGAGCGGCCGGGACCAGATAAACCACCAACAATGAGCACAGTCCCTCGTCTCTCTCTCTCTCCATTCTCATCTTGCTTGCAGTTTGACAGCTAATCACGGCCTATCGGAGAGCAATTCTTAATGTGTGCTTCGCCTTTAGCTAGCAGGCCTGTGCAGGTCCTTTCACAACACACACATGTCAAATACTCAGATGGTGAAATGTGTCAGCATGTGTGTTTTAATGTGTTATCTTCATGTGAGCGCAGTGTTCGGTCTGTTTAGTGACATGTTTTCACAAACCCTGTCATATATAACACATAAATGGTTTTCTTTCATGTAAGCAAATCTACATTTCTACACCACTGGAAAAGTTCAATATGGTGTTGACATTGTTGATAGTAAATACACATGAAGGATAAAAAAACAGTTGCATAAGATTAGACAGTTACTCAAGTTGGCTGCCATGTATAATGAAGTATGCAATAATGATGGAAATTACATGTATTGTACTTTATATAAAATATTATATATATCCATACAAAGTCATAATTGTATGTAAACACAGAATTGCACAATATAAACTATGCAATGTTAATTTGAAATTGCAAATTTCTAACTAGATATGGATATTAACTCTGAATTCTGAAGTCAGATTTGTGAGATCTAAACATGCAATTGCGGGACAGAAAGCCAGAATAGTGAGATAAAAAAGTCACAATTTTTATTTGTATTTTTTTTTCATTTTGTTGCAGAAAAAAAATAAACAAACAAACAATAAATGCAAGATGAAAACTCAGAATTTAGAGGGAAAAAAATCTGAATTGCAAAAACAAATCACAATTATCAGTATCATTGAGATGCTGTTAGTTTTTTATTGATATTTTGAATGTTTGTTTTTTTTAGATTTTCTGCTTTCATTTTAATTCTAGTTAATGTTTTAGTAATTTTTTATCATAATTTTTTAAATATAATATTTTCTTTAATTTTTATTTCAGTTCTAACATTTAATTTCCATACAAGTTAAACTAAATGAAAACAAGAAATGTTGTTTTGGAACCTGACTGAAATAAGTTTACCCTTTTTATGTATATATTTTATTTCATTTAGTTGACTATATTAACCCAAATTGCAATAATTACTCTTCTGATTAACACATTGTGATCAAAGCAGTGAAGATAGTATCACTCAAAGTTCTTGCATGTCTTCTGAATAATGCTGAGATTGTCTAAACGCAGCTTTAGTGTCGACCCAAATCACACAGAATCAGTCACACTGACACTGACACTTACACGTCATCAGCATGGGATAATGACTTATAATGGCGGCTCCATTTGATGTTTGGCGTTGACAGTTTATGCTCTTAGAATATAAATCGTAGAATCGCTGGTGTATGAGCTGATGTTGACGACACAATGAGGCATCTTTCGACAGTCACAATTGTTCACCCAGTTGGCACTGAGAGGTTGCAATAAAGCATGTATCTCTATAAATATTTCATACTGAAAGCAAAAAATGCCAAGTATATTGGCATATGCATAATGTTCAGTGGTGGATGTGTATGAGATTAAGATGTACTCAATATAAATACAGAACATACTGTATACACTGTTCCAGCTGATGACCAATCATAAATTCATTATGCTGGATTACAGCAAATCATATTACATATTGGCAGAAACACATAAATAGATTATGTGTATTATGTACACAGTAATTATGAAATATCAGTCTCAATTATGCTGCTATACTGGACATTAAAATGGCTTTGATTTATACAGATTGTAATGTGATATTGCTTGTACAAGAGCTGAGAAAACTGAAAATAATAATATTAGGTCTTGGATTAAATGAAAATAGTAATACCAAAATGTCTTAATATTTTTTAAAGAAGTCTCTTATGCTCACCAAGGCTGCATTTATTTGATAAAGTAATATTGTGAAATAGCATTACAATTTAAAACAACTGTTTTCAGTTTTAATATATTTTAAAATGTAATTGATCAGTTTTCAGCATCATTAATCCAGTGTCTCCAGTGTCACATGATCCTTCACAAATCATTCTAATACGCTCATTTGTTCAAGAAATATTTCTTATTGTCATATAATACATACATATAATTAACAATGTAAATGTCTTTACTGTCACATCTGATCATTTCAGTGCATTATTTATTGAACAAAAGTATTTATTTATTCAACCTCTACATTTTTGAACAGTGTATTTGTGACCCTGAACCACAAAACCAGTCATAAGGGCCTTTTTTTCAAATTGGGATCAATTGATAATTGAAAGCTGAATAAATGAGCTTTCCATTGATGTATGATTTGTTAGGACAGGACAATATTTGGCCAAGATACAACTATTTAGATATATGGAATCTGAGGGTGCACAAAAAAAAACATATATGTACTGGTTTTGTGGTCCAGGGTCACATTTTACAAACGCTACTAGTTAATACTCTGATTTCTAGATTGCCTTCTGAAATGAGCAATTTTAATCAGCCCCTGATTTAATGGATTTATATATGTGTGTGTGTGTGTGTGTGTGTGTGTGTGTGTGTGTGTGTGTGTGTGTGTGTGTGTGTGTGTGTGTGTGTGTGTGTGTGTGTGTGTGATGTGTGTGTGTGTGTGTGTGTGTGTGTGTGTGTGTGTGTGTGTGTGTGTGTGTGTGTGTGTGTGTGTGTGTGTGTGTGTGTGTGTGTGTGTGTGTGTGTGTGTGTGTGTGTGTGTGTGTGTGTGTGTGTTTAACAACCAAGCAAATTAGCAAGGTGCAAGTGTCAAAGCAGTTCCATTTTTTGCTTTCATGCGAAGCTGCTGGAAATAATTGTAGAATTTTTCATTTGTATTTTTTTCAGATCTGGTTGTAATGCAGTGACTGTTATGCATATGGTGTGTATGTTTTGTAATTTACTAGATGAACATATCACTTTGGCACAGCGTGGAAAACTAAGCTTTTGCTCTGGATAAAGTCTCAGGCTAAGTTAATTAATATACATGTAAATGTTTAGAAGCAGGTAAAATATGAGCTTTTCTTGGAAAGATGACCATCTACAGCTGTCGACCTATTGTTGTGCATATGTTTGTACACATGGGATATTTCCGCCTCGAATGAAACCCCCTCCAGTTCCTCTGGAGCGGCAGATGGAGACTGTAGGTATTCTGACGTCTCAATGTGAAATGAGTCAATAGGAAGAGGAAGCCCCTGTACTGGCAGGAGAGCTTAATGCCGTGTGTGTGAGAGGTGTCGACGTGCTTGATGATAATCACATGGCCATTGACTCGAGCCGGCTGTGGGATCAATAGAGCAGACACATGGCTGCCTCCAGGCCTGATCATAATCCTTCATGTGTCACTCACTTCTTCGTACCTCGGCGTGGAAGCGGTGCAGAGAGAGCGGACAGAATCGAGCTGCTCCATCCTCCTGCCGTGACGCACGTTCAGCCTCTGAATTCATCGCTGTTATATTGGCATCTTACGGAGGAGGATGAGGGATTAGATCAAATGAATTACTCTCTCCCACAAAGCCCCATATGTTGATGCCTTTCAAAACACACACCATCACACATGGACACTACTCGGCAGTCATCACATTTACCATTTTAAATTTGAGTTTGTTTTTGTTTGTCTTTCAGAAATAGCCAAAGACTGTAATAATTAGTTGAGGAGTAGCTTGTGTTCGGGTACGTGATGCTGGGATTTGTTTGTTCAGAGCTATTAACAAACAGTTGCAATTCATACTTTTTTGAACGTATTCAATTTATATATTATTAAAAATGAATTATAAAGCCAGAAATCTGGGTCTGTCTGTCTGTCTGTCTGTCTGTCATCATCCATCCATCCATCCATCCATCCATCCATCCATCCATCCATCCATCGTTCTTAAAAGAAAATTGCTTTTAAAGTTGTCCACATGAAGTCTTTAGCAATGCATACATTTTGATATATTTACAGTAGAACATTTACAAAATATCTTCATTGAACATGACCTTTACTTAATATCCTACTGATTTTTGTCATGCAAGAAAAATCGATAATTTTGACCCATACAATGTATTTTTGGCTATTGCTACAAATATACCTGTGCTACAAATGACTGGTTTTGTCGTCCAGGGTCATATATTTCTATACGATTTTAGAGAATACTGTTTTTGGACCATTCTGGAACACAAAATCTGTCAGAAATGTTTGTTTGATTAAAATATCTCAAATTATATAGGCTAAATATATGCCATTCAAATCTGCAGTTGTGGAGCACGAAACTCTCTGTGGTTGAGAATGTCTTGAGGGTTTCAGAAACAGCACAGGACTGTCTTGAGCACAGAGCAGAAAAACACTCTTCACCTCTTAACGTTGAGCTATTGTCACGTCAAAATCAAGAGTAAGCCATCATAAACCTACATTAACCCACACATCTCACACCTCCACTCCCGAGAAGGCAGGGATGGAGAAATATGATGAGATGTGAGAGGAGAGAAAAGAAGAAGAACAAAAAGCACAGCTACTGTGACATGCTCAAAACGACACATTTCATGCTGAAATCCAGCCCGTTCCCATGTTTTCTCTTTTCCATCATTCAGCTCAGATAAAGCGCAGTGTCTCCTGTAGTCCTGTAGACATAAGCAGTACGTGGGACATGACGACACGTTTGCGGATTGCTTTTGATTAAACTAATCTCGCCTGAAGCTCTGTTTGTGTTCTCACTGTCAGGCAATGAAACGTTCTGCTCAGTACATCAAAACACGATGAACACATAAACACTTGTTGTCATATTACAACTGATAAGCAAGCTTTCCAGAGATTGGCTTCCATATTAATGTAGGAGCTCAGAAGGCAACGTCAGTTAGGCAAGATTTATGTCCTCTACGCTGGGCCGAGATTGTCACACACTGATGTATGTGAGATTAAACGAGTGCATCCAGTTTTACATTACAGAGCATGCTTGGTCCAGTGATTCTTACACCAGATCGTTGAGAAAAATTAATATGATTTTATCATTTTTATGCAAATTATTATGCAAGTAATCCATAAAAAGCTAGTAACATTAATTGTTACTGGCAATTAAAACTAGCAGTTGCTTCGACACGATGAGGGCGATTTGAGTTTGAATCTTGCTTGCAACATTGTCTGATTATAATTATTGTATATTTGGGATTCCATGAATAATCTACACAGAATAAGCTGTAATTTTCTCATGCTATCCATGAGATTGGAGAGCAGGCTGGATGTTTATTTATTTATTGAGAAAGAAGAGAAAACTGAAACATATTTTAGTATTTAATATTGTATTTGGGGATTCAGACGAGTTTTTTTTTCTTTTATTGTATTCAGTTACTCAATTCAGATTAGTCAATATTCAGAGTTTTACAATGATTTTTAATAAGATTGATCAAATGTGACAGTAAGAACTTTTACATTGTTACAGCAAATATATATTTCAAATAAATGCTGTTCTTTTGCACTTTCTATTCATCAAAGAATCCTGAAAAAATGTATCATGTTTTCCACAAAAACATTTTTTTTTTTTTTTGTTTAGTTTAGTTTAACTGTTTTCAACACTGATAATAGTAATAAATATTTATTCAAATCAGCATATTAGAATGATTTCTGAAAGGCCATGTGACACTGAAGTAACTATGATTAATGATGCCGAACATTCAGCATTGCATCACAGGAATAAATTACATTTTAAAATATATTTAGATAGCAAACATTTATTTTGAATTGAAAACAAAAAAATAAACAATATTACTGATTTTACTGTATTTTTGATCAAATAAATGCGTCTTTTGTGAGTAGAAGAATAAAAAAAACTGAAAGAAAAACAAACAAAATCGAACTTTTATTGAAATTAAAATTTTGTATATGTAATTGCATCCTTAAAGGGTTTAAAATGCTTTTTATAAATTGTGCTTTTTTATATATATTATATACATCTACATAACCCCTCTTAGATAGATAGATAGATAGATAGATAGATAGATAGATAGATAGATAGATAGATAGATAGATAGATAGATAGATAGATAGATAGATAGATAGATAGATAGATAGATAGATAGATAGATAGATAGATAGATAGATAGATAGATAGATAGATAGATATGCAAATTTGTATCACTTTAAAAAATATCAGTCCATAATCTCAGTTAGGATTTACAGGCAGTAAAGTACATAACTGATGGTTGATGGCAGGCTCATTGAGTTTATGGCATGTGTCACAGTTTGAGTGTCTGTAAATGTCTTTACAAGCATATTCACTCTTATTGGCCCCTAGAGCAGGGTCTGAGATCTATAGCTATTTGGACGAGAGTCTAGATCAATGCAGGAACGTCATGTGCCGAGGGAAACAAAATCAGCTGCTGGAAAGTAGCTTTTCGAGAGCTGTGGACGGACAGCTGGGCTTCCTGCCAGTGCAGTCCGCCTTTGTGACCTCCATCTTAAACAGCCGTAGCTTGATGCTAATCCCGCGGGTGACAGGTGTTCTGCCAGGGCTGGAGGAAACCGACAGGTGGATGAGCTCTGGTCACTGATGTGTGTAATACACAGCCTGTTAACCGAGCGCAGGCGGAGAGAGAGAGCGTGCAGTGAGGTGAGCACACACTCCAACGATTGCTTCTTCCTTAAATTTAAGAAGAGCAAATATGAAAAAGTGGTCATTTTAAGAAGAAAAATGGAAGCGTTGTCAATCAATTGGATTTTAAGCAGATTAATTACTTGATATAATAATAATTACTCAAATCAATCACATATATGTATGTATGTACAGTATGTACTATATATATATATATATATATATACATACACATTATAAATACTGCAGACATATTATTTAACACAATACATTTTTATTTTCTAAATACTTTTAATATTATAATACTGTGATGTATATTAATAAATAATTTATACATAAATAATATAATAATTTTAATAATAATAATAAATAGGTTTATTATCGTTAATGAAAACTAAAACCACTTTTTTACTGAAATTAAATTCATTATAAAATAAAAATAAAATAGTAATAATAGTAAATATGATAATTTATTACATTACTAAAACAACTAACTAAAACTGAAATAACACTGAATACTAACTACAGGTGCATCTCAATAAATTAGAATGTTGTGGAAAAGTTCATTTATTTCAGTGGATATAATATAATCCCCCAAGTGGATATAATTTATTATATTTTATACAGAATTTTCTTATGGGACGTTCTGTGAAACTTGTCAAGGCTCTAATACTCTACACGATGTAGCAGGTGCATGATGCAGAAAACAGTTTTGATTAGAATCCAAATTTATAATGTATCCATCAGACATGACTTGAGTTTTATCCCACTCTCCATTTCCGTCCTACTTCAGGAGTACATTATGTCAATGCAACCCTTCAGTCAATCGCTAAATTTAATATTAATAGTTCAGACGTTAAAAAATTGAGCATAAGTAGGCCTATAATCTGCTCCATATTTCACACGGCTGTCTACAGAACACCGTTTCAGTCAAGGACATTGAGCCGCTGTGACCATGTGGTCGTGTTATTAATGTAAACTTTGCAGAGTTTCTCATCTAAACCATCGGCCCCATTCACGGACTGTAATGACCAGTAATGAGGGTCCATCTGAACTCGGAATGAGGGAAGGGCTTGACAGTCTAATTAGCTAATCATCTTCACACACCAATGCACAAATAAGCCAGCACTGCCCTGCATTCGTTATTTACGGACCCAGACAGAAGCAGTGTAAGGCCAGATCAATCTCTCACCGAGGCCGCTGGGAATAAAACATGAGGTGAGAGCCAAACTGACCTGTTATTTCCTCGGCTGCTCATTTTGAGCGGGAATTAGCTGCTGTTCAATCTACACCAGGGGCGCAAATGACTCTGCGACCCACATTATTAAAAAGACATGCATATGATTGGCTTAATTGCTGAAAATTTGGTCTCGCGGGTTGAGTCTTAGCATGGTGTAACCTGTGGTGTCACATGGTTAATGGATGCAATAATTAAATGAAAGTGATGGATGGAGAGAAACACCCGAGGAAGGGCTGCGGATATCCTGCTGAATGCAATCCGTCAGTCAAGGATGCACGGGCGAATATAAAACGCTGTTTTTCTCGAGCAGATCTTCTTCCTGCTGCCTGAACGCTGCTGTTTCAGTATGAGCCGTTTGTTTTGTTATAAAACGAATTCAAGGTGCAACTCTTTGAGGAGTGCGACACCGTATTATTAGCCATTTAACTTCTAAATGGGAGTGCATTAGTCTTTTTGTTTAAAAGGGGCAAAGAAGAAATTGATTGTAAGTGTGGTGGATTGGAAAAAACTAAAATCGAACGGTTGTAACAATACCTCCTTTACCTTCTCAGTGCTACATAAATACAATCCACAGGAGATTGGGGTTGCACAGACTAGTTCATTAGTTGAGGCATTGGGTCTGTATTGAATAGTCATAAAGCACAATACTTGCATGCTATTTATGCTCTTTATCAGTGTTACTGCAAGAGGAAAATGTCATTGTCCACAAATCTGCATTCAAAGTATATATTGAAATAAAACTGAAATATTTTGTACAATATGTGACCCTCTCTGTAAAAACCAGGCTACAGTCTAAAAATCTAATTCTGAGATAACGAGCATCAAAGTTTGATTACAAGCATTCATTTCACTATGATTTCAATCTTTGACATGGCCTTACTCAGTAAATATTAAAGATACCAAGAATATATTTTCACAGAATGTTCTTTACCATATGAAGGATGATTTTATGCAGAAAATAGTAAATCTAAAAAAAATGACTTGAGCTGGGTTTTCACAGAGAGGGTCACATATTTGTACTTTGTAATATGTAATTTACATATAAATTAATATAATATAATTAATTATATTAAAACACTATTTTTTCCCCCATTTAAATTTCACTTAAGTATAGTGTTGTGAATTTATATCTAGGCCTACAATTGTTCTATGAACAACCATTCAATACTGATTTAAAGGGATAGTTCACCCAAAAATGTAAATGTGATGTTTATCTGCTTACCCCCAGGGCTTCCAAGATGTAGGTGACTTTATTTCTTCAGTAGAACACAAACTAAGATTTTTAACTCAAACCGTTGTAGTCTGTCAGTCATATAATGGCGGTCAATTGGACCCACGGCTTTGAGAGCAAAAAAAAAAAATGCATTCAAAACAGCCGGCGCGTGACGGTGTAAATAATGAGTGACGTATACGCGTGACAGCTCACCTCTGTGCATGCGTCTACTATGCCAGAGCACGTTGACGCGTCACACGCCGGATGTTGTGAACGTGCTCAGGACAGTTGGACATTGCGGTGGATCAGAGGTAAAAAATTATATAAATACTGTTCAGTTTCTTTCACAGACCGATCGTTTGGTGTCTTAAGACCTCAATGTATCGTCACGAGCCGCAGGGTTTGATTTGGTTTTGTCTGTGTATGTTTGTTTTACACTCAAAGCCGTGGGTCCCATTGACTGACATTATATGACTGACAGACTCCAATGGTTTGAGTCAAACATCTTAATTTGTGTTCTACTGAAGAAACAAAGTCACCTACATCTTGGAAGCCCTGTGGGTAAGCAGATAAACATCACATTTTAATTTTTGGGTGAACTATCCCTTTAAATATCATATACTACATTTAATAATGTTGCCCATAGAATGTCAAGTGAACAAAAGTTGTATGCACATGTAGTTTTTGTTCATTTAATGTTCAGTATGTGATTTATATATATATATATATATATACATACAATAACCACTCTAGCAAACTGAGTGATCGTTTAATATGAATTGAATTGATAGCTCTGAAGTGTGTGAGTTGTTTGGACTGATTCATTTAAATAAACTGTCTCATAATATTCATTTGTTTGTGAATCACACCACGCTGGTTACACTGTGTTGTCTGTTTTTTATTTGTAGCAAGTTAAGATAGAAAAACATGTTATCTTCACTTTTGACTTGTTTCTTGGCTTTTACACTGTAACTTTGGGTAAAACATTATTAATTTTGCTGTAGTGCTAATGTTAGTAAAATTATTCTGCAATTCTCTAGTGCAACAGCTATTCGGATAATCAATCCACCTATTAAATTTAATTAAAAAACATTGATTGTTTTGATTTATTAAATCTGCACCAGTTAAGGCCTACTCACACAAAGGACGATAACTGTAACAATTTAGTTTTAAAACAATATAGTTCTTAATTCAAAAGAGTCCATATCACAGTATAATGATGTAGATTAACAATATCTTTGGACTCACTTTCAAAAAAAACTTTCTTCCAGCTAATGAACAAAACAAATATTGACAGCCAATCAGAAACCATCCTGCTTTAAAGAGCTCAAGCATTTTATGTGGCAGACCACAAAACTGCAAGGTGTGTTTATAATGAACATAATCTAATTTAGTTATCGTTATAGTTAACATTCTGGGTCAGCCTAGAAGCCCATAATTCAGTAAGGTTTTCAATATGCTAGTTTGTCTGCTTGTCTAAATATAATTACTCTTAAAGCTTCCTGACAAACTAACCCAACCAAAGTAGCCAGGTTTCCTGCTAGTATGTGTGTGAGCCCTACCTGAGAGGATAACGTTACTCTAGAGATGTTTAAGTGATGTCTAGGTGACACAAACAGCATTTTCCCCATCCATCTTTTCATAATAAGAGTGCCGCAGTGTGTCAGTGTTGTCTTCTCGGGTTAGTGCTCCGGGAAACCCCTGAAGAGCCAGCCTGAGGGAGGCCTTGGCAGGACAACACGACTGGAAAATGTCCATGGCAGACGCGTTGGTAGGCTGCGCACACAACACTGCCCTATTGAAACCGCAATGACTGACTGGAGAGCCAATGGGATTGTTAATGTGGCATGTGAGATTGCTAAGAGGAAGCCGTGGGGAGGTATTACGCAAATCCAACAGTTCTCCAGCCATCTTAGCAAGGCTTCTGAAAGCATGGGGAGCAGGAGCTCACTTCAGCATGAATACAAATCATCCTCGCAAGGATAGTCAAATGAGCGGGAGACAAAGAGATAGAGGAGAAAAGACAAGAGAGGACGTCTGTAAGGGGGTTGGGGACAGAAGAGGAAGGCAGGAATTAAGTGAGTGTTTGTTGAATAATGTGTAGTTGGGAAGGAACATGTGCTACAGCCGGGGTTCAGCTCCCCTGAAGTGCCATTCAAAACCGGCACGCTGCCTGGAAAATATAGGGACCTGGAGGTTTAGAGACTGAGACATGGAGCACACTGAGTCGCTTTGGTTCGATTACTTTTATAAAACAGAAAGATCAGACTCTGAATGCTGACTGGACGAGTCAATGGTGCCCCAGAACTGCTCTGTTTCCCACATTCTTCAGAATATCTTCCTTTGTGTTCAGCAGAACAAAGACATTCATACAGGTTTGGAACTACTTGTGGGTGAGTTCATGATGACAGAATTTACATTTTTTGGGTGAAATATCCCTTTAATGCTGTCTTCTTACCTGAAAGATCAACAGCTGTTTTTTTGTTTAGTGATAGTTGTTCATGAGTCCCTTGTTTGTCCTGAACAGTTAAACTGTCTGCTGTTCTTCAGAAAAATCCTTCAGATCCCACAAATTCTTTGGTTTTCCAGCATTTTTGTAATTTTGAACCTTTTCCAACAATGACCATATTATTTTGAGATCCATCTTTTCACACCGATGACAACTGAGGGACTCTATGCAACTATTATTTTCTCTTGTGTTCACATGTAAACATCTTATTCAGGTCAGTACTAAATAAACAATACAATTGTTTAACAATGCATTTTGTATGATCCCTCTTATTTTGGTAAATTAATTAACAGCATTTTGCAGATTCTGAAGGGGGGATGTAAACATTTGACCTCAACTGTGTATATATATATATATATATATATATATGTATGTGTGTGTGTGTTTAAACATATCAATCCATATTAATCCATATAATTAATCTATAATTTATCAATTTTCTTTGGTACTGTATTGGAAATACTAACAGTTTAAAAAAAGTTTTTATTGTGTATGCCTTTTATCATTTATAACAAAGCATGCAATAAAAAGCTATAAATAATTACTGGTTTCAGGAGATTTATTCGTTTTTTTACTTTTATTTTCTTTATTTTTGCGACCAGGTTTATTTTACGTGTAAGAAGTTTTGCTGCTTATCTGGACAATTTCAGGCGGGTTTAGCTGGCACCTAAATCTCTTCACACGACGCTACACACAACCGAGATAAAACTGTCAGAGGAAAGATTTCACAACTGCGTTAAACGTTGCTGACAAAGTGTGTTGTCTGTGTCAGATGATGCGCATTGATCTGAAACTCTAATTTCATCTCAATGGCAAAGCAAGAGTTTTGTAGGCCATGTATAGCATCCATTCTACAGTTTAAACTGCTATAGGTGTTTATTGTAAAGAATATTATGCAGTATACACTATGTAGATGCAGGATGAGATGCATTAAGAGCCACTGTTTTTACGTAGTTTCTCCCTATTTTGTTCAGTAATGGATCCCATAAATCCCTGGATGTTTGATATGTGCTTACCAGATCCACGGTGGATTTAAAACTGAATAGAGTATTAATGTAGAGTCGCTGAATCCTGCTATCTGCTTAAAACAATTGCTAAAAGAACAGTTTTGCCAAAAATCCAAATTTTGTTCCACTGACAAAAATAGCAGCATAGAGGTTTTTAATGACTCAAAAGTGAGTAAATAATGACAGAATATTAATTTAATAGTTTTCAGGAGATTCTCGTAGCATGCATCTGTTGGGATTTATTCAACCACTTAATATGCAAACTCACAAACATGCTCATAAACACACTCTAGAAAAGAACACTTCTGAAAAACAGTTTCTCATTAATTGGAAAGGCAAACACCTTCCCAGACTGTTGCATTATGGGAAGGGCGTTAAGAGCTCCACAGAGCAAGCAGTGGCAGGAGTCCACCTGTTGTAATTGCCACAACATTTATCAGCTATAATGATTTCAGCGGGATTTAATTTCCTTCTCCAAAGAATGTTCCATTACATTCAATGAGCTAGATTATTGAGCCGGTTTACTTGTTGTATTTTTGTTTTGTGAAAACAAATATGCTGCACAGCATGAGAGACATTACGTCTGGAAGCAATATTTGGCATGTTCTCTGATTCATGTGAATAATATAGGATAATACAAACCACAAACCTAAAATCATTTTTGTAATATCCACCATGAAAGGACAAGAGATAATCCAGTTTTAACGGGATTTTTAATGTTTTGGTTTTTGGAAAACTTCCATCTAAACACTTTGCATTGAGAATTACATTGACAACACCATTGTCGACATTTGTTGTGGGCAGGTTTGTGTTTTTGGGTCACTTTTTAATAATGCTTGTTATATATATAAGAAAAAAAAAGCTCCTGCTCAGGACCAACTTAACACCAGCTCAAACCAGCTACCATGCTTAAAAACACACCTAACCAGCATATGCTGTTTTTTAACAGGGTATAACAAGGAATACGATTTTAAACCAGCCAGATTAATATAGACAACACATAAGATTGTGTGCTTTTAAAAGTGTACTTATAGACTTCTAAGTTGTGCAATACTCCCATGTGATGCTTTAATGGATAATGGTGTAAATGTTTTTGAATCAAAGCATCTTGATGAGACCTCTATAACCATGAGTTCATGAATAATTCAGTTTACAACCTTGAATGCAAATGAAGGTGAATGATAACAGGAGTTTCCATTTCATTTAATGTTCCATCTGGATGGGTTTTTGTTATATTGCAGCTTTTACATGTCATTACCAATAACCTTCCGTGCTGTTATTGAAAATGAATTCCCTGCAAAATAGTTGTCTAATTGTATCTAGCCAATAACTGTTGATATTGTGATTCTTTGAGAGCATGCAGACCATCAGACACAATTATTCGTCTCCTGTTGATCTAATGGTCAATTACTGAGTCAGAATCTCCTCTTGGACTGTTTAAACTCATCAAACTGAAGTCTAATTATTCTGTCCGTCAGAAAACCGCTGCGAGGGGGGGGCTATATCATTTAGAGCTGCTTGCTTTGAAGATACTTTTGATTATCCCATCACATTTGGCAGAGATTAAAATCATTCAGCAATAATTCAGTTCCTCTTTCTTTCTTTCTTCACGTGACACCCAAAAAACCAGACAGTGTTGTTGTTGTCTTTTTAGTCTTTTACTCAAAATTTAGACAAGGCTAGTTCCTAAAAGCATCATGAACGAGTTTTCCAGTCTCTGCCTCGACTCTAGCCTTAACGTCTATTGTGTGACACATTGTGAAACTCACTGCAAGTAAACATTACGATCTGTTCAAAATAAGAAATAAAACGGGAAAACATTCATTCATGTCATATCAGTGTTCTCATACACGATGAGTATTGACAGAGAGGAAATGTAATATTCACAATACAGTGGATTGGTAATGAAACAATGTAACTCATAATTCTACCACAGCTTGGCATATTCAATGGGGAATCCATTAGGAGTACGGTTACATATGACTGGGTAATTATTTCTAGTTAAGCCAATGTCTAAACCATTTGCCTTTTCATTGCGTTTTTATTGTCTTAAACAGAAACCCATTTGTCAGTCTTGAGCTGCTATACTCGGATTTATGTAAATATTCTGACTTTTTATCAGCACAAAACGCCTAATATATATTGGACTTGTATATGGTTTGTTTGTATATTTTATTAGATGTTTTACAATTTCCTCATTTTCGCTAATTGTAAGCAAGTATTTTTTTTTTGTTATAAATTGTGCCGATTGTTTCGTTTTCATGAATAAATCAATATTGTTGAACAAATCATTTGAGTGAACGATTCAATAATGTTTGGACATATCATTTCAAGTGCTTTGGATAAACATTTGTTCCAGTCTTTGGGTTTTGTTGGTGAACCAGATTAAAAAGACATTATATTAGATCTCTATTTGGTATCTGAAGGGACCTGACATATCACCTGACCTTTTGTCCCCTACTGACCAATCTCCCAGTCTGTGACATAACACACATTAGCTGGAGAGTTTGAGCAGAATATTAATCAAAACACTCAAACTAGCAGCCCATCCATCACAGCATGACAACTAACAGAGGAGAGAGAGCACACAGGATCACGGTGAGACATGATCAGATGTTCTGCAGTGCATTTCATAGACTGCTGTTTGTGGTTGGTCTTGACATATTGGTTGGTGGTTTAATGACTATTTATAAACAAATGACTACATTTTAAAATGTAATTTTTAAGGAATTAAAGCTTATTAACACTGTTAGGATTTTAGAGACACATTAAAATCTACTTGTTTCTTCTAATGGCCTGTAAATAATGATTGCTGTATTCCAAAATCACTTACATACAGCCAGCATTTGTTTATATTTGTAACAGAAAGACACAGTTATGGTTCAAAACAATGAATAATTTAAGTCAAGCGCAGCGTGCAGCTCACGCTGGAGAAGATGAAACCACCAACTAGCTGCCCGCTGGATGTATATATGCCAGATTTAAAAGGTAATGTACTGGAGAAAGCAGAAAGACATGTGACATGTTAATGCAGCTGAAAGGTGCTGAAGAGAGGAAAATAACATCTAGAAGAAAGGTTTAGTAATGTGGAAGTGATATCATGCTTTTAGAGAACCAGCGTGCTGGAACAAGGTCCAGAAAATTGTACTGCTGTTCATTCACAACAAACACAGCTGGAATAAGCAGTTAAAGCTCTGCAGGTGTGATATTTCTCCCAGACCATATAAACAACTAACAATAGTGATTATTTATTTATTTAATTATTAAACCTGACATGCAGAAGCAAATCAATATTTATTTTCTTCTTCTTCTTCTTCTTCAGTGTCCTGGGCCAAAATGGGTGCTTTGCTTACTAATTATTATTATTAGTTTAATATTTTAATCGGGGTTTACTTTTTAAAAGCAAGCAAATAAAGTTTGGTAACTATGAACATTTGGTATCTCTGAAAAACTGCAATATCCAGGACTGTGGCCCTTGGCAGAGAATCTCGCTAAAAATAAATGTCCTCTACAGTGGACAAAAATGAATTTCTGTTCCCAAGAGAATCAACTCTTTCAACACGAGTCGAGATTGAATTGATATGCATTTATGATATTAATATAAGGAGCTTCAGTGTAAAGCAGGGAGTCCGACTGTTTACCAACAGCTCATAAACAGTCTATTTTTCTGCACCTCAGAGAGATCTGACTGAGGATGGTGGGAATAAACAGTGCCAGGCGCTGTTTTGGCTGCTTGCACGCTATACATTCAAATGAATTGCTGTTGCTAAGTCAGATAAACGAAGAAGCGTGAGACGGTTTTCGACTAACCAGTCCATTGGTTTTAAGAACCTCATTACACAATGCTGTTTAGGTCCCATTGAATAGAGATACTGTCAATGAGAAAACGAGCGCATCTGTGCCAGTGTAAATGCTTTCAATGGGATTTTCTCCTGAGAGTGACTGCTATCAGTTTTATCTTCTATAAGAATACACTCGGAGCTAATAATAGCGTCTTCACTCAAAGGTAATCGTAGTGTTTTCCGAGGTGCTGCCCATGGATTTATTGACAAAGGGACACGAGCTGGTTCAATATGCTTGCTCTTGTGTGCTGAGCATCATGGGAAATAAGCTGCACAAACAAATGACTTCAACACTGCAGATCTTCCTCTGTGGAGGGCATTTTGAGCATTAGCGCTGCTCTTTATTTACCACGTAAGTTTATTTGTGAGCAATAATGTGGGTTTATACAATAAATCATAAAATCACCTTTATTATACAATCATACATCATTACCCACTATAGCTGCTCAGGGATAGAGCTAAAAGTAATTAGTAATCTAAACCGGTTTGAAACCTGAAGTCCACTTGTTAACCACACGGGAAGAGAGCAACAGCTGGGCTGAGACAAGAGCTGAAAACACCTTCAAGGCCAAACAGATTGCCCGCAGATCAATGATTACATCTTGTACAAACAATGAGCCCAGTAATCTGAGAATCAGAGCCGCATCAATGACAAAAAGGAGAAGTTAAACAGTGGAGAAGAGTTGTGTCTCTGCCTTCCCGGTAGGCAAGGAACCTTCAGAAACAGTAAGCAAAACACACAGTGTGACATTTCATAAAATTGCATTTAAACAGTTTATAAAGTGCACTTTGGGCACCAACAAAGTGGCGCAAAATAAAAACGTATAACAGTTGGATGACCGTTCAACCCGTTGGATGCCGGCAGATCAAATACGAGTAATGTCCCTTTGCTTTGTGAAGATAATTTCAGAGAGAGGCTAATTTCGCTGGTACTTGTGACTAGTGACAATAAAGGGCTTCATCATCATCATCATCATAATGTAGACATCATGTTGTAGCTCTTGAAGCAACCACAATAACAACATTCACATTAAAGTAAATACTTAATATTCTTTGAACTGGTATTTTTTGAACTGAAAGAATCAATGTCAGAGTAGCTTTGCTGTTGGTGATATGTATTATAGACCCTTTTAGGGTCGACGTCACAGTTACTTCACAGCGCTAGCTGGAGGCAAAACAAAGAGAAAATTGGAGGCGGCCAATTCAAAACAGCACCGATTCAGCTACATATGGAGCTTAAAATATCATCTTGTTGTGATGTTGGATGCCAGAGTTGATGCGGTAGAGGCTTCAATTTGAAATGAACGCATACCTGCTGCCACTGCCAGACAAGAAACTGACGAAAGCTGTGGTTAACCGAGATGAAACGAGTAGACTGGACAGAAACGATCATCAGAAATACTAGCGTTTGCAGTGCACTCTTCTTATCAGAAAAGGTTAAATAAAGGATTGTCTTTTGTTGTTATGAGTACGTCTAAAATTTCTTATTCGTCTCACCACTATGTTGTGTATGAAATAATGTCGGCGTAATTTACATGTGTGTAAAACAACAAACGTATGATTTATATGCTTAATCGTGTGTGTGTGCGGGTGTGTGTGCGTGCGTGCGCGTAATTGTGGCTGTAATAATAAATGTAGCTGTACAAATAGTTGCCTATTGAAATATATACATCTTCATGACTAGATAGACGGTGAGTTTGTCTTAACTAGGTTAGATGTGAGTCACTCAACCGAAGGGAATCCTGTCAGATCGTCCATCCTTTGAGTAAAAGTGTGTACAGGTCGGCCAATCAGGTTTCGTCTGTTAAAGTTAACCTTTTCAAATAACAATCATGGTCCCAGACAGAGAGTGACCTTACATATGCAGGTAAAATCAGAATTTATCCAGATATTGTCAAAAAAACAAGCTAACGAACTACATAGCGTTAGTGAAGCAGTCGGTCAGGGGAATCTTTCTGAAAAAACAAAAAAACATCATGTTTACTAACAGAAAAAGGATTTATAAGTGACAGTATTTGTGGCATATTTGAACAAAAAATTATTTTAACTCAAGCCTTGGTTTATAAAAATAAATAAAATGCACACTTTTTAAATTGCACACTTTTCCACAAGACTCAGCAAATTAATGCATTGTTTTGTTACGTTCCCCTCAGGTCTAGGGGATTGTGAGTGGAAGTAGCAACGGAAAAAGCATAAAATTAAACATAAACCGGCAAGAACACACTTCAGTCCTCTGTCCCAGAGTGAAGACAACACCAATTCAGATATATACAAATGGAGATTTATTTACAAAAAGAAAGGACAAGAAGTTTAACATAAGGATATGGCATCAATGGCTCAGGAGAGAGCAAGGCCTAAACTAAACTAAACGATTAACTAACTAATTTTGGGAGCAGCTAACTTACCTCAAATACCCAAAAGAAAAGATAAATAAACAACATAAAACTTCCCTCAACTCCTTAACTGAACCAAAAACAGGGATGAGAGTAGTATCCAAAGAAAAAAGGCACTCTCTCTACAGCTTCCCTTTTAACTCACACCAATTACAGAAAAATAATATAGTGTCTGCTACTTATCTTAGGCTTTTCAACAAAGCAAAAACAGGGTCAAGTATTTTCTCCAGACAAAGCTCACTACAGAGGCACTATGAGCCACTTGCTAATACACAACTCAAAGTGTTCGGTCTGGATCAGGGGATAAGTGTGTCTCTCTGCAGAAAACACTGGACTGCCTTCATATACTCCACTCTCCTTGTATCAGGCACACTCTGATAACGGGCTACAGGCGGTGGCGATTCAGCCTGAGAGGGAACAGAGAGAGAGAGAGAGAGAGAGAGAGAGAGAGAGAGGGAGAGGGAGGGAGAGAGGAGAGAGGGAGAGAGAGGAGAGAGAGAGACCGGGAGAGAGAGAGAGGGAGAGAGAGAGGGAGAGAGAGAGAGAGAGAGAGAGAAGAGAGAGAGAGAGAGAGAGAGAGAGAGAAGAGAGAGAGAGAGAAAGAGAGAGAGAGAGAGAGGGAGAGAGAGGAGAGAGAGAGAGCGAGATCGAGAGAGAGAGAGAGAGGGAGAGAGAGATAGGAGAGGGAGAGAGAGAGATTAGAGAGAGAGAGAGAGAGAGAGAGAGAGTCTGAGAGGAGAGAGAGAGAGAGAGAGAGAGAGAGAGCGAGATCGAGATCGAGAGAGAGAGAGAGAGAGAGAGATCGAGAGAGAGAGAGAGAGATCGAGAGGGAGAGGGAGAGAGAGGGAGAGGAGAGTGAGAGAGACAAGAGAGAGAGAGAGACAGAGAGACCGAGAAAGCCCACACATTTATACCAGAAAAGAATAAATAACAATGCAAATACGTCTGGGGACGTAACAGTTTGAACAAATAATTGAATGACCCAATACTTGTTTTGGTCCTGCATGAATCATTAAAAAGAATCAGAAAAATGAATGATTCAGTGAGTCACTCGCGTATCGACACCTGCTGGTGTATGTAACATGCAGAAAGAGTCACAGAAAAGAAGAAGAAGAAACTGTAATTCTCAATCAATCGCCTTATTTTTTAAGATAAAATGATATGTGAATGTGTGAGGCTTCCGGTGTCATTGGCTTTGTAATTTGTAGCTGTACAAAACGGCTTGTATGCTGGTTGATATCGAAACTAGATTTCCTATTATATTATTTTAATGTAGCCTATCAATTGTAATTAATATTTAATTGTGCGCAAGTCATTAAAATGGTTTCTAGATGGGAAAATTGCATGTCAGATGAATTAAAACTTAGATTGGTCTAATTTGATCATTAAAAGTAAGATGACTGTCTTTTGGCTGACTGCTCTTAAGTTCTTAAGTTCTTAAGACACAGTTTTAACATAATGGCTATGTTCATGCAACTGGTCCCAGGACTCTGGGGACACTATTTTATGTAGTAATTCAAAGGCTATCAGTAGGGCTTAACTTGAATCCGGAACATTTCTATAAGATTATATTTTTTAATTTAACTTTTAGTGGTACTTGAAATAAGCATGATCAGCTACAGCATTCCATTATATAAATACTTATTCACTGTGTTGCAAACATTATCATGTTTTTGCAGATCAACAGCCTAACTTCTCTACCTGACATTCTCTGTATTAAGATCCCGGGTTGTTTTGCAGCCAATGTCACCACAACAACCTGAGCAACGGTAAGATCTATTACAGAGGGATGGGTTTATTACAACCTGAATGGAGATATTTTTCTGGAGGGTTTGTGTCTTCTGGCTTATTTATCTCGGCATGTGCACAAATCAGATTAGTTTAAATAACATTTGCCGCAGGCGGTGTGAGAGTGCAAATATGCTAAACACTAGCATGAGCAAATTGTCCTTCTAAGCCAGAGATGCAATTACAATTCGAATTGACAGATTGGATTGGAGGACCATATCATGCGCTATGGTTTCATCGCAGGGGCACAGATGGCACTGGGGACGGGGGGTCAGATTCATAGTGACCCGATCCGTCCCCATCACTGTCTCTACGAAAGGTAACATCGGTAAACAGAGGATTGATCAGTGTTTCCGCTATGTACATTAGCCTAAGTAGTGGCTCCTTAAACATGCACTAAGAAAAACGCTTTTGTCCGCAGTGCCTGACCGAGTTCCAAAACACACTTGTAGCCAATCAGCAGTAAGGGGGCGTGTCTTGTACTGATAGAGAGAAGAGAGCACTCTATTTGAGTGCACAGGACTGATATTAGCAGATCGACTATAGATAGAGAGAGATGGAAGATAAAAAAGAGGAAAATATCAGAGAAACAAAACATTAAAAAGAAGGGTTACGATCAGGCAAGAGGTAGGACCCGCGTAAATATCAGAGCAGCTTTCCAGCGGTGGAGAGAACTCAAGGAGTGGGAGGGGCTCGAATCGGACGCTGAGGTTGTGTTGTTTCTTTTTGATAGGAGAGTAACGTTGATTTTGCTTTTGTGTCATCTTCGCTTGATTCCGCGATTGTCGTTGCCATGGTTGTGTATGTATGTGTGGATGTGGAGTTTTTCACTTTCACTTTTGAACAAGACCCCCCCCCCAGTTAAAAATTCCCATCTGCGCCCCTGTTTCATCGGTTATTCAACCTTTAGCAATGAGACGTAATCCAAACTGACATTTCAATTAAATATTTCATTCAGACCAATTGTCTATAGTATGACTGCCACACAGAAATCATAAACTGTTAATAACATTTTCAAAGACATGCAAGTAAACAGAGCATTTCCTAACAAGGCCGACTCTAAGATGCACAAGACGAAACTATATCGTGTGGGCTTCATCGTGTCCTAAAGAGAATTACATTTACATATAAATAAATGATTATATAGCATGTGTTTTCTTCAGTCCTTGTAACTCAAACAGCATGCATAAATATCTAGGCCATATATTATATTATAGATGTGTTATATATATTTCTACATGCATATATTTAATTTAATATTATGCATATTCTAGAGCATTCTTGTAGCCCAAACACATGAACTTCTATAATTGCTGTTTTATTTTATTTATTTTATCATAATTGTATTATTATTTATTATTAAATTATATATTCATTTCATTTTTATGTATAGTGTATTATAAATAGTGTATGATTAATGCAATCTACAGTGACCAAAAACATCTGCCTTTGCTCAAGGACAATGAAAGACATTTCCATTAAATTTGAGGAAAGGGTCAATGCGCATAGCTCTAATAGAGATTCCCAGCTGGATGCATGTTCAAATCTCCCTCTTATCTAGAGAAACAAAGCAAAAATACATTGTTTTGAACCCCTTGGTCCAGCTGATAAATACATATCCATATTGCATAGATTGATGTAACAAAAGTTATTGTTCTCATGTAATTTGACAATGACAAAATGAAAGTGAGGACATATAATTTCTGCCCTGACACTAAACTTCTTAAATACAAAGATGGATCGTGCTGTTACCTTGCATGCTTTCTGAAATCCACAGAAAGGTTACTGTGAGGCTGCTTTTATTAAAAACCTGCTTCTTTTATTAAACAGTGCTTTTTATGGAACAAACAACTGCTGTGTTTAGCTGAGTTGACCTTTTAAAAAAGTGGACACCTGAGGCTGCCGGATGGTGTTTATATGTAAGAGGTTTACCATTTTTATTTTTTGGCCCCTTAGCAGCATTTTTACCATCCAGTTCTACATGCAAACACTACTAAAGTGTGTGTGTGTGTGTGTGCGTGCGTGTGTGTGTGTGTGTGTGTGCGTGTGTGCGTGTGTGTGTGTGTGTGTGTGTGTGTGTGTGTGTGTGTGTGTGTGTGTGTGTGTGGTGTGTGTGTGTGTGTGTGGGCCTGTGCATGTTCATGTGTGTGTTCTGTCTCTTTTAACTTTTAATATGCAAATGTAATACACCAAGGACACAATGTATATGCATCCGTATCTTTTCATCACACAAATCTCTTATGATTTCAGAAGAATATAGTGCACAAGTAGACTATGCTTTTGATATTTGTTGGAGCTTTTGGAGCTCGATACCAAGGATCCTCATTTCAACTTCATTATATTGACTTTCCATTTATGTTCTGCAGAAGAAAGCAAGTCGTGCACAAGTTTGGAACATCATTATGGTGAGTAAATGATGTCAATTTGTCTGTGAAGTATTCCTTTAAGAAGCATATATGGTATTTTAGAGCCCTTGGGACCTACTTGCCAAAGCAGTGCAAGCACACTGTGAGTGTTTATCCAAGATCCAACTGGGTTTATAGTAGTGAAGTAAACACCATGAAAACATACAATGTTTGTTAAAATTTTATGATAATGCAATATGGCTGAGAAATATATATTTACTTTACTGTCCCCAAAGCAAGTCAGCATTCTTTCTCTCTATTCATCCCTCTTACTTTAGCTTAAAGTCATCTTAAAATTAACCTGGAAGACTGTGCTTGTTTAGTTTTTTATTGTGACAGGCAACATCTGTGAGGCTCAGACTCTCCCTGCAGAAGCGTGTGGGCTGTCTTAGCTAACTACATGCCTGTGGCAATCAAGTAGTAAATAGTTAATTTTGTTGGTAGTGAAGATTTTTGCTGCAGGCAATTTGTAATTAAAGTGAAGAGCTCAGAATGAATCATCCCGATCTGAAGCTGAGACTGACACCAAGCAGGAAAACATGCCACGTCTTTGCCAAACATCTTATCGGCATGCTCCGTCTCTCTGTTCACACACTGAAAGCATCAAAGGGAATGTGTGTATTATCACATTGGCTTGTGTGGGTGAGAGTAATTATGTTCTACTGGACAGAATGGGGCTTTGTACACGAGATCTGGCAGCTGTGGTCTTTCAAAACCTGATTTGAAAGATGCCCGTGTTATTTGTTCTCTGTAGCTGGAGTCAGAAATGTTTGCATCGCAGAGTTGCTTAAAGCTGAAGTGTGTCATTTCTGCACCACTAGCAAGATAATTATGAGTGTTTTCACTCATAATGAAGTGTTCCCCAACTCTCTGCCTTTGTTTAGCCAAACAGATGGTCCCACCACATTACCAGTGTTGTTGTGATGTTCTGGTTGTGATGCTCAACTAATAGCTTCTTTATAAGTTAACTTCGCTAGAATAAAAGAACAACGCTTTTAAAAATGTGGGATGAAACCACTTGAAGGTTCAAACATTAAAGTGCTAATCAACATGAGTACAAGGCTAATAGCTGGACAAACGAACTTAACAGAATATAGTGAGAAGGAAGCTAATTGCTTCGTCTCTGATTAGATTTCCAATTGTTCTGAATTGTATTAATAGATGGCAGTCTCCTCACAAACAAGCTGTCTGCACTAGAAACGAACACACTTTACAAGTGTTTTTATTTTTGATCCTCTCAGTTTAAAAATGAGTGCCAAATTAATCCTCCTTTGTCCCGGACACCGTAGTAAACATCGCCACCCATGCAGGGAACTAAAGGTAGTGTGATAGGCAATGTTCACTTTAATTTGGTTGTTAAGATGGAGAATAGCACCTTAATTTACAAATCAATACATCGGTGAATTGGGTGCTAAATAAAATGGGCACCAAGTCTTTGCTAGGCACATTAAGCAGGTCATCAGTAACAGAAATATAATTCAGTGCATTTCTTCCTGAAAAGAGCAATCTGGACAAGCCAGTGTAACAGTCCAACAATCTGCCTTTTCTTGAGCAGGTAATTAGGAAGTACTATTTAGTTCTCTTCTCCTAGTAATAGGTCTGCCCGGGCTGACTGCCATTAGTCCAAACCTGGTCTTGGTTTAGAGTTAAAGATGGGAGAGCAGCAGCATTAATCATCTAGACGGAAGCATCATGCATCGTCCAGGGGACATCCCCGCAGACTGAGGAGACAAATGGTGCTTGTTTTGGAGTTTCACACTTAAGACGATGCACTGTGAACTTCCCAAAACATCTTATGAGCAGTAATGTAGTGTTCAGATTTTTCTGTTTTGGAAAAATTCTGCATGTATATTTAATGTTGCATTTTAAGCAACTCCAGATCAGGGTTGTGCAAATTTGTAATTGAAGAATTGGGTTGATTTCAATTCATGAGCATGGATTTGAACTGAATTGGCCACACACCCATATAATGTTAAAATAAATGTACTGAATCGCCAAGAAATTATTGCAGTTAGCAACTAACCCCAAATAATGACATTAATTTCAGTGCAGTTTATATACATTATCATTCAAACATAAATTATACTTTTCAGCTAGGCATTGATTGTATAATGTTACAACAATAAATAAATACATCTGCTCAACTGTTTTAATCATGGATAATAATAGGAAATGTTTCTTGAGCAGCAAATCAGCATATTATAATGATTCCTGAACGATCATGTGACACTGATGATGGAAAAACAGTTAATCTTTGCCATCACAGGATTAAATTAAATGTAAAATATAAAATTTTTATAGAAAATCTTTCTATCCTTTTCTCCCCTTTATTTCAGAAACACACTTTAAAGTCCTTCAAACTTTACAGCCTTGTCATAATAACCTCCTGTCCCCAAAGTGCCAACTCTGTTCTTGCGAGTGACCTTTTGTGCTCAGACACAGAGCAAGTGATGGAACATTTCCCATAATGCCCCACAGCAGCCGGACTGGACTTGGCAAGATCTGTTACAAATGAAAGTGGCCAGTGAACCCAAGAGCACAGAGCTGAGCAAGGTCATGACGTTGAGGAGTCAGGGAAGACAAACACAGTTTATTATCTTTTGTCAACCTCAAAGGTGTTGTTTAAGCAATATCACAGGAGCGAGAGTGCTCTCTGTTTACCAGATGTCACCAATGGCAGCAGTTCAGCCATAGGAACAAGGTCGCAGTTCAATAAACAATCGATTAACTTACGTTTCAGATCAAATTTAAGGCTTGTTCACATATATTTCCAAAGAAGACAAAGCCTATCTCCTCGTGTGTCGAAAAACAGCGCATCACTGATGGAACAACACAAATTTCTCCTCCCTACTTAAAGTGCCCATATTATGGGTAATGAAAGGTTCAAATTTTGGTTTTGGGAGTCCCCAACAACAAGTTGACATGCATGCAGGGTCAAAAAAGCACTTTCATTGTTTTATAATATGCATTTATGTTTACCTTATTTGCTTAACAACTCCCAAACGATTCACTCAACGATTCATTTTTCCAAGTCCCTCCTTTGCGTGACGCTAATCTGCAGCGATTGGTCCGATTGGTCGATTTAATTTCCATTTCATAAAAGCTACACACTTGTTAGGGCAGTGCTGCTTTGTGTACAGCGTTACCGGGAACCACTTTTTACTTTTTACTGCTCTAAAAGCTGCATCTATGGGCAAAGAATTAATTATAATTTTCATTCAGACCAAAGAGAAAAGACCAACAAGTGGGCGGGCAATATACTAATGTTTCATGTTGATGTCAACATGAAACGGCTTGGGATTCGTTATAAAAACGACTTGTTTCAATGATTCTGAGTCGACTCTTTATTTTGAGAGATAATAACTTTATACACGGTGCACTTTCATGTTTAAAACTTTGCAGGATGTTTTCATTCACTTAGAGCTGTGTTACACACTGCATGAAAGCTCATTTTCAAAAATACATAATACGGGCACTTTAAAACATTCGTGAATGAATCATTGTGTTTGAATGAATCGGATGGGTGAATGAATGATTCAATGACTCACTCACATAAACTGTCATTTGAATCATTCCTAAACGAATCAGTGTGTTTGAAAGAATTAGTTGAATTAATGACTCTCTCATAAAGACAATCCTGTTTCGCCACCTACTGGTATAAATATGTAATTTTCAGACAGAGGCGATGGAAAAATCCGTACCGCTAATGAAGAGGTGATAGTCTGTCTAAAAACACACAGAAACAGACAAGCCGAAACTGAAAGATTCATGTGCGGTTGAACTCGATTAAGACTCTTGAAAGTCAGTCAAATTATAGGAACATAACTAAATTGTTTTTGTCTGTATTACCGACCGAAACCTGACGAGCAATCCTAGCATCATCAAGACCTCGAAGGCATCAAGGTATGTGCAAATATATCGTTTTTCACCACACTGTTGACAGATATTCATTCTACTGATCAGTTTTTGGAGGCATAATAAATGTAGCGTTCTTATTATTTCCAAAAGTCTTACATTAAAATGATTACATTAAAAGCATACTGTTTTGTATTGTAAAAATCGATTGAGTGACTTTTAAATTATAGCCTAGTTATCCTTATGGGATCATTGTAATTGTAAAAAGCAATTAGCATGTAATAGTTTGACACTATTTTGAAGACTATGTCTCATGCTGTTGTGTTGATGAAAAATTAAGTGGCTAAAACATGAGCTTTAAATGTTTCCCAGAATCTATGGACCACATTTTCAAGGAAATCTGGAAAATAAAATAAAAATAATAAAATGATTTTGGTTACATGGTTACTGTAGTTAAACCATGGGGTAACACTTTAGAATACTGTTCCATCATTAATGAATAACTACACAAGAACAAATGAGTAATGCGGCATTAGCACTCTAGTAACTACTAGTATCTAACAAGCAACTCTGATTGATGAATTAGTAAGTAAGATTGCTTAGTCGAATGTGGCAGTTCACTATGAGCTAATCAGCAACTATAGTTTTTTTCATACCTCCTAATACCTACTAAGAACTACTGAATACAGGTTCACCATTAATATGAATATTGCATAATTAATTCTAAGTAAAGGTCATGGTAACCCACTAGTAATGACTCAAGTATTACCAAATTCTTCAGAAGGAATTACTAATTATTTGGATCAGTATTCTAAAGTGAAGATCATGATAACTCCTAGTAATGACTGAAATCATTGTAAGCTTTTGACGGTTTTGTTAAAGTTGTAAGAATAGTAATTATTCAGGTGTTACTACATCCTTCTATATTTAATATTTATTCATTTAGCAGACACTTTTATCCAAAGCGACTTACAATTGAGCGATACAATAAGCGATACATTATAAAAGACAAACAGACACATGAAGTGCTTGTGATACAAATTCTAGGTTGTTCAGAGCAAATTCTAGCCAGAGAGTGAGAGTGGTTAAGGGAAAGAGAGCAAAGTTAAGGAAGAGAGTGAAGTTTTATTTAAGATGAAGTCAAGTGATGACGGAAGAGATGAGTTTTCAGGTGTCGCTTGAAAATTGTCAGGGATTCAGCATTCCGGATGGCGTAGGAAAGTTCCTTCCACAGCCAGGAACGGTGAATGAAAACGTTCTGGAGAGTGATTTATGCCTCTCTGTGATGCACCACGAGGCGATGCTCGCTTGCAGATCTCAGACTTCTTGAGGGGATGTAGATTGTTATAAGTGAGTTAGAGCTGACTGTGGTTGTTTATATGCAAGGTCTTAAACTTTGCGAGCTGCAACCGGAGGGAGATAAAGAGAGGTGTTACATGGGCCCTTTCGTGTTACCAACATAAATTAATTAGTAATTTTGTGGATCAGTATTCTAAAGTGAAGATCGAGATAACTCCCTAGTAATTACTGAAGTCATTGTAAACTTCTGAGGTTTTTGTAAGGTTTTGTTTAGTATTCATTTTGCTAGATTTGGTAACACTTAAATCATTACTAGTGGGTTATCGTGATCTTCACTTTAGAATACTGATCCAAATAATAAGTCGTTTCTTCAGAAGGATGTAGTGAACACTTCACTTCTATCTTCTATCTCTTACATATATCTCAAAAGCTCACAATGACATCAGTCAATATTAGGAAAGTTATGATGATTATTGTTAATAGCTACTAGTGGCTACTACAATGCTAATAGTGCATTAGTAATTTGTTCTTGTGTAGTTATTCATTAACAATGGAACAGTATTCTAAAGTGTTACCAACCACGGTAACCACAAATGAACCGTGGTTTTGCTAGACTAACCATAGTTTAGCCATGGTATTTGTAGTAAAACTGTGGTATAGAAATGGTAATCAATACGCAAAAAAACATGGTTGCTACACTTTTACTACAATACAACCATAGTTAATTCCTGTAAGGGAATTGCACTTTGTATTCCAAGTCTTCTGATGACATATGATAGTTTTTTGTGAGGAACAGACCAACAGAAAATCATCAGTCTTGTTTTGAGGTTTACTGTTTTTGCTTCATGTACTGTCTGAAAAGTTTCATGATCCCCTGGTAGATGCATATAAGATTTATGATGTTTGAAATGACAAGACATAAAGTGGTGAGGATAGAAAGCCTTATGGCATCAGGTTGATATCTCAATCTACTTTGAATATACTGAGTGTTTCTGTCATAAATGCTGATTTAATGCTATACTTTAACCACCGCAGCACATTTCTGACAAAATAATAGAAAATTAGTTCACTGTACAGGAATGTAATGTTTTTCTTGTTACTATACACTACCCTGCAATCAACATCATATATTTAAAATGAAGCTCTGATGAGGAGTTTTCTGATTTTGCCCCTGGACACATTCAGCTGCAGTTTTCCTATGAGTGCATGACCTTCTGATGGCTTATATAGTTGAACAAAGGAACATTTATAGGCTGTCTAGATGTAGATTTGTATGAATCAATACTAATGATGAAATCCCTTGGTGGTGCCAATATTTTTTCTCCAATTGTGAATAATCATTTGCCATCTAGTAGGTGATTTGAAAAATATGCGAACATAATGACACAGAGCATAAGCGGTTATAAGGCTATTTTTCTTTCATGCATGTAAATCAAGTAGACCGTATTGGATGTTAGACATTGATTCGGCCATTAGTAAATTCAACACATCAATTCGTCCTGATAGAACATTCTGCAGTGCAAGAAAACAAGGCTACAGAGCAATAAGGAGGCATTGCATATGCAGAATGTGGGGAAATTGTATTCACTGTGAACAGGGCTGGTCATAAATATCGGGGTTGAAGGACTGTGCTGTTACTGTGAATGTAAACATAGGCTACTCTCTTATATGATGGAAAACTAGATTTGTCTTGCTGTTTTAAAGGAATAGTTCACCAAAAATGAAAGTATGCTGAACATTTCGTCACCCTCAGGCCATCCAAGATGTTGATGAGCTTGTTTTTTTTCATAGGAACAGATTTGGAGAAATATAGCATGACGTCACTTGCTCCTCTGCAGTGAATGGGTGCCGTCAGAATGAGAGTCCAATCAGCTGATAAAAATATCACAATAATCCACAAATAATCCACACGACTCCAGTCCATCAATTAACATCGTGTGAAGTGAAAAGCTGTGTGTTTATAAGAAACAAATGAATCATTAAGTCATTTTTAACTTTAAACAGCCACTTCTGGCCAAAACACAAGTCTATTATGCATAATAACTCTTCCTCCAGTGAAGAAACAAACTTGTCTACATCTTGGATGGCATGAGGGAGAACAAATTATTTTGCAAATGTTAATTTTTGGGTAAACTTTTCCTTTAAATATGCTTTTTAAATAAATAAAAAATGTTGGGCTGTCAGTTAAACACATTTTTAATCAAATGTACTACCTAAAATTGGCCCACCATAACTTAGGTCATTTAAATATATGTTTCCTACCTTGACTAGTACTAAATGTGGACTTGTTTAAATGTTACAAAAAATACAGGAACTTCATGTAGTGATAATTGCATATTACTGAAAGTGACTAAATGTATGGACTGCATCAATCGTACATCTAATTTAATATGTATCCAGTGTTGTGTCTAAATATGTAACAATCCCAGGATTCTCTTCAGAGAATCATGGTCAGCTAATGAATTTAGTGTGTATTAGTCACAGCCTTTTAGTAATTAGTAATGAGATGAATCCTCTCTGCTCGAGGCTGAGATGTTGGTGCTGTGAGTTTGATGCCAAGAAACTGTCTGTCTGTCAGAAGTGCCTCAGCATGGAGAAATGACACAAACTCATTGAAGAATGAAATGAGGAGATCTGTCAAGTGTCAAACCTTTTTGATGTTGTACATTTCCCTTCCAGAGTTGGAGAATCACAACATGGGGTGCAAGAAACATCAAGGGGCGAAAAAAGGAGAAACATGAAGAAGACGCGAGGACCATGGAGGTCAGATTTCATGAAAGCATTAAAGAAATATTTCGATCAAAAATGAAAATTTTGACATCACCCTAATGTCAATGAAAACCTGCATGGCTTTTTTTTCTTCTCAGTTGAAAAAACAAAATGTTTTTTCTTTTGATGAATGTACTGTTCATTTTTTTTCACATGCAATTACAGTTAATGGTGACTAGGGCTTTTAAACTTCGAAAAGGTCACATAAGCATCATAAAACCATTGTGAAAGTCTTCTATACAAGTCATTTGATAGCTTTGTACGAAGGGAAAATCCATAATTGAAGTCATTATTCACCAAAAATGTTGACACCCACAATAGCTTAATAGCGATTCATTCACAAAAAATGTCAAAATATCTTACTGGAAGAGAAGACTTCACTTTCAGTATAAATCTATCGTATGGCTTCAGAAGAATTGAAATAGTGCACACGTCTCGTGGATGACCTTTTTTTTTCAAATGGTGCTTTTAGATCCTTTCTGGAGCTTGAAAGCTTTTATTCATTGTAATTGCATAGAAACGAAACAGTACGTTCTTCACATTCTGATCTTCTTTGTTCGGAATGACATGTAGGTGAGTGAACATATACAGTATTTTCATTTCTTTCAGAGCTATTCCTTTTAATGTTGTACATTGTCACCTAAAGAAAAAGTATAGTTTCAAAAAAAGTGCTGTGAATAAATACAATCTTACTGAGGTTTGACAGTCTGGGTTACGTGACAAAAAAAGCTCTTGGCATGTATTGTGCGAGACATCGTTTCTTGGTCGTAGCGTGTTTTCTTCCCTCAATGATGTATGTATCCTAGATCATTGCAGGCTGATTTATATTCCCAGCTTCCTCCAACACGGTTCCTCTTTGGATTCATTTCCATATTTCTCCTGCAGGGCCCCATATTGAAATCTGCCAAGCATTCTCTGAAGCAGTCTAGCTGAAAAAGGCTTAATTATGTTCTGCACCATTCTGTCCAGAACCTTGCAGCAGTCATATTTTCATCCATCTCCTAGTTTTTCATAAGCTTGTTCATCTGTGTTCAAAAACAGCCTCGTACAAATTTGTACCTGATTAGAAATGTATAAAGATCCTCAGATGCACAGTGTGAAAACTCATATTTAATAGCAGAATTTGCTTTAGAAGCTTGTGAAATCAAAGAGAGAAGAGTAAATGGAAGTCGTTTTATGTTCTGCTACATTCAGTTTTTGGTAACAATCTTTCTTGCGTCGTTATCAGTCGTCATTTTCTCACTTAGTTACCCATTTTGGCCTTAGTCAAGCTTTAGAAATGATTTAAAAAACACGTATAGATGTCTCAATCATGTCTAGCACTATTTAATGGCTTTCATTCTTTCACAATGCTTTTATGAAAAGCTTTTTATTATCTTCTGATGACACTTTTGTGTGAATATATGTGTTGGCATTTGGCAGTGAGCTTCCAAAAGCTCTATAATAAATACAACTGCATTTATTTTCTTCTGACTGACCATGCTTTACTTCACGTCAAACAATATGCAACGCATTTTTACCCCCTTGTTTCTGCGCTGGTAATTATTATTGAATCTCTCTGCCACAAAGGAAATGCATTTGGCTTTATGCCTCTGACATGAATTGCTACAACATGGCAATTTTGCTGAGATGAAAAACATTCCACTAGTTCCTCAAACTATCAATCTTGGGATGTCAAATCTATAACCGAGACCAATGTAGCTCTGTTTAGTCCTCTAAACTTGGTCAGTGAGGTGAATGAAGTCAGAATGATTACTTTCCAATGAG
Source organism: Ptychobarbus kaznakovi (assembly GCA_027422405.1). Lineage (NCBI taxonomy): Eukaryota > Metazoa > Chordata > Actinopteri > Cypriniformes > Cyprinidae > Ptychobarbus > Ptychobarbus kaznakovi. Next base: position 22,711,964 of record CM049808.1, on the reverse strand, counting down.
ACGTGTGAACGCTTAGAATGTTTTCAGTTTGCATTTGAAAAAAAAATGTCACACCAAAATATGATTTTTCTTTGTATGGAAAAGAGCTCCACGAAGAACCACAAAAAACAATGATAGGAACTGCATTTTCAGATGAACGGCTTTTTAAATGCTGAGTTAGTAAGTTCAGAACTATACAGAGTTAAACACTCTCTCAGTCATTTAGTCAACAGCAGGCAAAATGTGCAGCATAAACATGGCATACTAGTGCTCATTATACACTTAATTGACTATTTTCCTAATGCTTTTTCTCACTACTCACTGCTTTTGCTAATGTGGCATTGAAAAGAACGGTGCAGACACAGACACATTATCCCTTTCCATAATATTTATCACATCTGCGTTTAAAGATGAAAGACTTCAGGTGTCATGTTGCTTTAGAAGACCAACCGCTTACAAGTGACTGTATATGTTCATGCACTTGAATTAATTATGTGACAGCTGATTGAGTCCCATGGTGCCTCGTTCAATATTCACAGTCCCAGCACCTTGCCATGATCAAAGAGCTCTAAATAGAACCTGTAGCAATCGGATATATGCTTTTCCAATTTGCTCAGCTTATCTTCTAGGTGGAACTCTCACAAGTCAATGTAGGACATGTCATGGTTGAAGTGAATATTTGATAGAGGGTCACAGAGCGAACTTCCATGCAAATCCAATATACTTGTGAAGTCTGAACTGAACCTGTTTGCATGAAGAAATACGTCTGCAAGCGCTGTAAAAATGAGCTTGACTTACCAGTATTACAATATAACTGTGTGTGTTTGGCGTCAAAAAGTTTGAAGTATTAAAAAAAAAAAAATAGTGCTTAAATTCGGTAAGGATGCATTCAATTTATCAAAAGTGTAGTAAAACATTTATAATGCTGCAAAATAATTCGATTTTCAAACTAAATTGTATTTTGAAATTACTACTAATCAAAAATCAACAACAATGTATCACAGTTTCCAATTTTTTTTTTTAATTGGTTCAACATTTTACAATTTTACTGTTTTTCTGTATTTTAATCAAATAAATGCTGAGCACATGGTGAGCATTAGAAACTTCTTTCAAAAACATACAAATAATGTTCAAAGCCAATCCAGTATATTCTTTCTTCTCATATTGTTAAGCTGATGATATAAGTTGCAATGAAAAATTGTTTTCAAAACTAAAGTAAAAAAAATATATCTTTCATTAGTGGTCTCAAACTTTATATACTAATTTAATACAGAGTGTGCTAAAAATGCTTTTTTTAAAACATAGATATGTTGCATTTTCTAGTAAATATTGCTGATAAATATTTAAATAAATAAACGAAGCAAGCTCTTTGTTTTAGTTCTTAATGAGCCCCTTGAGAAAGCAGCGTATGGTCAGCCTCGTCCTTGTGCGAGTCACCTGTAAATGATAGATTAAACTAGTGTATGGAATAAACATTTTACATGCATTCCCTACAGACAGAAGATTACTTTTCCTCTCCGCCTGAAAAAGTGCCAAGATTTGATTAATTAGTCATCTCCTGCTAGAGAGAGCAAAACCCCAGCCAAACGAGGCACTGACAAATGGGAGAGGTGACACGAAGCTCTAATTGGGGATTTGGTGAATATTTCAAGAGTCAGGGAGCCATCCTGCCAGATTGGCCATTACAGACCACAGCTTAGATATTCAGAGAAGCCAGAGACCTTTTTACCTCACACAGGCATGTGTGGACGAGTGAGGATGACATGTTTAAAAGCAACAACGAGGTTTTGTTTCTAAATAAGATCTCTTGTTCTTCCGCTAGATTACCAGACAACATGCGGTCGGGGTGGCTTATGTGAGTGCGACCTTTGTTTAACCCCACTCATTTCTCAAACCTCAGTATGTGATTTGCTGATGTATCAACACAAATTGTTGCAGACACATATTTTAGTGCCTTAAGGGGAAATAACAGTACAATTTTCTCTACAGAAAGCACATGTGGAATTTCAGATGAGAAATGAGTTTAGTCATATGAATCATGAACCGCACACAAAACAATTTGTCAAAAGAGCTACTGTCTGATATGAGATTCAAGATTTGTATTCGTCACATACACAATTATACAGAATATAACCAGCAGTGGAATGTAAGTCAGGTCCGCTCCTTGGACAGTGCAATTATATGTAACACTACACAAGAGAATATACATAAATATAGGTATGAAAAAATACAAAAATAAATATGAAAGTGTAGGTCTGAAATGCTTAGGATTTCTCTAGTATTCACTTGAGGCATTTAAAATGTGCATTAGATTAAGAAATTAACAGTTCTGGTGTGGAATTCCTTCCTCTCCAATCGGTTTGATTTGACTTATGATAACTCATAGACTCAAGTGGCCTGTTGCTTTATTAATAGATGATTATGGATAGTTGTGTTGCTGAATTCTGAATGGTTGAGCCACATTTGCAAGTTATTGTGAAATGCTGATTATGTGGCCCTGCATAATATTTGCTGAATGAAATCCAATACTTGCTTCTTACTAATTTTGAATAGCTGATTCCAAAAATAGTGTCTCTTTTGCTGTAGCATGTCACTATGATGTGCATTTCATATCATTTTTGCTTTTGACAACCATTTGTAAGGTGAAGACATCTTGTTTTATCCCTTAATCATCAGATAAATTACCACAAAGACATGAATCTGATCTTCCTCTGAGCTAAGTTACAAATATTTGTTAAAAGGATCATGTGACGATGCTAAAAATAACATTATTTTATGCATTTGTTGTAATGCAATGTGTTTAAGGTAAAAAAACACATTATTTTCCACATACCGTATATTATTGTTGCTCCTTTCTGCCCCGCCTTTCTGAGACGTGCCGATTTTTACAAAGCTCGTTGTTCTGAAAAGCGAGGTGTGCTCTGATTGGCCAGCTATTCAGTGCGTTGTGATTGGCCGAATACCTCAAGCGTGCGACCGAAATGTTACGACCCTTACCATATTTGGAAACACACAGCACCTCCACGACACGGCGGTGGCAGCAACAATACTGCAGCGAGAATAAAAGTTGCACCTTCATTCTTTGCATAAGAATTTGTGAGGTGTTATGCAAATTGTCCAACACAGTGACGTAGATATGTGGGGGGGTGTTTCAATGAGGCATTTTAGGAAGGCGTGGACGAGTCCAGTAAGTGGTACATTGCTTGCCGGGATTCTTTCTCACTCAATTTCCAGTGATTTTTCAGCTGTCTAAGAGCTTCCTTACTCTCCATTTGTCAGCAAAGAGGGGCTGCTGTCCATTGATCCATTGCGTATCTCTATGTCCATGGTGTGTCATTTACTGTATGTATCCTGGGCTATTGCTGCTTGGAAATGTTCTTTGGTGAATTGGGATGTTTTATGGACCATTACAGACTGCAGATAGACGTCGCAGACAGTAGACAGCAAATATAGTGGTTGATTGACACATAGGACTGGAATGCAGGTCCATTAAGGTGAGCAGCAGTAGAAAAACAAATGGTTATATGAATGTTTTTGTCAGCCTACTACATACTATGGGTGCTTTACTGAGAGAATGACAGTGCATTCACTTGAGCTTCAAACAGCACACACACACTGGACCAGTACATACATGATTATATAAGTGCTGAACTTTGCATAAAAAATAATGCTTCTAGACTGAAGGATTCAATCGATGTGCCAAACTTCACGTTGCACCATGCATATCTATGGTGTACCATAGACTCCCACTGGGTCTCCAAGGCAGAAGAAAGTGAAAAATCGTTCAGAACAACTGGGGGTGTGCAACTTCAGTGTTTAGCCTCAAATGACAGAAATGTATTAAACAGGAGAAGGCTATTGGATCAGGAGCACATGTGCTGACTGCTGCCCCATGACTCTACAAAGTGCACTATTGTTTCATTTTGACTTCTTTCTTGAACTATTAAAATTAGACTGAACAGTGTTTCATTAGCGGCTGCGTTTCGCCATTAACGCTACAACTATAAAATGGTCTGGGACAGATTGACTTGCTTGCTCTGCATATGCAAATAGCCGGCTGATGATTTTGCAACTGGCAAGAGCTGCACACAGACGCGAAACAGCAAAAGCGCAATCTGCTAAATGACCAATGCACTGTCAGCTAGAATAATACCAGCAGTCAGCCCCACAAAGCGTCTTCATTTTAAGGGACATTAAGTTGCAGGTCTTTAATTTGTCACTGTATAACGAAGCGTATGAAGGCCAGGGGCTTGGCTTGTTTAGACTGTTGCAAATATTCAGATATGAACACAACTAAATAATCATTGATGAAAATGATTCACATTCTAAATGTTCACTGAATTAGAACGGCTAGATACTGTCTAGTTAAACCCGTGAAATACATTTAGTAATGCACAGCATGAATGTATATGAACATCATTAATGAGTGAGGTATGAGCTGCCTCTTTCCATGCCAGTTATATCTGTGGCATCCTAAAACCGCAGTAAAACTGATAGTTTCCTAAATGTTCTGGGGAGGTTAGATTATGGTTATAAAAATAGAACTTAAATTTAAAACAGAGAAAATTCTGTATAAAATATTTTTTGGTCATTACAGAAACCTCAATGCAACACTCCAGAAATGATAGTATATGGTCAAAATACATAAATAAAAAAAAAAAAAAAAAATATAATAATAATTGGAAAATAATTGTAGGTACTCTTTAGGTTATACAAAAAAAAAACTATTGGCATTCAGGAAAGTTTAGAATTTTTGGTTTAGTTGTTGCAAAAAAAAAGTTCAAATCATTAAAATAAAATCTATGTTTTTGTCTGTTTGGATCTTTGCAGTATGCGTCACCATTCACTTACCCTGGATAACAGCATCTTTGACGTTCTGCTGAAAGCATTGGATTTTGTGTTTTATGGAAGAGACAAAATGAGGGTTGGAATGATTTGGGAGTAAATGATGACACATTCCTCAAACTGGTGACACCAGCCACTGCGAAGCCAAGATTATCTGTTAAAACTGGGTCATTTTTTCACTGTTATCATTAAATATAAGTCATGTATAGTGCATCATGCTGTGCACCCTACCTATTTTTAAGATATTATTATGAGGCTTGATTAACAGCAGTGCTTGCTGTTTATTCAATACCATCTGTATTCCCTCTGATATTGATTAAAGTACCGAATGTCCACTAATTAGTAATTAGAGCAAACTGAAATTAGCCCTAACAGAGTATGCTCTATCAAACAGCAGCTTGCTGAAGATTTATCAGAATTTGGAAACACAGAACAAGCAGTTTGCATGTGATGTTGAAATATTTACACTGCATGATGAAGGAGCATAATTGACAACTTTAATATCCAGTTTACACACAAATCTGATTTGATTTGAAGATCTGAGCTGTAAGACTGCCTGCATGTAATGTATATTTTTATATATACTGTATTATATTATATTATACAAAGCCTTTTTATATATACTGTCTACAAATAATGAATGGATTCATGGAGCCACAGGGCTAAACCGGGGCTTTTTGTGACCCTGTATAGAAATAGCAGACATCAGATGCTTCATAAAAAGGGCCACAGGTGCAGATGCATTTGCTCACAATCAATCGGACATTTCTAGAAACAAATGTTGGACCTGGGAGGAATGAAACATTGAAATCCACAGTTTTTGCCCAGCAGCTTTGCATATATCACTTCATGGTAGTTTTATGTCTTTCATGTGTCTTTTTTCAATGTATTTTACTTTATGTATAATGTATTTGTTACTTAGCTTATCTAGAAAGTTTTTTGAGTACAATCTTGAGAATTTGTCAGTGTTAAGTGTCATTTTCATAATATTATGTTAAACTGATAAAAGTACATCTCCCAAAATACACAGCAGCTTAATAATTAGAAAGCTGCTTTATTTTTATATGGTTTTATTATTGTTTTATTATGGTTTTATTAAATACATTAGGACAGTATTATTTAGTGAACGTCTTGGAAAAGAGTTCATATTTTGTTTGGCTAATTATAACTTATACTATAAATACAGATAATGAGGGCTGATGTGGTTCAGGGTTGAAAACCATGAATTATTAAACTAAAAAGGCCAGAAATTTCATGCTGGTGTGGATGACTGCAGTTCTCCACATGCAATACAAGATGCAAGAAAAAATATTGGGTATTATAAAGCAACAGCACAGAATATGTTGAAATACAAACCCCTGAGGCAGAAAGAGCACATCAGATAGCACTGAGGGACACATCTTTAAATTGTGTGGATTTTTATTACAAACAAGGGAACTTGTACGCCACAACTGCTGGAACAAACTGTGATGTCGGAAAGCACAGCAAAGAGTTTGTTTAGTGGATGGAGCGGCACCAGGGGTCCACAGCCTAAACACGCCTGCTGGCCAAAGCGGGATGATTCTCCCGCAGTCACTAACAAGCAAGCGATACTGCACTCTTATGAATATTGCATGGGTGATAGTTTTGGGATCACCACATGTATACAGTACCAACTTGGTTACATTTTCTGAATGTGTGCATTTCTCACTAATGAATGCATTCATATTCAAGCTAACATTGTGGGTCTGAGTTTCAGAATTTTAGTTTAGTTGTTGTTGTTCTTTTTTAAAATCTCATTACTTTATTCATAATTTCACAATCTTATGTAGAAAGCATCATTATTGCTCTAAAATATTGCATCCCCACTCTTTTCATTATTGCTAGTGTTACGTCCTCTGATGTATATAAATGGGTGCCTTCTTTCTTTTGGGCTGCTGTTTATTAGTGTTGTCTCTAAAGAAAAATCTCTCTCTCTCTCTCTCTCTCTCTCTCTCTTTCTCTCTCTCTCTCTCTCTCTCCTCGTTGCTCCAGTGCTTACTAATTACCTGGGAAGGCGGATTGGCTCCTCGCTGGACGTCGCACCCTTTAAAAGACACGCTTCTGCGCAAGAAATGAAAATTTGACAGTCTTACCAGGATGAGTTTGTTTACAGGGGGCTGTGAATGAAACAAAATCAATCGACATATTTGTTTAGAACTTTTTTGGACTGTTTTTATTTGTAAAGTCATTCAGACGAGACAATATTTTGACAATATAATGCATAGAGGACTCGTTTGAAGTCAAAAACATCTGCATGATTTATGTTGTATTGTAGGAAGTATAGGCTAACATGAGGCGGCGATTAGATTCACTTCATAAAGATAAGAAGACAGGGAGGAGGGTGTTTGGACTGGAGTCGTGTGGATTATTGTGATGTTTTGTCAGCTGTTTGGACTCTCATTCTGATCACAACAGCAGTGATCCATAGGGGTAAGCAAGTGATAATGCTAAATTTAAATAATTTCAGTTAAGAAAAAATTGGAAGAGCGAATGCAATACATTTTTCAGTAAATTAGAAAAGGGAAACGATTCTGTAAATTTGGTTGAAGAAGTGTTTTAAACAAATCGATTTACTGTAAAACAGGTGAAAAATATAAATGCTTTAGAAAATGTTGAAACTGACAGTATGTTTCTCCCACTTTCAGACCCTGTTTGCTACTTTACTTGTAAGACTTAAATATGCAAATGGCCTCTGTTATGATTGGCTAAACTCTTTGCATAATAAATAGGTGTTGATCTGTGAGTATTAAAGTCTGCGTGAAATCAAAATTGACTATATTTAGTTTGTTAGTGCACTTTGCTATTTTTGTGGTGAACAGTTCATCCATGCAAGTCAATTCACAAAAAAAATAGTTTGCCTTCATCATCTTTAATCCAAATCTGAAAATGCTCCTCCCCTCTAAAATGATGGGCCTTCTCTGATGACATCAGTTTGACGGCTTGGGCATGAGCATGACATCATTAACCACCTCCAACTGTCAGTGTTCATTTCTGAATGAAACGCCTACTTTACTACATCCAATCAATTCACAGTAGAAAAAACAAGCCATGCTCTCTATTTTCCTCATTCAATATTCGGTTTCTCTCGGAAGTACGTCACAATATGGAAGAAAACGGTCGCAAACTTCCAGTTCACGCGGATTTTTAATTATTCAATGTTGTAATATAATGATGCTTTCAGAAAAAAAAGACTTTTGCAGATGTTTCCATCAATGGAATGAAGTTTTAAATGTTAGCTCATCTGTAGTAAATCAAACACTTTTAATTCAAGAGCAAGGGAAATTATGTTTTGCATGATGTCCTCATTAGCAGAGGTGCCCAGGTGTATGGTTGTACAGGTACACTGCGCGTACCATGAGCGCTCAGACTGAGATTTTCTCGCAAACACTTTAACCGTTAGTAGCTATGTGTCCCGTACTGTCAACTGAACCAGCCATGCCATTAACTATTTTTTTAGTATTGTTTTGCACACCAGTCAATTTCTGATGCACACACGCCCGAAGAAACACTTTAGACTAATTAAATAGTTAGTGTAATTAAGTTGCATCTGGAATGCAATATTAAAGTTGTTAACAGCGCTTGCTGCATGGATTAAAATAAATTATACACTAATAAATAATTCACATATCAGACAAAACTGCGTTGCAGTAATATCTTTTAATTTTAAGGTACGCAGAGCAACATAATAATCAGAAAATATAATCAAATACACAATCATAGGACAACATTTTACATATAGCTATTATAATTTGTTTAATTTTTTAATTGTATGGATTTATAAATAAACATGCAAATATATAAGAGCCTGTTTAGGCTTTTCCTTATTTTTTATTTCACAGAAGCGTAGACATCATCAATTGCGTGATGAAACAAAGTTGACATCACTTATTGGATGCAATTAAATAGAGTGGCAAATTTACATATGATGAAAGGATTTTCGTTTAGTATAGAAGAATTAACATGAATCCTCTGGATGAACAGTGCAGCTTTTTCAATGTTAATTGTTAGTGTGTACTATAAATTAAATATGAGTACACAATCTCTTAAAGGTGCAACAGATTATTGAGTGTCGTGGATGTTTTTTAGTAGTAGTTCAGTCATTTTCTGATGCCTAGTCTCATTCTAGACGGCATGTGGCGGGCATTGCCACATTCTGAGATTCTATTTTATGTTGATACATTGTGAGTGCACACAAATTAGATTTTGCAGTTCGAATGTTGCATTACTCTTACCTTGAGGAGAAAAATTGAAGGCGTATTTGAGCACTGTCAGAAAAAATGCAAGTGATTTTGGCGCCTCCATGTCTGTCAAAGCACGCTTCAGCTTCAAGCTCCGCACAAACGATTTGATATGCAAACAGCGCGCATGCTTATCTAGGTTAAACATTTAAACTAACATTGTGATATGCTTGAACTGTTTTATATCCATAGATTGTATTTTAATTAAGCAAGTCGTGATGATTTGAGAAGTCTAAATTTATAAAATATAGGCTATGATCAAATCACTGTCTGCCGCTTGGTCGTTACTTAAAAAAAACTATAAAACACTTATATTTAATGAACAAAAAAAATATCCATTTTTATAAATTAACTTTATAAAAAAATTAAACAAAATATAATCACTTTTTCATTAGAAAACTGAACTATTTTAATAGCTGAAACAGTAGTATAAGCTGTTTTCGGAGAAGGGGGGAAAAAGACGGACTCCACTCGGACTTGGGCTGAGAATTATGATAAGCTGTCAGATAAGGGCCGGGCTACGGCCTGTATTTGAGGCCCGTGCAGGGTTTATTCAACACTGTTTTGTTCTCTCTTGTTTTCATCTGTGGAAATGCTCTTGATAATTGTATTTTACCATTTTGTTGAGTTTAAAACATGACCCTCAGAATAAATCCTGCAGGCGCCCCTGCTCATTAGGATTATATCATACATTTGTTACTGGATATTAAGTCTAAATAACAATGTTATGCCAAAAAACTGCCAGAATCAGCTTCATTTATGAATTCTCTCTAGCTCTAGTAAAGACTTCCAAATTAATGATAATTCTCGTGTTTCTTCACTATCATATAATGTATAAGGAAGCCTATTTATTTTCAATTGAACCATTTGTTCTCAGGTTCTCAACTCACAGATACTTTAACAGCGCACTGAAAGTGACCAATGACTGAAAATCCAGGCTTTTCTTGGGAAACACATGTTCATATGGTAAACTTCTACAGCAATGCCCTTCCAGTCTGGTCGGGTACTGTATTAGTGATCTTTCACCCTTAGCTTTCCCTCCCTGATCCTGCACCAGAGTCACCTGCAGTTCCATTAATGGATAGGAGTAGACGCATGCTTGGAATGAAGCCAGAGAGTATGGGTGTCCCGTGGAGCCATAATGGAGTTTACTCCCCCATAAAACAGTTTGCCAGCACACTGTCTGCTGTCCCTGTGCTTATTTATAGCTGTGTTTCATTGAGGTGACACTGATGGAGAAGGGCTGTTGACTTTTCCTCACCAGTGAGTCGGTTCAATCAGCCTGTGTGAGGCGCAGAGGGAATACGGCAGTACTCATTAATCCGGCTCCGTCACCCAGTAAACCAGCACTGGACCTCAATACCAGTAGCCAGATTCCCCATCATTCCCCATGTTTGCATGGCTGCAAGAGAGATAAGTCAGAGATAAATACTTGGTGGACATTTATACAAGAGCGATTTTCTCATGAGGTCGAAACTTTTTGATTTGACACGATTTGCGAGGAAATCATTTTCTGATTCACTGTGAATGTGGATGGTTGATCATATTTTAATGGGAATAATAATTTCTTAGGGACAGCCTGTGCAAGACTGACTCAATTGACTCATAAATAAAATAAATAAAACAAAGCCTACATTAAAGGCTATTTTTGTATTGTGACATTTTCAAGAAAAAAAGAAGCAAAGTATTCTCGTATACTTACTAAGTTTGCATTTATTTGATCAAAATAGAGTAAAAACAGTAATATTGTTAAATAATATAACAATTAAAATATTTTATATTTAAATATATTTTAAATTGTAATTTATTACTGTGATGCAAAGCTTAATTTTCAGCATTATTATTCCAGTCTTTGTCACATAATTTTTCAGAAATCATTCTAATATGCTGATTTTCTCCTCAAGGAACATTTCTTCTTCATCTTATTATTAGTATTATTTACTAGCGATTAGCGATTATTTTGATGAACAGAAAGTTCAAATCAAATTTGTAACAATAAATGTATTTACTGTTGTTTTAGATCATTGTAATGCATCCTTGATGAAAAGTATTAATTATATTTTATTGAACCCTGTAAATAAAAAAAATACTAAATGGAGGCTAATTCATAAGAGACATTGGTAGTTGACTAACATTTTTTTTTTGCATAACATTTTTGTGGAAAATTATACTTCTACTCCAGAAATATTACTGTATATTAAGATGTGTTGTGTATCAGTAGTTATTGTAGTATTTTTTTATTTGCTATTTTAATATATGGAGTCAATAAACAGGCTCTAAAAGATGACTGAACAAGATCATTTGATGTCATTGTCCTTGAAAATTGAGTTTTGCTTCTTTGGGGTTTTCTTCCAGGTTATTAATGAGCCTATATTAATAGTTGACCCCAACATTTAATTACCATCATTATTTACTCACCCTCATTTTGCAACTGTATGCTGTTGTTTCTTCTGTGGATTACATACGAAGTGGTTTCTTAAGAATCGTCAAAAACGTTTGTTTTTTTACACTGACCATGACTGTGACACTCACAAAGTGCACCATAAAAGTAGTCCATACAAATCCAAGTTCATTTATGTCTTCTGAAGTCATACAGTTTTGAATGAATATTCATCTCAGGGTAAATATCCCTATAACTGTTTTTCAACATGTGTCCACTCTAATTCAGTGTTAAATGTCATGACTTGTTCCCTGCTGGCTGTTGAATCACATTTATGTGGATCTGTACAGCTGCAGACATCATTGGTCTCTTGATTCCCTTGACCACATCTATCCAAGACAGGCTGAACAATGACTAAATATATGAAAATGTCTCTCAGCATCTCTAGTGCGTGACTGTGAAAAGGGTTTCACTTAATCACTAGGCTATGGCTAAAAAATGCAAGTTTATTTTCAGCCTTAAGATCAGGTTCATTAAATATTCATCGTGTTTATGTCTTATTGTCTCTGGTGTTAAAATAATGAGGGTGCTGCTGATGAAACACAGTCTTTGTTGTTGGTTATTTGAGCTTCGTGTTTGCAAGCAATACAGCTGAAAACAGGCCACACCATTAAACCCAAGTGCTTCACAGAAGATGCCCAATGTCCTTTCCAGAAACAGTGTGAAGATGGCAATCCAAGAAATGTCACTCAAAGTGTGTTTTCAAAAGAGTGATCATTTTTTAAATGTGATGCCTGAGAAATTGTTTGTTAATGTGACAAACGTGTGCACTGTAACAAATATTTATCATCAACGTTTAATAACTCACATCAAATTCTAATTTAGTCTGAAACATCTAGTAACACAAATTAAATTGAGCCTGCATTTCTTCTGGCGTGTCAAAGTTAATGAAGGAACCGTTAATGTTTTTCTGTGGCCTGGAAGATTGTGTGACGGTTTGCTAGAGTCATGTTTATTACAGAAATGTGTTTATTTGAAAATCACTTTTTATTTACTCTTCCACAATAAGACTTTTATTTGAATATCAATAAAAATAATATGTTTGCAGATTGAAAGCTCTTAACTGAGGTATTACAGAACAAATGACAAAAAAATCTTTTAAAAAAAAAAAAAAATTAACAGTATGAAAAATGCCAACATGATAACATACGTACTTGTTACATGGTAACAAAAACAAGGCTCAACAACAAAGATGATGGCCTGGGTCAGCGTTAGAGAGTTTCATAAAGGTCACTTTCCTGTTTGGGTCGATGCTCTTCTGTAACCACTTCACATCCAAAAATCATGTTTTCATACATTTGAAATATCTTGGATGTTTTGAACATTAGGAGATAAAAAGTTAAAATAAGAAAGTTGGAATTAACTATTATAATTATGTAATGTATGTATGTATTTTAATTCAGTAATGGAAATGGCCTTCCATTGAATACAATGGCGTAAGTTTCAATATTTAGAAGTTCATTCGGTATATCCAGCGCTATCTCTCTTGCTAAAAATAAGTGATTTGTTGAAACTGAGAAAGACTTTGCAATGTTCTTCGATGCATAATAATAATAAGATAAGATAATAAGATCAAGCTCAGATGAGCTTTATTTGTCACATACACAATTATACAGAGTATAACCAGCAGTGAAATGTGTTCTCTGAATAGTGCATCTTCTAAATATTGAAACTTACGTCATTGTATGCAATGGTAGGCTATTTCCAATACTGAAAAAAATAATTCATACATTATAAAAAATATACTAATTAATTCCAACTTTATTATTTTAACTTTTTATCTCCCAATTTGGACTATTCAGAAACCCAAGCTATAATCTGAGAATTATGAGATGTAATCTGATAAATATGTTTTTTTTCTTGCAGGTCCAAGTTTGCATTTTGCAGTTTCTAAGTTCTGTTTTTTTCACCTGACACAAAAAAATGAATTATGACCTCTTATCTCACAATTCCTATTTCTTTCTTGCAATTCTGCTTTTTTCTCAGAATTGTTAGTTTATATATCTTTTGACCTTTTTATCTCACAGTTGATCTTGAATTTAGAATTCTGATTGTTAGAAGAGCTTCTGATATTTGCTGAGTCTTATTCTGCTTTTGACTGAAAAAAATGGAGAGATTGAAAATGGGATCTGACTGAATTGCTGAATTTAGTATTTAGAAGATAAAAAGTAATAGATAAAATGGTCACATCTTATTTTGCAAGTAAAATAGTTTTTAATGGTTTTATATTCAAGTTAAATGCATGCAGTGAAATAACTGTAACCTTCTGGGGGAAAACCTTATATTGTTGAGCCATGTATATAGTTTTTGGTGTTTATAAAAGTTTACAGAAAAATGTAAAATTGCATTTCAACAATAATAATAAATAAAAATAATTGTATTTATTCGTACCTACAAATAGCTTCATGAATTGAATGCAGCCAAACACTAAACTGTAATTTCCATTAAATTTCTAATTTACTGTAAACAGAATCCATCTCCCAAAACTGAAAATGTATTCACCTCAGGCCATCCAACATGTAGATGAGTTTCATCAAAACAGATTTGGAGAAATTGAGCGTTATTAGTGGATTATTGTGATGTTTTTATCATCTCTCATTTTATCAACTCTCATTCTGACGGCACCCATTCACTACAGGACCCATTGTATGGATGAAGAAACTAAGCTATGGTACATCTTGGATGGCCTGAGGATTGGTCATTTGTTTTAGCAAATATTCATTTTGGGTGAAGTATTACAACACCTCACAGAACTGTACATTAATTTTCAGTAAAAAGTATCACTTGAATTTGTACGATATCATGACAAATGTAATTACAACAAACCATTAGACAGCATTTTGAAAAAATCGATTTAAACACAACACCACTTACCGATTCTCACAGATGCTGTGGAGAATCTGCTTCGCACTCTGACAAAATGGTTTCACTTCTACCGTCACTTTTAGCACAGCGCCAGGCAAGTAAACACTTATGTACAATTACTATAAAAATCATTTTCCACCTGTGTGCACAGGTCAATGGCTTTAGATACTTCCAGCGAGTCAAACTGTATTCATGTTCACGGTTGCGATTTAGGAGCCTCGTAATACTCAAACCAGAGATTAAGAGCTTCAATATGAAACAGATTCACATATGCAGAGTTCATTCCCAAACTGCTGCTTAGACTCAGCTGGTTCTGTCTTAGTTTGGTTTGTTTCAAAGTCAAGTCATTGAAAAGCAAACTGCCCTTGTGGTTTGGTCAGATATATGGGCAGTTGGTATCATGGTATACACTGTGATAAACAGTCACAGGAAATCAGTTCACGTTACTGTGAAGAGTTCACAGCCCTGTCTGCAAACACTCATCTCATCTTCTTCGGACGGATTCTGTTCTCCTTGTCCCGCTTCTTTAACGCGCTGATGAACTGGGTGAAAAACAGCTCCTGGTCTTTGCTCTTCAGAACCTGTTTGAATCGCGGATCTATTCCGTACTTTTCTGAAAAATCTTTGAACGTCGACCTACGAAAAAGAACATCAGAATGAGATCCTTGACAATCATCAGATATTTTACGTCATCAGTGTGATGGTCCACTATTGTTCAGCTGTAAGAGGTCTGATTGCGCTTGTTTTCATGGCTAGACTTTGAAAGCATTCTCTATAGAGGAGATCCTGCAGTTCTTCAGTCTATAGTACAGGTGAAAACATGTGAACCTGCCCAGAGTAATAAAGCAGCAAAGCAAAATATCACAAAGACATTTTAACTAAAATCTTTGTATTTGGAATTACAAACTGGCTGCTAGAATGTTGCTATACTTCTCTAGAGTGTTCTAAGCACATAGCTATAGTCTTCTGGCTGGTTGTCAGGGATTTGCAAGGGTGTTGGGAGAGGTTGTTTACTGGGGCAAGACGAGTTGCTAGCGTAAGGGGTTAAGGGTAATGCAAGTTTAATATTAGCGTTAGGGGCTTTCAAAAACCTGACTAGAAAGATATCACTCAAGTTTGGTTTCCTTGTGGGAACTTGCAATGATAGCGTGCTTATGTAACGCAAGTCAGTTAGTAAGAGCTATGCAGGTGAACCTTATTCCCCTGATCTCAAGGGATACAAAATGTACTGACGTTAGAGGCTGCAGTCTTTAGTGTTCTTGTTAGTGTGCCCTCCTCGTATGCCGGAAACGCCAGTTTGAGTTCTGCTCAGGGGTGCGTTTCCCAAAAGCAACTATGGTCGCAAGTTCCATCGTTACCCATAGAGTTCAATGGACCTTGCAATCATTTACATTTATGAATTTAGCATACACTTTTATCCAAAGCGTCTTATAGTACATTCAGATTATACATTGGTTTGTCAGTATGTGTGTTCCCTGGGAATTGAACCCACAACCTTTTGCGCTACTAACACAATGCTCTACCACTGAGCCACAGGAACACAATCATAGTTATCTAATGATGCTCTTGGAAAACACACCCCAGAGCGAGCGGGTGGATTACATTGGTGCTGTGACCCGGATATAGGGGGGTGAGTATAACCTGTGTAGCTGTGCAGGTAGACCTCACTCCCCTGATCTCACAAGGTGCACTACCAGCCCCTGTTCGCTAGAGGATTCAGTCGTTAGCATGCTTGTTAGCATGCCCCCCTCCACTGCCGGAAATGCCGGTTCGAGTCCCACTCGGAGCGAGCAGGCGAATTGGATTGTACCAGAGACCAGCTTGTAAGAGCTGTGAAGGAGAACCTCACTCCCCTGATCTCAAGAGCCACACTAGCTACTGACGCTAGAGGATGTGGTCTTTAGTTTCCTTGTTAGTGCACCCGCCTCACATGCCGGAAACGCCAGTTTAAGTCCGACTCTGAGCAAGCGGTTGAGTTACATTGGTGCCATGACCCGGATCTAGGCGGGTGAGTATAACAAAGGCCAGCTAGTAAGAGCTGTGCAGTTAAACTTCACCTCCTGATCTCAAGAGGTGCACTAGCAACTGATACTATAGGCTGTGACTTTAGCTTTCTTTGATCTTCCCACCTCACATACCAAAAACACCAGTTCAAGTC
Organism: Ptychobarbus kaznakovi; assembly: GCA_027422405.1. Classification (NCBI taxonomy): domain Eukaryota; kingdom Metazoa; phylum Chordata; class Actinopteri; order Cypriniformes; family Cyprinidae; genus Ptychobarbus; species Ptychobarbus kaznakovi. The sequence goes on along the minus strand of CM049808.1, from coordinate 22,695,418 downwards.
TTGGAGTGAGCTTGGCAAGTAGAACTGGAGAAAAAGAAACATTTTACATCCGGATCAGATTCAGAACAATGATCAAAACATAGATGGAGTAGATTGTTCCTAGACCACTTCCTGAGTCAACATTTTATTCTGTAATGATAGGCAGTTTTGATGCTGTTTAATGTTTGCGGTATTTCACACATCTGCTTACATATGTAATGGCTTGTTTCTGCTGCAGCTTCACTGTTTTGGTCCAGATATTCAGTACTTTTTCAGAAGACCAGCCGGTCTTATTCTTAAGAGTTTCGTTGTATTTAGCAGTTTGCCTTGTTTGCTGTGGTTACATTGATGTTATAGGGAGATATGTAAGAAGACCTTGAGTGTCATGAAAGACGCCTATAAATAAAATTGAATAAAAAAAAGATATGTATTAGCGCCTCCTACCATATAACAGTGAAAACATTGACAGCCGTAACATTCCATCAGTGGTGGGGAAAGAGCTAATGCAAACATATACATCTATATCATATTTCCATCTACTCAGTGCTCGGTGATTTAAGATGATCCCTTCTTAAAAATATGTTGCTTTGCTTCAAGGACAGGAGCTGTGAATGTGTTAATGATAGTGCACCGATTCACGTCTCTTCGGCTCCATAAATGAATCAGGTAAAGAACAGAGTAAAAATGAAAGAAGTTCTCGGTTCAACCTGCAAAGAGGAAACTTCAAGCGGACTGTTAATCCCTGTGGTGTAATTGAATTTACTTTTGTGTGAGACCTTTAACAAGAAACAAGGTTATCATCAAATACACCAACCCAGAGAAACGAGGATCCAAACTGCAAAGACTATCAGTTATTAGCACCTTTGCTGAATAAATAATCCTCTCTAGAGACAGATTTTATTAATGCATCAGCAAAAGCAGTCACACTTATTTCATAAGCTCACCTGGATGTGATTTTTGATTCCTCAAGCAGTTTTCTGTACTCTTCTTTCGCTTGCTGGAGTTTGCACTTTTTCTCTTTGTGCTCCTCGTTCATTCTTGCTTTGACAAACTGTTCATAAATCTAAGGGCAAATAAATTACTATAAATTACTATAAATTTAAATTATTTGATAACATAATAAAATACATATATTTAAGATTTTCTAATCGCAATATTTATTTCAAAAATAAAATATAAATTAATATATAACTAATTTCCGATGTATGAATCCTCAATGATGTGATATACAGTTACCTTGATGGAAGACATTTGGTCTTACCAAATTTCAAAACCACACTATGTCTGTGGAAATGTAGAGTTTATGAAGTTTGAAGTTGTATTAATGTTTGAGGTTGATTGAGGCTGATGTGAAACCTTTGTGTCGTACCTGCTTTCGTTCCTCTGGACTTAGCAGCAGGTACCGTGGATCAAATACAGTTTTGTGCAGTTCTTTCTCCCAGGTGGAGAACGCGGACACCTGTTCAAAATACACGGGTGAATGATGCTCATCCAGAACAAACGCTGGTCAATTACGCCACTTCATTTTAAGATTCACAGTGTGTGCAAATATACAAAATCTGTAGGATTTTTTTGTGGGTGAATAACTTCATTCACTTTTATCTCATTTAGTTCTTTAAGGCTGAAGTTTCATTATCATCACTGGATTTCTCACCCCTCTTTCCAGAAGCATGTCTCTGAAGTGGCCGATCCGGAGCTCCAGTGGTAAAACCATCCGAAGAGATGATCCATTTTTTCCTTCACACTCAACAGGATGGTCCAGTCTTCAAATGAATGGAAATACAACAGCTTTGATGTGTAATTCTGTTAATATTTTCTCCAATACAATGTAAAAATGTAGTGTTGAAATAATTTTGTAGAGTTAAAGGTGCGGTGAGTGATTTCTGAGACACTGTTGATATTTAAAATCACCAAAACAAATGCACCCCTACCCAAAAGGATAGATAGCTCATCCTCCAAATTCACGAGCATGGTATGCAACGCATGTAATTATAATGTAACCATTATAAGAGGACACGCCCTTCACAGCTGATTGGCTACAAGTGTGCTTTGGTGCTCGGTCCGATCCACTTTCAACAGCATTTCTCAGAAATCGCTTTTACTGCACCTTTAATTTCACAAACAAAGCAATGGCAAGTAGCAATAATTTTCATGTAAAACGTACTCCAATAAAATTTATTTCAACTTTAAAACATAATTTATACAGTGCATTGATTCTGCCCAAACTATCAAGATATGCAGACTTAGCCGATTAACAGAAGTGTTTACCAAAGACTTGTAAATGGATAACTCACACAAATATCTTCACATATTTTGTAGTGAATATTGTGTAAATTAAATATTCATGTAATTTCAGCAATTCTGACTGTGCCTCTTTTGCTATCATTCATTTTTATCATACGCTGCAAAGTTTGGACACACTTTATTTCTCACGATCTTCAAAATGTTTGATCTAAAGGCTTATGATTAAATGCTTGAAGTTTTGAAGACAAACTGAAATAATGACTATGTATGATTTTTTTCTTATTTTTAAAACTAAATTTGTAATTAATTTTGTCATTGAGTATTAAATAAATAGCATATCAGCCAACCAGTATTAACCTCAAGGAGAAAAAACAAAAACAAATCCAAACTTTCGCAAATGAAATACGCAACAAAGAAAAAATCCTTCACATTTTTCTTGAAATCTAAAATGTTTTCTTGTCTCTACGCAGACATTTGGCTGTACCTCAAACATCCGACTGTTCAATTTAAATCATCTCCAAGAGAGACAGATTGAGAAATTCACATCAAGCTGTGAGTGCAGATGTTGCCCACCAAAAACCGGAGACCTCATGTTGAGCTGCGATTATTAAGATGAGTGACATGCAACACATCTGATACAAGATCCTCCTCATCAATTAAAACAGACTCAGATCTGCTGTCATATTTGACATGGCTCGACCCTACTTACTTGTGGCGTTTGGTCTTGAAACTACATTCCTCTTCATCGCCATCGTCATCATCAGTATTTGAGCCATCGTCTGTTGATGGAACAAATCGTGCTGTAGATCAGTTTATATCTTGGATTTAACATTATCAAAAGAAATGAGTGATAACAGTAAAAAAATATGCAAGAAGCTTAAGTTTTATTTATGCACACAACTCCAGCTGATCTGTATTGATATGATATCGATTGCTCATGCCAGGCTGTTAATCCGAAAAGTACAATATGAACAAATTTACTCGAACGGACATATTTAAATTATAGACGCTGAATAGATTAAGGTCATCAATAGATAATCTCCACGAAACAGCAATAAAACCAAATCAATAAAGATGAAAAGCCTTCTGGGAAATCAAGCCAACCGTATAATAACTTCCAGACTAATTCAATATTTGCAGAGCTGCTTCATTGGATTACGGCTTTTAGTTAATCCACGAGAACACCAGTTCTGCATTAGGACTGCATTCAAACTTTTGCTGGAGCATCATTATCACACTGTGAGGATTAAACTTTCAGTCAACTTCATCCTTTATACCGACTCTGCTCCTGTATATCATATCATAAAGTCCTGAGTTACACTTCACCGATTCAGCAACTGAATCTGAACATAAATGAGTCTTACCTTGAGGCTACAGTATGGTTTGCCAACCTGATCTCATTAGTATTATGCTACTGTTCAAAAGTTTGGGGTCAGTACTTTTGTTTTGTTTTAGCAAGAAATTAATACTTTTATTCAGCAAGGATGCATACAATTGATACAACGACATTTATTATGTTACAAAAGATTTCTATTCACAAAAAAATGCTGTTCTCTATTCATCAAATAATCCTGAAAATAATTATTTCCACAAAATGTTAAGCAGCACAACTGTTTTCAACATTACTCATAAATAATAAATGTTTCTTGAGCAGCAAAGCAGCATATTATGATTTCTGAAAGATCATGTGACACTAAAGACTATTGGAAATTGAGCTTTGCCATCACAGTAATAAATTACACGTATTCCTGTTTATATTAGCAGTTTTTATATGTATAAATAAAATAGAGAGCAGCTATTTGAATAAAAAAAAATATTTCACATTATTACTGTTTTTATTCTATTTTCAATCAAATAAATGCAGCCTTGGTGAGCATTAGAGACTTCTTTCAATAATGAATGAATGATTGAACTCTTATCTTATAACAGGTTTGTGGAATATGCAATTTAATCACAGGTTGATATGTTTAGATGAGACTGATTTAGAAATGAGATAAAATGTTTAACGGCATCACATGTTTTTAACACAGTTAACACATTTACTGAATCTCCGATAACAGTTTTTGTCTGTGTGATTTCTAAGTACGATGATGTTTCAATTATAATTCATACTTGCTGAGCTTTTGATGTTAATTAAATTCTGTTTCACTGTTCCATCTGGATTTCATTTATAAATAAATGTGCCATTAAATGGGTCAGAAAACACATTGTCTGCATACCAATTTGTACACTATTCATCCTAAATGGCATCTAAAATAGTCCCGAATCGTATGGTATGTTTAAAAGAGTGTGTTAAATAAGCCTGAACGGTCTGTTTTTTCCAGACAAAATCTTACCTAAAGAGTCTTTCTTGCGTTTATGTGGCGGGTCCTCGATAATTCTATTGAGGTCTCCACGGTCTTTCAGATCAACTGGTTTCTCCCATACTGACAAATGCATGGTGGGATTGAAGAAAAACACCCTGTCGTCACCTGTCCACACTACACACCTGCAGAAGAGAGAGAGAGATGCATTTATACATCCGCATACACACAGAAACACAATCCAACAGGCTGTATTCTCACTACGTGACTAAGAAATCCCGATGACGAAAAACAGTCCCAGCAGCACCAAAGTGACCCCGAGAGAGGATTCTGGGTCACAATCGACAGCTGAGAACCACTAAGACCAGATGGGCTGAATTTGATCATTTGATTCAGATTCTGATGTATTTTTCTCTTCACTTGCCATTTTTCCATAATCGTTCTTCAGCAGGTTCACAAGATTTTCAAATGGATAAATCCACAATATGTCCAGCATCACGTATCTACAAGCCTATTATACATTTAAGTTTTATGTCATAAATCCAAAAGCGACCAATTTTTCAGATATTTTTACCTTACAGTGATAATTTAAGACCCATTTCAGGCTTCATTTAGGGCATGTCGGATAAAGTATTCATGGATTCTGCTGTAGTCTGTGAGGTAATTTGATACAACCTCATGCCAACCATGACAAACCAATCCTGACATTTCATTTTGCTACCCCTCATCTCATCAGGGAGATCGGCATCGCCTTCCTTGTACCATAAAACTGACCCAATGATATTAAAAAAATATTTGAAACGGAGCATCTGCTCTGCTCATATGCAGTTATTCATAGTGCAAACATATGGTTAGCACAAGACACATGCTTCATTTGTCTTTCCATTAATATTCTAGGGATTTAAATCATTATATGCAACCTCCATACAAAACAATAACTACAAAATTAAGTTTTGAAGCAAAAGCTCTACCCAAAGGACCATTTTATTGCTCAGAGGTTGTTCTTTTGTGGCTTAGGAGACGCCATTTTTTTTATACCCATGCTAAAATACTTTCTTCTGCCTTTCTTCCAGCCTGGCTCACTATGCAGAACATCTATAAGCTATTCTTACATCAGTTGCCCTGAAAAATGCTAAACACTTTGACCTTGTGCCACTATCCAACCATATACAATGTATCTCAAAGTTTATTCTACAACAAAATAAAACAAAATAGAGACAAATGATACAATTGACAGAGATTTAGAAAAAGTAAATACATAAATAAACTGGGTTTACAGGCAAAAAATTGTTTGTTTTTTTCTTTTTTTTTTATTAAGTTGTCCTCGTGTGCTGTGCAGAACATAAACGTGAACAGCGTAGTCTAATCTGTGAAACAGTTACTCTTATTAAACAGTTCATGTGAGTGAATCAGAAACAGCACAACCAGTCTAGTCCGACTCTTATGAAACTACTTTTAAGTGCGTCGAAAACATACTAGCGTAATCCAATTCACAAGCAAACGACTCTTATGTATTCATGCTTTTCAGTAAATCAAAAAGCATACAGCACAGCCAGCATAGTCCAGTTCTCAAGCAAATGACTCGTATGAACTCATACTTTTTAAATGAATCAAAAACATACAGAACAACCAGCGTAATCCAATTCAAAAGCAAATTAATCTTATGAACTATTACTTTTAAGTAAATCAAAAAACATACAGCACAGCCAGCATAGTCCAGTTCTCAAGCAAATGACTCTTATGAACTCATACTTTTTCAAATGAATCAAAATCATACAGCACAACCGGCGTAGTCTAATTCTCATGGCTCGTATGAACTTGTATTTTAAGTCAATCAAAACTATACAGCATAACCAGTGCAGTACAGACAGAAGACTCTTTTGAACTGGTTCTTCCTAATCAAAAACATACAGCAGTGAAACCAGTATAACCAGCGGTACTTTTAAGGCATATAGTACAACCTGTGCAGAACAGAATAACTCACGATCAGTACATACAGCACCTCCAGGGTAATAATGAGCAAATGACTCTTATGAACCGGTTCTGTAAAGTGAATCAAAAACATACAGCACTGCCTGTTTAATGTCGGTCACAAACAAATGGCTCTTATTTTATTAGCCTCTTATTTTATCGCAAAATAAATGTTACTTTATTTTTAAAATCAATATTTATTGTGATATAGCAAGATCCCCTGTGCAGTTTATGCTAAGTAAAGAAAATTAACATTTATGAATGAATGAATGAATTATGCATTTATATAGCGCTTTATTGTGTTTTGATGCACACCCAAAGCGCTTTACAATCATGTGGGGGATCTATTTATAAATGAACCATGCCCAAATGAATAAAATCAGAACGTTTAAATCAAATGAGCTGTCCTGATATAGTTTGAGACATTATTGAGGTCTCTTCTTGAAGTATAGATAAAATAAATATCTGAAAAGTTGAAGACTTGAGCAATAATCTCAGTTTGTCCTCCATTCAAATCTCATTTTTGACACATTTGAGACTCTAAAGTGATCTCATATGAGCTTTCCTTTGGGTTACATTCTAAAATGGGTTTTTAACACAGGAGTCTAACCAACATCCATATCTGGATAATCACCACAGCTCCAGTTCTGGTGTCATCAACCACATGTTAAAAGCATTTAACAGTGAAGCCAGTTTGTGTGAGTCAATAAAAGCTGAACGCGATAAGCCATGACGCCGTTTGTTTTTGCAGTGAAGGAAAGCCCACACTGCTTTGGCAGAGAAACATGGAAGTCTTGCATAACACGTCGTCCTAATGCAGGTTTTCGATTGGGTGTCAGTGCATCTGTTTGCCATGTGCACTGCTGTATTTTATCCAAGCATGTATTACTGTCATCAAACAGTTATATAGTGGCATGCATCACTTAAATGGCGCGCAAGCTGCTGACATTTATGACAGAATGAGAGGAGATAAAACAAACATCTTTATGTCACTATAGAAGAACAAATGGACCGTTAAAGCATTCCAAAACACAGAAGAAAACAGCGCACTTACAACAGTGGCATTTGAACGTGTAGGCTGACACAGAGACAACTGAGAGAACCGCATCGATTGGTCATAATCTTGCATGCAGAGTCATTTATTAGCAATGAAGATGCATCACATTGATGACGAGCCATACAATCATATTTGCACAGACAAAACGGGTAGTTACCATGGTGATCCAGGTATAGGCGTAGATGCAACTGGCCGCTTGTCTTTGAGCGAGCTGTCCTCGTCCATACTGACTTTAAAAGGCCCGTCCTGCACACAAATACACACACAACAAGGATATGTCAGCTTGACGATAGATAGATAGATAGATAGATAGATAGATAGATAGATTAAATCCTAAATAACTAACTGAAATATGAAAATATTAAATAGAAATATATAAAAATGTATATGAAAAATTTAAATTACTAAAAATTTAACTTAAAATGAAAAACTAAAAATCTAAAATCAAAAACATATATATATTTTTTTTTTATAAATAATACTGATAATAGAGCAATTTAATAAATAATAAAAAACAGTACATGGACAGCCCCAAAATTTAACATTCAATAATGATTCAGTTAGTACTAAACAGTTCTAATAATCAAAAGTTGATTATTTTAGTCAATACTTGTATGATGTATGTATTTTCACACTTATTTGAGTATCATTTTTTTATCATAGAAATACTGTATATGCAGATAATTTCAAATCAGATCTGAAATCGAATCATCAGTTTGGTTGTGCAGCCAACAGCGAGGCTTTAAAACAGCACATATGTTTTTTTCTACTCTGTAATCATGCAGGCAAAGTGAACCTCAATTATCTCACCCCAAACACAGGTTACAAGGCTAATAATAAAATATAGTGTTGATTATCAACCTGATAAATGATGTAGATGTGTTCAGCCTTGAACACACACTCAGAAAACAGCCAATTATCCAGTCCCTGCATGACCGAACGATGCAGATTACTGATTCTCTGCATAAGGTCGGGCAGCAGACTTGCACACTCTTTACGGTCAAATGAATTACCGTTCTGGGGGAATTTCACTAATTAATCTGGCTGAGAAGATTTTAAAAGCCGTCACCTATGGGGACACTGTGGTACAGCGCTCTTCAACAAAAGCGATTATTAACTCAATCTTAATTGGACTCTAAATCTGATTGTGCCCACAGTCTGACCTTTTCCACAAATCAGTGCGATCTTCTTTCTGCCTCTTAAGACAATCCAAAACTATTTTCACAAGGCAACGAATGAACAGTTATGTCGATGTTGCCTATAAAATGGTTTTAAGAATCAAATACAGCTAATGAGAGAATGATGAGGATTACAAACCTCAGCTTTAGCCTCTGGGTTTGGATCCCGGCGGAGCACTAAGGCGTCTGTGCAGGATGGCTTCTTCAATTCCAAAATCTTATCTGAGGACAGAGATAAATGTTCAATATACCCCGACGCCAAAATACACATACTGTCTCTTCAAAAAATCTGCACCTCATCTATAGTTAATTCCCATATTCATCAACTAATCAAATGGTTGTGGCATCAAATAAATCAATGAATTCCAAGATCATACTGAGAGCTATTTCATTTTGTCTTCTATTTTAAGCAGAGCAATTATAAAGGAAAGAGGGGTGCCTTAATTTGCATAAATTAATATATGTGTTCAGTTATAAGTATGCTGATATGTGTAAATTACACTATTCTTCACTGCTTGACTACTATTTCTCAGCTTTCTGATACCACTAGTGAAAATTATTGTTGTTTCTAATTTAACATGGATGGTGTGTGTGTGTGTGTGTGTGTGTGTGTGTGTGTGTGTGTTGAGGTGTGTGTGGAGTGTGTGTGTGTGTTCTGTGTGTGTTGTGTGTGTGTGTGTGTGTGTGGTGTGTGGTGTGTGTGTGTGTGTGTGTGTGTGTGGTGTGTGGTGTGTGTGTGTGTGTGTGTGTGTGTGTGTGTGTGTGTGTGTGTGTGTGTGTGTGTGTGTGTGTGTGTGTGTGTGTTACGTCCATAAGGACGTTTATAGTATTGTGTGTTGTGTTATGTTTTTTTCCCGTCCTGTCTGTTTCTCTTACTTTCACTTTCTTAGGTTGTTGCTGATTGGCTATCTTGCTTGTCAGTTAAGACTAATGAGATGAGTGGCCGCGCCTTGGGAGGCGGGATCTGCATCAGCATGATGAGTGACACCTGGTGAAGCGGATATTTAAAGACCATGCTGCTGCCAGTTGTAGAGAGAACCTTTGTTAGAGAACTTTGTAGAGAGAACCTTTGTTAGAGAACTTTGTAGAGAGAACCTCTGCTTGTTTAGAGAGAGAGAGAAAACTGTTTGTGTGTTTTATATTTTTATTACGTTGTTCACGTTCCTTGTCTTGGCTGTGCCCAAAACCTTTTCACTTGTGAATGTTGCGGTCCACAAAGGAGAAGGGGATAGGTAAGATGTCACGTGACATACATTGTACACACGTAGTAAATTTGTTTGTGTTAAAACACTAGTTAGGGATTTGTGCCACCCGCTGTATTTATGTTTATTAGTTAGTGTAGTTTAGTTACGACGTCACGGACGTTGAAGTCTCTTTCTTTGATCTTTTCTTTTTATTTTAGTATTAGAAGTTAAATGTGTTAGATAACCTTTTTGCTTATATTACTTTTGTTTGTTTGGCACAATCCGTTTTCCCCTTTCTTCCTTTGTGGTTGGGTTTTGTTATTATATATATTCAGTATATTTATTAAACTCATATTCACTTTATTCAGTGTCTCTCGTGTTTTCTCACCTCACTCAGTGTTGCATGTTGATGTGTGTCTGAGATGGTTACATGTGTTCCCCTCCTAAAAACCCTAGACGGGTATGAGTCATAGGAGGGTCGTAACATAATGGGGGCTCGTCCGGGATCTAACTGAATTAACAGATAACCAGTTCATGACACCGTCTCTTGTATCACTGCGTGTGTTGAGAATTTGTGCGTGTGGTTCTATGTCGCTAGGATGTTCATATTAGAAAGGTTTCTTGATAGTCCTTCGCAAGAGGAATTAGATGGTTGTAGGAAGGATGATTTGTTGAGGATAGCAAGTCATTTTGAGATTTCAGTAAATAAGCAGTCACTTAAGAAAGAGATTAAATCTGTGGTATTTGATCGTTTGGTGGAGTTGAATGTGCTTGTGTTGCAGGAGAAACTATCAGTTAGGCACAGTGTGGAGATGGATGCGTTTGATAGGAGTGAGAAAGCTGAGGAGGAGCTAGCGCCTACGGCGGAGGTTGAGGCTGAGGCTAGGGCGGGCTTACCTCCGTTTGAACCATTCTCCCCTATGTCTGTTAGCTCAAAAGGCGAAACGAGACTTAAAGTCCGTTTGGCTCGTTTGCAGCTTGAATCGCAGGAGAAGATACAGGCTCGGCAGGCGGAAATGGATTTGCGACTACAAGTTCGTAAATTGGAGATCGAGGCGGAGAAACAGGTAAAAATGCGACAGTTGGAGCTTGACGCAATGCGAATTGTGGGAGGCTCCGCTGCGTTACCAGATCTCCCTCGTGTCAGTCCCGCTGCCACTGTTGATCGTGCTCCCTCTGTAGTGTCTCCTCCCACTGTTGTCCCGATGTGTGTTTCGTCCGTAGCAACCGAGTCATTCGATGTTGGTAAAAATATTATACTAGTGCCACATTTTCGTGAAGCTGAGGTTGATTCCTACTTTAGTGCCTTTGAGCGCATTGCTATGTCTTTTCGTTGGCCAAAGGATTGCTGGTCTCTGTTACTGCAATGTCGTTTAATGGGTAAAGCGTTAGAGGTGTTCTCTACTCTTTCCTTAGAGGATAGTTTGAATTATGATGCTGTAAAATTAGCAATTTTACGTGCTTACGAGTTAGTTCCAGAAGCATATCGTCAAAAGTTTAGAGGCCATAAGAAGAATTCATCACAAACATTTGTGGAATTTTCTCGAGAGAAAGCTCTTCTCTTTGATAAATGGTGTAGTGCAACTAAGACTGATGATTTCAATTCTTTAAGAGAACTAGTTCTGCTTGAGGAATTTAAGGCGTGTTTATCTGACAGAGTAGTTGTCTATCTGAACGAACAGAAGGTTAGTTCGTTAGCGCAAGCGGCTGTGTTAGCAGATGAATTCATGCTCACTCATAAGGGGGTGTTTTTCGTGACTCGCACTGAAAAGAGCATGGTTACTAGTCCGTCTCAAACTCAAGATTTTCGAGAGAAATCTGGAATGCCGAAATCGAAAGAGTTAAGGGATTGTTTTTACTGCCATAAACCAGGACATTTGATTGCTGATTGTCCGGTGCTTATGCGTAAACAGCAGTCTAAGAACCCGAAGAGTGTTGCATTAATGAAGACTGTACTACCGTCTGAATTATCATGTTGTACTGATGTTTGTGACATAAATTATAAACCTTTCGTTATGCCAGGGTTTGTTTCCTTATCTGGAAAGGAAGAGGATCGGAGAGAAATCTGCATTCTCCGAGATACGGGGGCTATGCAGTCAGTTATGCTGTCTGATGTGTTACCGTTCTCTGACGAATCATATTGTGGCTCAAATGTGTTGATTCGTGGGATAGAAATGCAAGTAGTGTCTGTGCCTTTGCATAATGTACACTTATGCTGTTCTCTGCTTTCAGGTGTTGTGCGAGTCGGAATTCGAAACTCACTTCCTGTTAAAGGAATAACCCTCATTTTAGGAAATGACTTAGCTGGAGGCAAAGTTTTGCCAGTTCCAGAAGTGACTGATGTTCCACAGGTTTGTTTGGTAGGTGATGTTGCAAGTCGGCACCCTGAAGTGTTTTCTTCTTGTGCAGTGACTCGTGCTCAGTCAGCTAAAACAGTGGGTGAAGTTGACTTGGCTGACTCACTGATGGGAGATGTGTTAGCGGAGCGTGAGGAAGCTTCGGAAACGAAGAAAGTTTCTGAAAACGTTCCTAAGGTGAAAAATTCGGAGAACGTGTTAGAAAGTTTTGCTTCGTTAAAGCTACCGGTTACTCGTTCTCAGATCGTGATGGCACAAAACGATGATTCGTCTTTGAAGAAATGTTTATCAGCTGTGATAAGTCGTGAGGCCGCTAAGAAAAGAAATACTGCATATTTCAGAGACAATGATTTGCTTATGCGAAAGTGGTGTTCTAAAGTTGAGGAGGATCTAGATTGGAACGTGGTATATCAAGTGGTAGTTCCACTCAAATATCGTTCTCATGTATTGTGTTTAGCGCATGAACACTTGCTCTCTGGACATTTAGGGGTAACTAAAACTTACCATCGCATTCTGCAGCATTTTTTTTGGCCTGGGTTGAAACGTGATGTAACCAAGTTTTGTCGTACATGTCACACGTGTCAGATTGCAGGAAAGCCGAATCAGGTTATCTCACCTGCTCCACTGTCTCCAATTCCGGTTATAGGAGAAGCGTTTGAGGAGGTACTGATTGACTGTGTCGGACCGTTACCGAAAACGAAAGCAGGTAATCAATATCTCTGTACTATTATGTGTAGAGCGACCAGATTTCCTGAAGCTATTCCGTTACGGAAGATTACGGCTCCTGTTGTTTTGAAGGCGTTGATCAAGTTCTTTTCTACGTTTGGACTTCCTAAAGTTGTCCAAACAGATCAAGGTACAAATTTTTTGTCACGAGTTTTTACGCAAACACTGAAGTCTTTGTCTATCGAACATCGTATATCTAGTGCATATCACCCAGAAAGTCAAGGTGCGATCGAAAGATTTCATCAAACTTTGAAAGCCATGCTTCGAAAATTTTGTATGGACACAAGTAAAGATTGGGATGAAGGTATTCCGTTAGTGTTATTTGCTGTGCGAGAAAGTGTGCAAGAATCACTTGGATTTAGTCCAGCCGAGATGGTTTTTGGACATACACTTCGAGGACCGTTAAAAGTTCTAAAAGATCAGATGTTAGAGGATAAAACAGAGAAACGAACGAACGTTCTTGATTACGTTAGTCGATTCCGAGAAAAATTGCATAGTGCATGCGATCTTGCGCGTAAGTTTTTCACAAACGCGCAATCAGAGATGAAGGATCGATTTGATAGACATGCTGTTGCACGGTCTTTTCTGCCTGATGATAAAGTGGTGGTATTATTACCGATACCAGGGTCTGCTTTATCTGCTAGATTTTCGGGTCCGTATAATATTGTTAGGAAACTTAGTGATACGGATTATGTAATTTGCACTCCTGACAGACGGCGCAAGACGCGCGTTTGCCACATTAACATGCTTAAAGCATATCATGAGCGTGACGAGTGTGAACCTGTGAAGCAGGACATTGACAATACAGTGGTATTAGTAACGTCACAAGTTTTGTCTGTTGTAGAAGGTGATGCGAATGCTGATGAGGATGGATTGATAGTGAGAAATACTCCGCAACAATGTAGTAAGTTGGAAAACTCTGCTATACTGTCTAATTTGTCTTCTCACTTGTCTTCTGTACCTAATGAGAAAAGAGGTGATGTGATGGCGCTTATCATGTCTTTTCCAGCTCTATTTTCTGATGTTCCATCTCAGACTAGCGTACTAGAACATGACATCGAAGTTAAAGATGCAAAACCGATAAAGCAACATCCATATCGTGTTAACGAAATTAAGAGATCCGCAATGAAGACCGAAACTGACTACTTGTTACAAAATGATTTAGCTCGTCATAGTTCAAGTCCGTGGAGTTCCCCATGTCTTCTGGTAAAGAAACCTGATGGTTCCTTTCGTTTCTGTACGGACTACCGAAAGGTTAATGCTGTCACCGTACCTGATTGTTATCCACTACCGAGAATGGAGGATTGCGTTGATAGTGTTGGTTCAGCAAAGTTCGTTAGTAAACTTGACTTACTGAAAGGGTATTGGCAAGTACCGTTAACCCCACGTGCATCTGACATATCTGCTTTCGTAACTCCGGATTCTTTCCTACAATATCAGGTTATGGCGTTCGGTTTACGAAACGCACCTGCTACGTTCCAGCGGTTGATACAAACTGTTCTCGCTGGCGTACCGAATTGTAGAGCATATTTGGATGACTTGGTGATCTTTTCCAATGATTGGACTGAACATTTGTCTTTGTTGCGCACAGTGTTTGAACGTTTAGAACGTGCATCGTTAACCATTAACCTTTCGAAATGTGTGTTTGGGCAAGCAACTGTGACTTACTTAGGAAAATGTGTAGGAAATGGACAAGTAAAGCCGGTGGAAGAGAAAGTGGCGGCTATTACCGAGTTTCCTGTGCCCATTACAAGGCGAGAGTTGAGGCGTTTTTTAGGTATGATTGGGTATTACCGAAGTTTTTGCAAGAATTTCGCTACAGTGGTAACCCCTCTTACGGATCTCCTCAGCCCTAAGAAAACATTTGTGTGGTCAGAAGAGTGTCAAGTAGCCTTTGAAAATGCGAAAGCATTAATGTGTACCAGTCCTGTTTTGACCGCTCCTCAATTTGAGCGGGCGTTCAAGTTAGAGGTTGATGCGAGCGCAGTAGGCGCCGGTGCAGTTCTGATTCAGGAAACTCAGGATGGGGTGGACCATCCAGTGTGTTTCTTTTCGCGTAAGTTCAACAAGTATCAAGCAAACTATTCTACCATCGAGAAGGAAACCTTAGCATTGTTACTGGCGTTACAATTCTTTGAAGTTTATCTGGGTTCTTCTAATTTGCCTATTGTTGTGTTTACAGATCACCAACCCCTCGTATTTTTGTCTCGCATGTACAATGCAAACCAACGACTAATGCGTTGGGCGTTATTCATACAGAACTTTCAGCTAGAGATTCACCATAAGAAAGGATCTGAAAATATCCTCGCAGATACTCTTTCTAGAGTTTGAATAAAAAAAAAAATGTGGGTATGATGAAGTTTTGGTGTTGTTTTATTTAAACATTGAGTTTAAAATCTTAAATGTGGGGGTGTTACGTCCGTAAGGACGTTTATAGTATTGTGTGTTGTGTTATGTTTTTTCCCGTCCTGTCTGTTTCTCTTACTTTCACTTTCTTAGGTTGTTGCTGATTGGCTATCTTGCTTGTCAGTTAAGACTAATGAGATGAGTGGCCGCGCCTTGGGAGGCGGGATCTGCATCAGCATGATGAGTGACACCTGGTGAAGCGGATATTTAAAGACCATGCTGCTGCCAGTGTGTAGAGAGAACCTTTGTTAGAGAACTTTGTAGAGAGAACCTTTGTTAGAGAACTTTGTAGAGAGAACCTCTGCTTGTTTAGAGAGAGAGAAAACTGTTTGTGTGTTTTATATTTTATTACGTGTTCACGTTCCTTGTTTTGGCTGTGCCCAAAACCTTTTCACTTGTGAATGTTGCGGTCCACAAAGGAGAAGGGGATAGGTAAGATGTCACGTGACATACATTGTACACACGTAGTAAATTTGTTTGTGTTAAAACACTAGTTAGGGATTTGTGCCACCCGCTGTATTTATGTTTATTAGTTAGTGTAGTTTAGTTACGACGTCACGGACGTTGAAGTCTCTTTCTTTGATCTTTTCTTTTTATTTTAGTATTAGAAGTTAAATGTGTTAGATAACCTTTTTGCTTATATTATTTTGTTTGTTTGGCACAATCCGTTTTCCCCTTTCTTCCTTTGTGGTTGGGTTTTGTTATTATATATATTTATTCAGTATATTTATTAAACTCATATTCACTTTATTCAGTGTCTCTCGTGTTTTCTCACCTCACTCAGTGTTGCATGTTGATGTGTGTCTGAGATGGTTACATGTGTTCCCCTCCTAAAAACCCTAGACGGGTATGAGTCATAGGAGGGTCGTAACAGTGTGTGTGTGTGTGCATGTTTATGTGGTTTATGAGGACACAAATTTGTATAATGACATGGGTATGACATAGGTATTACAAGGAGAAGGTGATTTATGAGGACATTTTCAGTGTCCCCATAATTTAAAACGCTTATAAATCATACAGAGTGAGTTTTTTTGAGGGAAAATAGAAATGCACCGTCTCCTGTGAGGGCTAAGTTTAGGTGTAAGGGCAATAGCACATACGGTTTGTACAGTATAAAAACCATTACGCCTATGGAGAGTCCCCGTAAACCATAAAAACCAACCGTGTGTGTGTGTGTGTGTGTGTACATACAGTATGTATAAGTGTGTGTGTGTGTGTATTTAATATTTAACCTTCTATTAATAAAAAAATCCTGAAAAAGATGTATCACGGTTTCTGCAGTATAATGATGCAGAATTTTTTAACATTTAAAAGGATCAGCATAAATTATAATGATTTCTGAAGGATCATGTGACACTGAAGACTGGAGTAATGATGCTGAAAATTCATCACAGAAATAAACTACTTTTTAAAATATATTAAAACAGAAAGCAGTTATTTTAGCATGTAATAACACTTAACAATATTACTGATTTAACTATATTTTTGAACAAATGAATGCAGCAGAAGACACTTCTTTCAAGACCCTGAAAACTCTTACTGACCCTGACTGTAGTTGGACGCTGTTAACAAAACAGAACTTTTTACATGAAAATACTATTTCAGTCTTTCTACTTCCAACATTTTGTTTAATTCAGTGTGTTACTTGCCATTTCTTTGTAATTAATTGTGATATTTACTAGCAATTTCTGAGTGAAAATTGTTTCTACATCATTTTTTCTCAAACAGATACTACATAGAGTACAAACAATCAAATGTGCTTTATGAATATTGACAAAACATTCAGAAGATCAATAAAGTATTCTAAAAAATCACATTACAAGCAACATCAAAAAGTTATCAAAAGACATTGCAACACATTCTGAACATCAATTGATAAGAGTAAAACCTTCTAATAACAACCACCTAACAGCTGGCAGGCAAATCAATAAGAAAACAACACATTGAGACTGTCAGTAATGGCAGAAGCCATTATTCACTACGCAGTCAGTCACTTTAAAGAGTTTAACACACTCAAACTCAGTCTAGCCCAAAATAATTTTCACTTTATCTCCATGGAAAAGTATGAAATTAGATGTGGCAAGCATGAGGTGGAAGGGAAATAAAATGCGCTGCTTGATCTTTTGTCCTGCATGAAATTAAACTCAAACAGACTGCATACTGAATTCAGCAGCTTTCGATAAAACAACAAAGAAACGGCAGAAGAAATAAAGCTCTTGCTCAGAGGTGTGAGGTTTGCTAGAGGTTGCCTTGATTCTACATATACTGTAAAGTTAAACAAAAGGCATGCAAACAGTTCATTCTGACAGGAAATACAAGTGGTTAACTTTAACATACATTTCAGTCTTTTCCTCACACAAAGTGGCCAAATGACTTCAGAGGACTTGCATATAGTGCACCAGTCATATAGACTTGCTTCTTAGCACTGTAAACTGCCATCTACATTCATTGTATGTTAACACATGCTAGCAATACCTAAAACATGTTACCAACATTCTAGCAGCTTGCTACAACAGGTTAAACGTGTTAGATCCTGCTGGAAACATGTTAAAAATTGTGTTACAAAATGCTAGCAACTTGTTAAAATATGCTGCAATCATGCTAAAATATGCTAACAAGATGATAAAACATGCTGTGCTGTCAACTTGTTAAAACATGCTAACGACATGCTAGCTCATGCTGGAAACATGCTAGCAATGTGTTTGATCAAGTTAAAATGTGAACAGTTTGCTAAAACATGCAAACAATGTGTCACAAATGTTAGCAACTTCTTCTTCTTCTTCTTCTTAGCGTTAGCATTGCATGCCCAGCCACAGAACAGCATCTTGTTCAGCCAGGTGTAAAGCCTCGAATCCGCTATTGAAATGAGTCAGCGGACACTCGCTGACAATGTGCTGCATGGTTTCTGGTGCCACACAGCAGCAGTACGCAATGGTGGCCTGGCCCCACCAGACAACGTTGACTGCACATCGACCTTGTCCCGTCCGGAATTGGTTCAGCGTTGACCAGTGTCGTCGAGGAAGGTCAAAGCCAGGAGACAGATCGATGGCTCAGCTACGAGGGAGTGGTTTACAACATCAGTTGCTGCCCACTCATCACTCCATGCCGAATTGCCTGTCATATCCTATGGCGGCGGGTCCAGCCAGATAGGTTTTCTCGATGACAGGCAGGCTGCTGGATGCAGTGTGATGTCCGTGTTGAGTGGCAACTTGTCATTCTCTTGGACTTTAGTCAGCAGCTTGGCAGTGGCCTCCTGTCGTCGGAGATGTGGTGGTGGTATGTTTCTGAGAACTGGCAACCATGGTAGTGGAGTAGAACGTAGGGTTCCAGTTATTGTGCACATAGACGTGTTTAACTGAACGTCTACTAGCTTGGTGTGGGATGATCTTGACCAGACTGGTGCACAGTACTCTGCTGTTGAGTAACACAGAGCAAGTGCAGTGGTCTTGAGTGTGCCGGCCAGTTTACTGAGTAGATTATTTTGAGAGCTGACTTTTGCTGCTGTCTTCTTCAGATGACCATGATATGTTAATGATCGGTCCAGGGTAACGCCGAGGTACGTTGGGTTTGGGTCATGTTTGATCCGCTGGCCCTTGAGGAAAATATTGAGCTCCCGTTTGGCTTGTGCATTGTGGAGGTGGAAGATGATGGATACCTTCCTAGTTGCACTGGGTTGGAGTCGCCACCTACTGAGGAACTAAAATATGCTATCAAGATGATAGAAAGTGCTATGCTAGCAACTTGTTAAAACATGCTGGCGACATGTTAACTCATGCTGGAAACATGCTAGCAATGTATTAGAACATGTTCAAAAATGTAAACAATTTGCTAAAACGTGCTAAAATATGTTAACAACATGAACAAAAACCATGCTACAGTATGCTAGCAACTTTGCTAAAATATCTTTCAGCATGTTGAATCATGCTAAAAACCGTAAGAAACTCCTAGCAGGTCTTTTAAAGGTCTAGTGGTGTTTTGTGGTTTAGTGGTCTAATGAGGTCAAACAGGGTCTGAAGTAATCTAATAAGATCTTTTTAGAGTTTTTTTCATGCTAACAAAAAAGTAGAAGCCCAATAGAAACCATCACAGAAATTCCAATGCTTTCCATTAAAATACCATTATAAACCATTCACTTGTTCAGGTATAAACCATTACAAAATTCCTTTTTGTAGTATGTTTTGGGCATTTTTCTAATAGGATTTAACATCCCACCAATAGAATCCATCACATACGAGTAGACACCATTATAGTTTCCATTAAAACCAATACAATTCCCATTATAACCATTAAATCCATTACATGTTATATGTAATGCAACATAGCAACTCTTTGTATTACAACAAGGAACTGCTTTGCATTAAAGGCTGAATGAAGATTCTGTTTGATTTCTATCAGTCATCATCACAGAGCTGGAAGCATTGATGGGAAACCTCTCATCCACGCCTACACAAACCATTCCTCTGTTTCTGCAGGGACACTTCCATGGCATGCTTCCACTCTGAGGTCTTACGTAGACGGAAGACAATGGAGAAGAATATCTGTGTGGCGACTAGTTGAATCACAAGCTGTTTATGCTGTGATAAACACAAGGCTGCTGTCCAAAATATGTGTGTCACACAGGGAATGTAGAACTACACCGTAATGTAGAAGGAAGGAATATGATGGTTGAACATCGCTGGACAAGTGAAATCTGTTTAGCGAGAGTGTGCAGATTGTATAAAATGCAATGAATTTCACGATGACTGGAAAAGCAAGTGAAGAATACTTTTCAATCTTTTCTCTATGACCTCTTTCTGCCTGACCAGTAATAAATGTTAAAGGCTATATAGCAGATGTCCTTTAATTAAAGCCTCCTTTAGAAGTGCCTGCAGGGTTGGTATTTTTTGCAATAAACTTGACGAATAAATCACAAAACTTTATGCAATTTTGAAAACAATTCCTCACTTCAGAGATTGCACAATAATAGCTCTATTAAATAAAAATGGCCTGGGCTGGAATAAAATTATGCTTTCAAGAAAAAAAAATCCAATTAATTTATCTTTCATTCTAAACAAATCTAATTTGATAATGGCTCTGTCCATTAATAATGAACATGAAGAATAATGTTTAAAACTCGTTTCTCAACCAGATGATCTCATTTCTTTGCATATGCACTTCTAAATAAAATATACACCAAGGCAGCATTTGTTTGATCAAAAATACAGAAAAAAATATGAAAAAAATTACAGTTCAATTTAAAATATTATAAAATGAAATGTATTCCTGTGATGCTCCAGAAATGTAATCCGGTCACATGATCATTTGGAAATCATATGATCTGCTACTCAGGGATAATTCCTTAATACCATTAATGTTTAAAACGGTTTGATTGTTTAATGTTTTTGTGGAAACCATGATTTTTTTTTTCAGGATTCTTTGACCCTAAACCTTGAATGGTAGTGTACAAATACCTATGAATGAAATAACACCGGCATACACTGCGAAAGCAATTTTGAGATTGCTACTTATGATAATAGTATATGATGTGTGTTATCTCACTTGTTGCTCTTTGCTTCTTCCAGTTTCCAGTAAACAGGGTCACACCAGGAGAAGTGAGTGATGTTACTGCAGTGATCTGAGAGGGCAGGACGGGTCCCAGCAAGCCTGCCCAGCTGCTCCGTGTTCCTGTATGCCACAAAGAGAACATGGAAGAACATTTGACTATGTATGAAGCACAGAGACCTGCTGAGAGAGAAAGATTAAACCGGCTGGTAAGCCCTAACTCGTTTGCTTAGCCCTAACCATATTGAAAAAAAAAAAAAAAATATATATATATATATATATATATAAGTATATATAATCCCCCGCCCCCCCCCAAAAAAAAACAACTGGACCAGCTGAAATAAGCTTTTTTTATTTTTATTTTTGTATTTATTTTTTACAGCAGGGATTGCATTATGTTCTTTCTTATTAACTGTGACAAACTGTGAAAAGTAATGCTATTAGAGATTATGCCAAGGACACACTGCAAAATACACAAACATTATGCATTACAAATCAGTCTGGCTATCCATTTTCCACAAGCCAATAAGGCTATGGATTAAATTCCCAATTCCCAAACCCGAATGAACAAACCTACTGGAGGACAATCAGCAAAATAATTCCCTAGATCGACATAAATGTTGCTTTCATCTTTGAGAATCAAAAGAGCATTTCATTTTCCTCTCTAAACTTACTAAACTGATCAAAGCTTCAATCAAAAGTTCGTCTGAATGGTTCAACACTGAAAATGTAGGAAGAGGCTTGAGGCTTTTCTCATCAACCGGGCCATATTTAACCTTTAATTTTCTAGCGTCTGTCCGAATTCTGCTCAACAGACTCTGCTTGTTCATAAAGGTTAATTACGTTTGGCTTCAGCTCTGGGCTGGGCATTGCTGAAATCCAGAGGGGTTGACAGATTGTCAGGTTGAATATGTATGTGCCATTTCCACGAGCGCAGAAAGCAGATGCATTTTTAAAGCATTTGTGATGTTCTGCTTCACAAAAACAGTTGAAGCTATCAAGCTTTCTGGATTATAAATGACATTGCCCTTTCTCTTTCTGCTGTTGCCCTTTTAAGCCACACAATAAAAATGACGTTCAATTATGTAAATTGAAAGAAATGATACAAATTCAATATATTTAAAATAAAATGATACAATAAAAAATATACTAAAATTTAAATAAAATATTGTTTTTCAATAATACAGTCACAGACAATATTTTAGTACAATTGAGATATTTGTATGTTTTTTTATTATTAAATGTGACTAATATTCTTACAATGAAAGCTTTACAATAAAAGCTTAATTAAATCAGATAAATTCAAATACAAAATAATTTATTTTAATTATTTATCCATATGAAATTATGCATTGTTTGGCAAGTTCTCCTCAAAATCGAACTTTAAATAAGTTAGAAGATAAATCATTGCATTTGTTATTATTTCTGACTCTGGAACCTCAGTTCATTATGAAAGAATATCAGTCACTGTTGTGTCCTGTCAGTTACTTTTTTGAAAAGATGTATTATGCGTTATAGGAGTTAAATGAAGAGGGAGATGATGCGATCTGCTCATTAAAACATTTAATGATGCATGGACTCATGATTTGCATCTGTTCTCTGAAACAATACGGCTGTGCATGCTATTACTTTCAAATCTGGGAGACACACACACACACACACACACACACACACACACACACACACAGACACACACACACACACACACACACACACACACACACACACACACACACACACACACACACACACACACACAGCACACACACACACACACACACACACACACACACACACACACACACACACACAGAGAGAGAGAGAGAGATGCTGGATTGATAACCTTGGGCAGATATAGATCATTTCTACACCTCGTGATATCTGGCTTGTCTCTAGGTTACTGGGCATTGGTTTTCATTTATTTCACTCAAAGTTTCACATGTTGTGAGGCCCGCACTCTTTGAGGACGCGTCTCACTCATATCTCATCAATCTTGAATTAGCTGCTTGTCTTACATATAAAAAAATGAGACCGTTAATGAGTACAGCCACGCGAGCCTCAGTAAAAAGATGTCTTCCAGCTTCAGTCATTAAATAATTAAAAGTGCATGATCAAAAACCTGAAAACTGATTAAAGCTACCAAAATCAACAACGAGAGTGTAGCGTCCGCTGTCTCCGCTCTAGTACTGCTTTTCCCATGGCTAAATCACAACATGTGCTTGAGCAAACCATCTCAATATTCATTTTTGGGTGAGCTGGCCCTTTAAAAACCTTTTTTCTCTCGCTTTGAGGATAAAAAAGCATGAATTTGCTCATAAAGGTTTAGAGGCGTCCTGTCTTCACCCCGAATCAAAACCGGGTCGATCGGTTGATATTACTCTTGGGAAGGTTAAGAGACTTTGATGTGTTTTGATGTCAGGACTGATGGGATAGAGGGTGACAAGAGGACATTATCTGTAATCTGTTGTTATGAAGTCATCAGACAGAGGCAGTGAAAGCTTTCGGTGATGACCTGTATGAGACAAATGGTGGCTAGGGGTGAGAGACAGAGGAGACCTTTACAGTCGACGTGATGCGTGGTGAATGTCTGAGTTTAAGACGCAAGGTCTAAAGCTCTGCATTCTGCTGCTCGCGGTTCGTTATTGGGTTTGGGGTTTAGCCTAATGTTTTTGGCTGATCTAAGACTACAGCCTGTATAGGCAGCATTCAGACAGAAATTACACTTCATGAATGACTGATTTTGAGCGTTCTACATAGGCAGCAATTCTGGGAGACTTAACTCATAATTGATTCCAAATAGAGTTTGGCATTAGCATGTTGCTAAGCTAATGATGCATAAAAATACACAGCTCACACAAAATAGTGAGTAAAACTGTGTTGAATGACCTCAGATACATTTGTAGACTTGTACAAAGATATATTAGTGCTGCCAGAATGCCTCCTGGATCCCGGAAACGAGTTATGGTGGCATTTTTGCTGTTCCAGTTACATTGTCCCAAAATCAATGAGGGATTTGAATGGGAATTTGGTTAAATGCTTGAAATCTATGGTTCATGTTTTATTCCAAGATATAAAATACACCAGTAATGGCCATATTTTTGTAATGTCCTTAAAAGGGAAGGTTAAGTGGCTGAATGGGACTACAGTGTTTGTCAGAGACATTAAATATCATCACATTGAACAAGAAAACTCATCCGCTTTATACTTGCAGTCTTGCAAACTTTTCTAACTCAAACTTTCCAACTTGTACATTTCAAAAAAGCTGAATAGTGGTTATGCTGAAGTCATGTGACCATGGAGGAGTTTGTTTATAGCCGATGTTTCATTTTTTACTTCTGGAGATTGTATTTAGGCTTCAAAATTCATAAAAATTGTGAACAAATTATGAATAAAACATACAAGAATCCTGTTGACTTTTTGTTGAGGATATCAGGGTGAAACTAACTTCTGGGTTTCCTACAGAAAAAAAAGAGAAAAAAAGGGAAAAAATACACTGCTTTGCATTATGCGAATGACCTCTGACCATTATGGGAATGACCTCTGACTATTATGGGAATGACCTCTGACTATTATGGGAATGACCTCTGACTATTATGGGAATGACCTCTGACTATTATGCGAATGACCTCTGACCATTATGGGAATGACCTCTGACTATTATGCGAATGACCTCTGACCATTATGGGAATGACCTCTGACCATTATGGGAATGACCTCTGACCATTATGGGAATGACCTCTGACCATTATGGGAATGACCATATTCATAGTATGTGCTTAAAGAAACATTAAGCAGTAACATGCATATGTAGGCAGCTTACTAAGTTCTAAACAATCTAAAGTCTAAACATTTCCACCCTTCATATGTAGTGATTTGTTTTTTCTTTAACCACACAAAAACAATTGCTGATTATTCAAAGTGAATAAATATATAACCCATCAACTGCACAGCTTATAAGAAGAGATCTTAATAATCCATCTTGTGGGATTCAGCGATTCTTTATGCAACTGTCTGAGAATATCTTCTTACAAAAGGTGCTTTCAGAAAGAGGAAAAGTACAGGTAGTCTCATCCATGCTGCGAGTGACTGCTAAAATAACGTGTGAAAAGCATTCAGCATATTGCAGTGAGGATCTGTTACAATGCCGGCTTCCAGACATGCCAGCTTATGAGTTACACACAGGTTTGTGTATACATTTCAAAATATTAGCATAGTCTATTTACGAACCTGACCACGTCTTTTATTAAATGCATTTGTCATAAATAAAGAGGTGAACTGTAATGCACCTATTGTGTATCCAAGTAATTTGTATCAATGTACTATTCCTGTCATGCTCATGCGACCGAGAGAATAATAAATGTGTATTATTTGGGAAGCAGAGCAGCCTCTTCATTATGAATGAGAATGTATTGCTGCTGCTGACACTGGACCTTGACTGAAGCCCTTACCTGATCGTATCTGCTCACCGAGACGATTCCCTGGCCTTACCATCAGACACGCTTCTGTAACTTCTGATTATATTCATTCAGAGCAGGGGAGCTGGTCAATTTTGTATGGACCTTTTATCACATCACCAGCCCTTTAAACAAGATCACCACCATGAAGGAGCTAACTAATAAATATAATCCTGAAAGTGAATGAACAAATTTGACTTTTTTCAAATTTTTGAAGGGAAAACCATTATATTATTGTAAGTCAAGGTAAATAATCATCATGTTATGAAATTTACTGAAAAACTACACATTAGTAGCATTACATTAGCATTTCATTTACACATAAGTCATAACAATCTCTTTCACATTTAAGGCAGTATTTTTTTTATGGCAATATCTGTTTATACTACAGAAAAAAGGTGTACCGACACCAAAACCACAAGCGTCTTGGAATCAGAGTAAATGTAGTTAGTGAATTAATAGTTTGGAGTAATTGGATCATCCAGGACGTTAAAATCTTGTGTAAACTGCAATATTGTCTGGAGCTGTGAGCAAATATAGTCATTTTCTCCCATTCTTTCTTCAGTGTAGTGATAGTAAATGAGTGAACAAGTCAGCAACACATTGAAATATAATAATGAGCTTAGACAAAATTCCCCATAATCAGTAATCTCTCTTAGGAAACAAAATAAAAATACTGAATAGAGCACACAATTTTCATAAACCCCATCCATAACCCTATTTACAAATAAAAATAAGTTTATTTTGCTCACCAAGGCTGCAATTAAAAATATAGTATTGTGGAATATTATTGTAATTATTTAAAAAAATAGGTTTTTGCATATTGTATAATGTGTTTTATTCATATGATGGCAACGCTTGATTGTCAGTATCTTTTATTATAAATATTTTTTTTTTTACTGTCAGTTTGGATCACTTTAATGCAGTGAAAAGGGATAATAAAAAAAACATCAATCAATCATACTGACCTCAAACTTTTGAACGGTAGTTCCCAAAGTTAGATATTAAAAGTAAAACAATAAGGAAACACTAGCTAGAGAAAATTCTATAGTCCAATAGTTTTTTTTTTTTTCCCAACAGCACATGAAAAGACATTTTATGTTACTAGAGTTTAAAGTTGTCTGGACTCAAAACACCTTTTGGGTCATTTGAACTTCCAGCTCTGATATCAGTGTGGTTTTAATAAGTATTTATGTGCTACACTGCAATAAACCATATAAATCACCTTTCTCGCTTTCTCAAACTCTAGGGAACGATGTTGCTGCTTTTATTTACGTATAATGTGTAATAATATCACATGCTGTGAGATAATTAAACCTACGGCATCAAAACTCTGTGCTTTATAATCCATTTTATGAGTCATATTATTTACGACAAACTCTGAGTCTCCGAGTGCTGGCTGCCTCTCCCTTCCATTTCAAACCTCGCCCTGCCAAAACATCTCGTATCAAAGAAACAAAGGAATAAAATGTGACCTAGTTGAGTCCCACGGCACATCAAAAGCACATCAGAATCAATGAGCGAAGACGTGCGGCGCATCTGCCAAGAATCGCAAGCATTTAGACTCCGGAGACTCCTGTTGGCCTTAAGACGCAACCGAACCGAAGGCTTCCTTTGTGGAGGCATCAAGAACTCCCTCTTGCGAGCTAAGCGTAGTGGCCCAAGGGCGAGAGTGTTTTGGGAGAGATGAGCTGAATGTTAAAAGCTGTGCTTAAACTCTTCCTTTAATTAATTCTGGGAATAATTCTGAAAAGCCCAGTGTGTGTTGGAGTTCAGTGCCTGAGAGATTTAGGTTATCTGGGTGTAAGCCCGCTAAAAACTAAATTAATTTTATATTTTACAACATCAGCCTATGATTCTTTGATTGGATAATGGGTTTCGCTCTGAAGTATTATTGCATTCATTATTGTTGCCAAAACTAATCCCAGTTATAATATCCATGAAATTGATATACGCTATCAGATACAGCTTCTGAAGGCTTCTAAGATGTGTGCTCTCTGAAGTTGTAGAGATGCAACCTATACTATCAATCCTGGATCCAAATATCTAGATTGTCATGGTGGCCAAAAGTGAGGCTCTTACCCCTTTTAAGCTTTTAAAACTTTGAAGATGAGTTCCTGTTTGTAATATCGCCCTGTCATAAAAAAATGACAGCACAATTTCACAAGCTCTCATCATCGCAGCACTCTGGCATGGCCTGTGCTCGATATCTCTCTGTGTAATTTTCCCATCGAGTGGCACTTTAATCAGTCTTATTTCTATATTTGGGAAAACCGATTGAAATACTGTTTTATACAATCACAAAATTGCACATAAGCTCATGGATGCACATGTACACAGACTTGTCAACCTATGCCTTCTGATACTGATCTACGGCTCTCTGTTTTTGAAGGATGTCACGCCTCAGCAGTGCATTGTGGGAGGCCAATCAGACCTGTCGCGTCAAGGTTGCCACCCCTGGCCTTGCTAATCTCCCCGAACAGATCCGTCTAAAGATCAGGTAAACAAAAAGCCTCAGATGCGTGACATTAATTTGGGAATTACACGGATCAGTAGGACTGCACAAACCCACAGAGACAGGAACAGTGCTGAACTCAACAAAATTCAGCCAGTTTGAATATTGATGTTTCAATTCAACATAATCAAAACTTCCAATCCAATTCCAATCAACACAAATTCAAAATCAATTGTTCCATTTGCAGGGTCTCCTGCTTTTGGATCTTAAAGGGATGGTTCACCCAAAAATGAAAATTATGTCACCATTTACTCACCCAAATGCCAATCCAAAACTATTTTACTTATATAATAGACATTAAAAGGTAATGCAACTCAGTGATGTCCAATTACTTTTTTAGGTGAGTAGATGATTACAGAATTTAATTTTTACATGACTTATCCCTTTGGTTATGGGGTCATAGATGTATTGGTTCACATAGATGAATTAAACCTTGGTTGAGATCAAACAAAGGAGTACAAACCATCCCAGAACGAATCAACTAAGTGGACAGATAGATTAAGTGCATATGGGAGGATGTGCAAGAGACAAATTGGCCATTTTGGACTCCATTTTGGAGTTTAAATAAAAGAGGGCAAGGATGCTTTAAATCAAAGTCTGCAAGAAACACAAATCAATACCTACCGTTTGATTCTGGTAACCCACTACAACAAAAGTTCAAGTATCATTAGGACACTTCACTTCTGGGGCAAACTAGCTCAGACTTTAGAAACAAGGAAGCTCAATGCTTCAAAAGACCATTTAAAAATCAAAACATTGGTTGAAAGGACCAATAGGTCTAGTAAGTGCATCAAAACCACAGTAGAAGTAGTGGACCAATGCACAGTTTTCTCATTGTTGGTCAAGCACCAGATTTTCATACTGACCAAATGCTATAATCATACACTCAAAAACAACACACAGATTTAATTAATGCAATTTAATAGAACAAATGATGTGCAGATTAAATATAAAAAATCAGCACAGGTGGTACTGTAAACACAGAAATCGGTATCAAAGTAATAATTGACTTTGTTCAAATCATTCATAATTAAAAAAATAATTGAATATACTGTGTGTGTATATACATATATATATATATATATATATATATATATATATATATATGAATATTCAAATATTTTTTTTAATTAGGAATGATTTGAACAAAGTAAATTATTATATATATATATATATATATATATAACAACAGTAAGCCGGTCAAAAAAATTGACACAATGTCAATTTATTTTATCTATAGACCTACAAGTACTTGCTATAGTAATATTAACAGCAGTACTCTTTGAATACAGTGAAGCTGCCACTGAAAATGTGTTCATCACTGCTTTCAGGTTGTTAATCAAGTCACTAACTGAAATTAAAACAAATGAGATCCTGCTTATGTTAATACATCCACTGGCATATATTTGCAATTTTACTTGATTTATTAAAAAAGCTGAAAAAACATTTATTCCAGCATGGGAATTGAACCCAGGCTGCTCTGCATAGAAAGTAGCACTTCCAGCTCTGGCCCAACTACACACTGCATCAATTTAATGGTGCATGATAACGTTTCTTAAGTATTCTTTTTTTGGGGGGGGGGTAGTTTTTTGCTTGGTACACACTTCATGTATTGGATTTTACAGACGTGGACTGACAATGGCATGAGGTGCTTAGGGAACTCCAGAAGCACTGACACAATTCAAATAGTGACGCTTACACCTCCCACAACGATCCCCAGTCTTTGTTACCGTAAAGAGGTTTAACTTCTGGGAAATCCTGGAACAATTAGAGTTTAGCCAGACATCTGAGAGGAGGAAATCCCTGATTGTTTCCTAAATTGTTGTGTCGAAAGAGGCAAAGAAGTACAAGTGAAACATGGATGGAAAATGTTAAGGCTAAGTGAGTTCTCATTATGTTTTAGGACTACTCTTTTTATTTAAATTATTACATTACAGCATGTTTTGTTAGATAATGTATTTTCAGAGAACAGCACTACGTGGTATAAATGATCAAGAAATTGGCAGCAAAGACTTTCATGCAAGGTCCTTTCTGTGATATGGCTCTTTGATTGCTCTTCGTTATGTGCCCTGTTCTGTTTGTCTTGCTAATGAATTTGGATTTAATTTGAGATCTAGATAAGAGGACACGGATGTCTCTTGGAAGCGCTCGGTCAATAGAGGTTACAAGAGTGAAGTAAGTCAATTATACTAAATGCCAGCCATTTTCCATCTGTGAAGAACATCTCCTGCTTTAAAGGTCACTTAGGATCTTTAGACAGGTGTTCAGTCTTGCTCCTGGACATCTACGTTCCTGCAGCGTTTATGGTAATAGAATTACAAGAACACCTAAATGACTAAACACAAATATACTTTGCTGTGTACGAAAAAAGTTGCAGTTTACAGAAGTAGGAAGGTGTCAACACTGCAACTTGACATTTATTTGTAGTTAACTGTGAAATGTACAAGTCATTTCTGAGTGAAAACTGTTTCTACACAATTTTTTCTTCAGTAAAGTCATGTCTGAATTAAATTTAATGTCTAAAGATCTCAATCAGTTGTTCTCAATTGGTGAAGGAAAAAAAAACAATCCTGAATACAAATAAATGCAACCAGCCATATAATCATACATACAGAGGTTAGGTTTAAAAGCAATGAGAAAATGCTTTCCATGTCTTCTGTTGATATTTGCATTTAACCAAACCCTTATTTTGGTACAAAGTAACATTGGTAACCTAATCAGACATTAGGTCCACATGCAACAAAGGCAAGCAGATTTTTGATTTTATAGATATTGTTTTAAGGCCAAACTCAGTTGAGAATTACTGCTCAGTTGACATGATGTTAAGTTGCATGGGATGCTTTCTGAAATCTATGAAAGCCTGTTTCTGCCAATGAATGAATGAATAAATAAAAGGTCATTACAACTTTTTATCTCACAATTCTGAGTTTATATATTTCAATTCTCCAAAATAAGTCAATTGCAAGATATAAACTCACAATTCTGAGAAAAGCCAGAACTGTGAGATATTGAGAAAAAAAGTTAAGAGTTAAGAGATTAAAAATCTCGCTTACTTTTTTTGTTCTTCTTCCGTAGTGGAAACAGAAAATAGAAGTGCGAGATAAGTTGCCATTACTTTTTTTATTCTGTGGTGAAAACAGTCTTTCATAGAAATCAGCTTCTTAAAAGGTGTCCAAAGTGAGGCAGCAAAGTTTTTGCTGGTTAACAGTTTTTAAGGATCCATCAGCATGACCAACCTTGAACTGCATAGAAGTTTGTTTCTAAGCACTCAACTGGATGCTCAAGGATTCACAAGTACTATGCAGAACATTTCATAAGAGTTAGTCATTTAGTGACGGACACAGAGGTTAAATGAACACACTAGCGAGTTAGCACTGATACTGTAGCCTGCAACGCTGGCCTTGATTCTAAACACATATCCACTTAAATTAAGTGGGAACAAAGACTGAGCGAGAGGGACATCCTGAAGAGCGTCTGAAGTACCGTTCTCAGAGATGAGTGGAAGATGAAATCAAAGAGACTGTGATCAGGACACTTTCATGATGTAATACTTTGTAAGGTTGACATGTTGAGAAAACAAACATCCTCCATTTATGTGTACAAGTGTTGTAGTGCCAGCGTTCAAAATATACTGGCGATACTGACGTACTCTTTCAGATCATAACAAAGACATGCATACTTCTAACAGAGTGCCAGGTCATCATCTCAAACTTCAAAACTCCTTGAAATAGGAACAGTTTTCGTTTTAAAAAAGCCAATAGATGTAAGTTTATGTCACAGCTGTGAACAATGATTTTCTACTTGCTCACCCTTGTAAAGAAGAAGTGCTTCATTGCATTGGAATATGCACTTTAAAAGTACTTCTAATCTTTTGAAAAACTGTGCTTGCAGATAATAAAACTAAATTATAATACCAGGCCACTTAAGTATACTTAATCATGTTTCTTGAGTACACATATACAGTAATATTGTCAAATTAAAAGTTTTATTCTAAAGTAAGTTTTAAATCATTACGTCGTCATTATAATAATTTAGTCTTTTGTCGTGCTTCAAACAATATTATATTTAAATTAAATAAATTCCTAATTTCATTACAGATGTGTCAATACTAAATACATGTAATTTAAAAAGATGACTATTATTATTATAACAATAAGAAAAGCCATTTTTGACAACTTTTTACAGTACACAAACATAAAGACAACCTCAGAGCTAATACACATTGACAAAAATACACATTTTGAATTGATGGGGTCTTTAAGAAATGGTAAGTCTATTATACAAATCACAATATGCTGTTTTTAATGCTTAAGTTCTTAATCCTCAAAGTGGCTCAATATTCCCTCCGATGAAGCAATATCAATTCTCTTAGCAATGCCTTGTCTGTGGAGCAGAACTTGTATTATTGGTAGGCAGATGCAGTACCTTCATAATCAATAGTTCTCAGTCTCTAGTCCTTGAACACCCTGCACAGCACAAACTTCTTGAAAAGCAACTTTTATTAAGCTCTAGGTGTTTGCTGTATTGAAAGATTCCCAGCGACACATCTTTTACCAGAGCTCTTAGCTGGGTAATAATGCTCAGCATGTTTGATATGCCATTTGTATGTGAGATGTGAAATGAAACTGGAGTGTGAGGGCACCATGTTTGACAGATCTTTCTATTTTCTCCATCCTAAATACTTGCCCATTTCACACCAAACTCGCTGATCTATAATAACAGTACCAGTGCATTTGATCCATCCAGATCCTGTTGTCTGTCTCTGTTTGCAAGCAGGATAAGCACAATCCATAGCAGACTCTCCAAACATCTCCTTTCTCTCCATCTGTCAGGCCTATGAGATCCATAAATACGCCAAAGCTCATTCTGATATGCTCATTAACTTCCCTCATGTAGGCAGCCTGACGGAGGAACGCTGACACGGGTCCTAAAACTTTTAATTTGAAGAAAAAAATATATTTAAACTGAACTTCCATGGAGAAGACTTTCTGAAATAGAATATAATTTTAGTAATTAAAAAATAAATGAATGACCCCAAGAAATAAACAATAATTATTAAATTAGGAAGTAGTATAATTAAACAACAACAACAACTTCATTTTAAAGTCACTTTACATAATGCCACTATTACGTTAAAATATTATAATATTATACTACTTATATTTATGCATTAAGCAGACTCTTTTATTCAAAGAAGCTTACAAATTAGGAACAAAATATTAAATAATAAAATACTCTAATTGAATATTTCAACAAAATATAAAATAAATAAAAAATTATATAAATTCTACACTATTTACTACTACTATTTAATATGAAAGCTTGTTTAAATAATAATAATGATAATAATAATAACAATAATAATGATAATAATAATAAAGGTAACTGAGAGTTATCTCACTCAATATTAATTTATTTATTTAAGTGGTTGTTTTTTGTTTCTGCTATGGAATAAAAATAAAAAGGTAATTGCTACTTTTAGCTCACAATTCTTGATTTGCTTTTCCTCAGAATTGTGTGTTTATCTCACAGTTGTGTATCTCTGTACATTTTCATCTCAACACTATCTATTAAAATGTTTTAACATTATCTTAATTTACTCTGATGTCAGAATTCTGACTTTTTTTCTCACAATTCCAAAATGTATATCCTGCTATTTTCTCTGAATTGCAAGAAAAAAAATGAATTGTGAGATAAAAAGTCTTTGAAAAGTAAGATAAAAAAGTTAGTTCTTTATTTATTTCTTTCTTTCGTGATGAAAACAGACTATCATGTATATAAATCCAAAAATTCCAGGAGAAACTTCATAGAGCTTTATTCCATATGCCAGTTTGTAATGACCAAAAACAGCCAGAAGACACCATACAAGCGGCATAAAAGCAGTTTATATGATGCATGCACTATATTCCAAGTCTTATGAAATCATATAATAGATTTGTGTGAGGAAAATGCCAAAGTTTTATAAAGGTTATTCTCTGAAAATCTCCCCACTGCAGCTCACAGTTCTCATTTCATATATGCATGTCACATTTGGTTATGAGGTAAAGCCTTTGTCATTTGTGAGAGCATCCCAGTGACCATTAGCAAATATATTTAGCTTGACACATGAATGCCTCTTTGAGTTTACCTGGTACAGATGCTGAAAAATATTTCTTGACCCAGCCTCTTTTAAACAGTGACTCAGACTGAAGTCTTGATTTCTCTAAAGGCCTAATTGACATCTCTGAAGGCCTAATTACTTTGCATCAGCTTCACGGTTCAACCTGCCTTGAGCCTTGCATTAACATGCTTGACACAAACTCATGAACTCACACAGACAAGAGAGAACAGACAGAAAAACACTTTATCCGTATGCATATATTTTATCCACTGTGAGAACCATTTTTGGTCCCCTAAAGAAGCTTTCAGTGAACAGTTCTTAAAAATGACAATTTAACTTTTTTGCAATGAAAAGGTTCTTTGGATGTTAAAGGTTCTTCATTGAACCGTAGATGGCAATAAAGAACCTTTGTTTTTAAGTGTACAGCAACTACAACACAGAAAAAAGAACCCGGCCCTAAATAACACATCAAAATGAATAGCACTTGCTTGGTCACTTTATGTGTCAACAGACGGCTTCTACTTGTGGGTGTTTCTTGGCCAGAATAAGATGTGTTCAGTACGAGTCAGGGTCTAGGAAGCTTATAAATACAGCCTCTAATGCACATAAAACAACTTTATGTGGGAGTGTGATGACAGGTGCTATTTAGACACTGGCTGTGATATAGAATCATTTACATAAATGTCAAGCACATTGTACACATAGTCATTTTCCCCCAAATAGTGTGGGTGTATTTTGACTTTCTGACTTTGAAACAATTATACACAACGCCTGTGAAACAAATGTGATTCCACCTCTTCTGTTTACTGTATACAGACTTTTCAATGTGGCAAAACTGACTGTTTCATAAGTCAATGTTTGGGTTTGACTTGATTTAGCCAAAAATAAAAAAATACACTCTAAATTATTTACAGTACATTATATACAGAAGCCTCTTATGCTCCCCAAGGTTGCATTTAGTTGATCAAAAATACAGTAGAAACAGTAATATTGTGAAATATTATTACAATTTAAAATACATTTTCTCTTTTTGAACCAATTATTTTTGATAATGATTCACTTAGGAACAAAACAAATGGTCTTATTTATGAGTGATTCACTGAATCATTTACTCACCTGACTCATTCAAAGCCACTGATTCATTCTTTCAAGAAAGTCACTACTATGTTTTTCTGAGATCCACGGTGGTTCATTTTCGCTTTTACCTAAATGTCTCTGTTGGTGGAGCTAAATAGACAAAGTAACTGGAAATAAAATGTAAGTTAGTCAATATTTACTTGTTGTTTATTTAATTGTTGTAACCAGGGTGCAATTGGGGGGGGGGGTCACCTCTGGTCTATGCATCCCTGCCTCTGCTGAATAATTTTTATCCCTCGGTGGAGATAAAAACATCCGCCCACCCGCTCCGACATTCTGATCTAAATCAAATGATTCACGATACGTGCTGTGAAGTCCCGATCTGAATCAAATGGTTCATGCTTTGAAGTCCCGATCTGAATCAAATGATTTGCGATACGCAATCCGATTGGAGCGCTTCGAAACAGCGAATCATTTTGCGACGCAATGGTTTAACTGATTTGGAGTTTCAAAAAGCTCCCTTGATACTGCTTGCTTTCTCTATATAATTTAATTCGTTGTTTGAATATCCGTGGAAATAACATACAATGTTTTTATTAAACCGTGATCACATTAAAACAGTTTCCGTTGTATTAAAGGGGTCATCGGATGCCCGTTTGGCACAAGTTGATATGATTCTTTAGGGTCTTAATTAAAAGCCAATAACATACTTTGGTTAAAATTTCTCAATGGTAGTGTAAAAAACACCTTTTTAAACCTGTCAAAAGCAGCTCTGTTTTTAGCAAGCCATTATAGTCCATGTCCCTTTAAATGCTAATGAGCTCTGCTGACCCCGCCCCTCTCTTCCGTGGGGTGACGAGCAGTACTGTTTACTTTAATAATAAAATAACTAGCACGTTATTAGGAAAGGAGATTTGCAAAGATTCATAAAAACCCTTATACTCACTTCTTCTGTAGATGAAGCAGGATCACTAATGATTCACGCGAACATAGGTACATTTAGGCAGATCGGGATCGGCGCATTCCCTTCAAATGAAAATAACTTTAATCCTCTGCATCTTCAGCGTCTCAGATGTAGGGAGTAAATGATGACTGCTATGTTCATTATCCAACAACAAAACACCTCAATTGCTCAATCTGGGACGTTCTTGTCTTGCCCTGCACCGGAGAGTGCAGACAACTCTCAGCTCACTCAGGGCGGGTCTAAGGTAAGACGGCTTGTCAATCAACTATCGTGGGAGGGGCCTGTACAGAATTACATCATTCTGACAGGAATCTCAGAACAGCCTGATTTGAGAAAGGGGATTTTAAAACAGGGATTTAAAAAAAAAACTGGGTGGATTTTTAGCATTATGGATGTGTACACACACTTCCAACACACATTTATGTTCAAACAACTTGAGAAGTGAATTTTTACATCCGATGACCCCTTTAAAAACAGTGTAGTTGGGTCAACCTCCACCTATAGAGCTGTATAGCCTACGCCTAAAAAACGTTTTCAAAAGCATCCCGCCCTCTGTTTTTTTTTTTCACAAATCGCACCCTGGTTGTAGCTATATATTGTGATGTTGGTCCAAATGCTTTACCTAGAAAGATGGAATCCTAAGTACTGACTCTTTGCAACAACATGATTGGACACCAAAAACACACTGCTCAAACATTATCATCACTATTCTTTTGGTAAAAATCGTAAAATTAACTGGAAAGAAAAGCCGTTTTGTTTTAGAAGCCCTTTATGGGGAATAATCTTCACACATTTGAACCAGAGATGCTTCTGACATGAAATACATAAGAAGTAGTGGAGCGAAGGAGAGCAGAGAGATGAGCTGCTTGAGGAGACAGTACAGAGAGTACAGTACAGAGAGAGAGAGAGAGAGAGAGAGAGACTGTTGGAAAATGAGGTCTAATAATATGTAGCTATGAAGAGTCAGGATGGAGAGAGAGGTCAAGATACAGTGAGAGAGAGTTTGTGTAGCACTGAGGTAAATGTGGGAGTATTCAAGAGCTACGAGGGAATCAGACTTCATGGTAAGAGTACAGGAATGAAACTTTGAGCCAGGATTCATTAAAGATAAAGCAGGAACTTTCTGCTGCGGGTCTCTGTGGAATCTAAGAGAGGCAGCAGTAGAATCAAGGGATGAGAGATGACAGACAACGGCTTTGTTACCAAAACCCAGTCAGCTGCTTACGTAGACAGTATATTAAGGCATCATAAGTATGGCCATATTTTATATAATACACTACCGTTCGAAAGTTTTTGGGGATGGTAAGATCTTTTAATGCATTTATTTGATCAAAAAACAGTCAAATCGAAATATTTTGAAATATTATTACAATTTAAAATAACTGTTTTATATTTGAATATATTTAAAAATGTAATTTGTTCATGTGATATAAAGCTGAATTTTCAGCATCACATGTCACATGATCCTTCAGAAATCATTCTGATACGCTGATTGGCTGCTCTACAAATATTTATTATTATTATCAATGTTGAAAACAGTTGTGCTGCTTCATATTTTTGTGAAAACATTGTTTTATTGTCAGGAATTGTTTTTATTAAATTGAAAGTTTAAAAGAACAGCATTTATTTGAAACATAAATATTTTGTGACATCATACATTTCTTTACTGACACTTTTGATGTATAATGTAATTTTACATCATAATATTTCACGAGTTCTTATTGTCTATATAACAAAGATCATTAGAGTACATTTCAAAATAAAGATACTACAGTCTATCTCCATCAAAATCTAACATTTAATTTGATTTGATGTGTTACTTGCTGTTTCTTTGTATTTTATTGTTACTTTTACTTGCAATTTATTGGGAATAACATAACAACTAGCTCATTTTTAAATTATGATAGCTTGCAACCTGACAAAAACACAGTCTTCGCTGCTCATGAGAAAAGTTGCAGTTTCCCAACCTGATTTCCAGAGCATCCCTTTGACTAAATGTTTTCATTTCGATCCTGGCCTTACAAACCTTAATCAGTCATTCTAGCTTCATCTAATTACTGAAGCAACTGCCTCAGGTGTGTTCGTTTGGGGTCGAAACAAAAGCGCTTTGTCAGATGCACTATAGGCTAATAGGCGTTAGGGTTTCTCTGCTCACATTTGCTAGCGGCTGCTTTCTGGGGAGCACAACGGGTGAAGTATGTTTGTTTGAGTTAGTTAAAGTGTCATATTAATGTCTGAAATATGAAGCTTTAGTCGCTCTAATGCAGAGAGGCAGCCATTGTTACAGATGATGGAGAAGAGGCAGAACAGATGCATATGCATTTCCATTTGAAAAGAGCCCGGAGAGGGTCTGAATAAAACATGACACTAATGTCAACTAGTTGCATCAATTCAGGACATTATGCAGCGACATTTCATTAATCTCCTCTCGTTTTTCTTCTTAAGAGAGCTGCTGCATCAAGGAGATTTTTAGCACATATCCATCGGAAAGCTCAGCTGTGATGCAGTCCTTTCTTTTGTCCCAGCCTGGAAAGTCTGTACCTGGTCAAGGCTCGCTGAAATTTACCTCTAAAACAAGGAAAATGCTTTGGCAGGCTTTGCAATTCAATGTCACATTGCCTTCGCTTCAGAGCAAATTTTAAAATCTCTTTCACAATAACAAATTATTCAAATCTGTCCTCTTTCAACCTCCTGCTATCACTGTCTCTCGATTCCTCTCTTTCTCTCACTCTTATAGGATTTCATGTGATGCTGGCAGCGGTCCTGAGCAGAAAACAGATCAGCTTCAAGCAAGTGTCAGCCTGTCGAATGTCTTTTCACTCAGAAAGGATCCTTATCCATTCCAGAAATGCAATATATCTCAAATCAGTGGAAAAAAACACACGCCTGCGGTCCTCATCTAGACTTCTGAGTGTGGAAGTGTCCGTCAAACGCAGTCACACCATAATCTAGATCTGAAGGAGAAGAGAAGGAACTGAGATGACTTCCTTGGTCTTAATTACCTGTCATTTACAGGCTGACAGGAGGCCATATACTGTAGTTTCTCAGGGAATATCTTTAGTTATTTAGCAGTTAGTTGCAAACATACAGTACGGGGATTATTGCAAACTGGGATTATTATGGTAAACATTAAATGTATTCCTAATGCACCTTCCTTTATTCTTAATCATATATCATGTGACACTGAAGACCAGGACCAATGATGCTGAAAATTCAGCATTGCATCACTAGAATAAAATACATTTTGAAACATTACAATACAAAAATGTCATTTTGTATTATAATAATATTTTACAATATTTCTACTGTATTTTGATTAACTAAATGCAGCCTTGGTGAGTGTAAGAGACTCATTAATAAATTTAACCGACCTCAAATTATAGAAACAG
The DNA here is from genome assembly GCA_027422405.1 of Ptychobarbus kaznakovi. Taxonomy (NCBI): domain Eukaryota; kingdom Metazoa; phylum Chordata; class Actinopteri; order Cypriniformes; family Cyprinidae; genus Ptychobarbus; species Ptychobarbus kaznakovi. Next base: position 22,655,973 of record CM049808.1, on the reverse strand, counting down.
TATTTATTTTTTATGTAAATGTTTTCCTCATTGAATATGCTGTTTCACCACATCAGATACAGAATTAAAGTGGGCTAAAACATTTCTTGTTGACTGTAATTACTGCATTCAAGAAAAGAGAGATTGCGTAATTGAGCATGATGAAGTGCATCCCTTCTTTGATTAATTTACTCCAAAAAGCTCTGCTTACTAAAATATATCCAATCCACACTGGCCTTCAGTGCCTCCTGCTTTTCTAGCCCTACTGATACTTTGGTGTTATTTACCCAATGCTTTGTAGAGATGTGTTGCTTATTGTATTCATCAATTGTAAGTCGCTTTGATAAAAGCGTCTGCTAAATGAATAAATAAATGTAAATGTAGAGAGAATGCAATGACACAGAATAAGTTCTGCTCTCTAGGATGCGACACTCCATTGTATGAAAATAATGACATGAAAAATGAGTCAGAGATGCCTGAACTCTGCACTGAAAGCTCACAGCACATCTTCAATATATGGAGTGCAATCTGTGCACGGAGCCCCTAGTGCCTGCTAATTTCCCCACACTCAGACCTCAGCTAGTAATCAGCTTCCCATCTAAACAAACAATGGCGTGATAAAGATGTTTGGTTCAGCGCAATTAAAATTGTATAACCAATCAGGTTTAAGAGCACAGGAGACTTGTTCCCACATGTGGCGACAGATTTCCCATTCAAAAGGGCCTGAATTTCTGTTGACTGCATCAAAAAAGCACATTTTACAATATGATTAATTATTTACCTGAGGTCTACAGAAGAGTGCTATGTTGCAGGAACAAGGCCATTTCAGTTAGAAACTTACTTGACAGAAGACTAGTATCTATATTTATTATATTGCACTAACAGGACAAGATGTAGGAAAGAAGAATTTATTTTAAAAAAACTTAAAATTCTGTTATCATTGTTTTCTGTATCTGTCTCTAAGACTGTACTGTGTATTCTTACATGAGTTCTCACTCTTCAGCTTGCATAATTGCATGTTATTTGATAAAACATGTATTTTACTTGAGTTTACTTGAGGGCTGTATGCCAATTATGCTCTCACATTCTCACATATTTACATTGGCTTCAGTGTGGTAAAGTCAGTTCATGGCTATGTTTAAAATGGAATACTAGTGTATTGCATTCTAAAAATAGCATGTAAAACGCACTATGCATTGTACTACTATCTAAAACAGCAATGCTGTGTCCAAAGTCGAATACTGTCTATGCACTGGTTTGAAACTTGCTTTGTGACTGTTAAAAAAAATGATATGTAGTACATTTACATTAAGCAGATGCTTTTATCCAAAGCGATTTTTTTTGTCAGTATGTGTGATAGAGCGAGAAATATCCTATAAATAACCAAGTACGTCTTACCTCCATTATCTCGACTTTCAGCATCCCTCCACCACACCACTCCACACCTTTAGCCCGTGCTACCCCCGCAAGGGGAGAAGCACCCGGAGGAGCACCCTGGGGCCGGGCCAAACACAGAGCTCGGACCCCTCTAACCAGATAGGGGGAGAGCCCCGGGCTCGGGAGTCTTGTTGAGCTCGGAGCCCTCTCCCTGGACAGCACGCCAAATACGCATAACCTTTACTCAGTTTGATTATATGTAAGTGTGAACTCGTGAATTACATATTAAAATGACCAGAAATATACCTAGTGCAGTTGTATTTTTCTTGCGCGCCTTCTGACCCGCCTCCCGCGTCCTCCCCCTCACTGACAGAATTGAATGTGAAATGTTCACGTGATATTGCCGTGATTTTGCATTCCGAAACACTCACGTCCTCATCCTTTTTATGAGTCGTTTTCCGAAGCTTTTTCGCTTCTCAAGACGGCCAATCACATAAACACAACAGCTCTGTAATCGCACTCTAGTCAAACTCGTTCAAAACACTGTAGCCTAATGTAATCTATTAACTATTAGCATAAAGTTTTGGCCAAGTACCATGATATGCCATACAATATATAAAAAACTGAATTTGTATTTAACCTGATCACATGTTTAATAAAAATACATTTTAAGTTGAATTATAATGCCGCATGTCCACGATAATTCAAACAACGAACAAATTATACAGCGAGCAAAGAACATTACATTTTCAAATAATAGCCACAATAATGAATTCAGTCTAGCTTGACTCTAAAAAAGCTCCAGTTATAATAAGTGAAGCTGTCTGCAGTGTGTGATGAATGAATCTCTTATTTACATTACATGTACATCTGCACTTTGTTGTTTCTGATGAGAGAATTCGCCAAAGTGCATAATTCAGTCAGTGAGTGCACGCACTGACCAAAACTGCATTGAGTAAAATCCCCTTAAATAATAGAAATATTAAAGAAAAAATGATTGAGCTAAAATGACGAAAGCACAAATATATATTCGTTTTCATAACTCTGTCTTCATTAATTTGTATGTTCATCTATAAGAGTTTAGGCTGTTTAATATTAGAATTTTGACTCAAATCCCCCACCGTTGCCCCGCCCCTTAATAAAAATTAAGGGTTGCAAGAATTTTTGATATTGCGTTACTCCTAGTTGAGGGATCAAAGCTGTCTTTTATTTTCTGAAGCAAAATAAAAATAACATGGCTTGGCAAAGTATATGTATAAACAATAATGTGTTCTACTGGCATTCCAAATAAATTAATACGTGTGGAAAAAATCCTATCCCTTCTAACACACGCTCTTTGTTCTCTGCGGTGCCTCCTCCTAACAACAACAATTTCAGCCATTTGGAGCGCAAAATAGTTTAAGACGTGATTTTTGGCCATTAAATAATGGAGCAAATACCAGTAATTTCACGAGCGTTGCGTGATTCATTTGAACAATCTCCTCCCATAAATGTTGTGTCTGAAAGGGAGACTCCTACAAATGCATATTCAGTAAGGTCAGACACAAAATGTCACTGGCTATCTTTAGTAAATCCTGACAATACTATCTTAATACCAAAAGACGGTTTGCACTGGCACAAGCTATTAGTAAAACTGGCCCTTAAATTGTCGTATTGTACATTGTAGACACATGACATCACTGTTTTGCATATATTCCACAATATTGATTAAATAATGACTAAAAAAGTATTTGATCACCAAATTGAAGGTGAATTCAGGTGCATTGCATTATGGGATACAATATTTAACAAAGTGTACTCTGCATCGTATTGTAGTATGGCAGTGTGCCATTCCAAACTTATCCCACGTCTTTATAGCATTAAACTAAAATTCACAGTAATCTCATTCATCCTCCAAAAGTCTCATTCAGCAGCAACCTTCAGAATTGTTAACTTTTGCAGGGTTCTTCAACCGAGCACATCTGCTGTGCCACACAAGCCCCCTAAGCTTTCATTTCATGGCACAGTTCCACAGCCTAATGCTAACACTAACCCGCTCTAAAATGAGCGTTTTGTCTGAATTATAGCATCTGTGCTAAATCAACCCAGCACTGGCACTGGTTCAAAAGGAAGATTCTGCAATATTCAACAATATAATGCAACAGTGGCCCTATTATATGCAACAGTAAGCCCTAAAGCCCAGTCCAGCCTGACCTTAAACCAACCATTAAATTATTCAAACTCCATCACGGACCAATGGCTCTCGTGACATAGTCATCCATCTGCGATCGGGCTAACGCAGGGACTATCAGACCCCGGGTTTGATTGAGACATTCAGGAGCGAGCCCATGTGGCGGACGAAATGAACTGGTGGAACAAAACGAGCGGGTGGGTTTGGCTGGAGGCCGTACACTGTGAGGCATGTTTTATGAAACAGGGTTGGAAGTAGAGCATTGTAATCTAACTGTACATAATACAATTTAATATGTAATGACAGGATGTACATTTAAAAGCATGTCAGTCCGGTCATGGTCATATGTTTGGCTTGGTAGACATCAGGCTTCCTAAATAGCTTTACCAGCAGTAACCAGAATAAACCAGTTTGAACTAATATAAAAGTTTATTCTGCTCTAAGATGGATATTTTTTTCAATGTCAGTCTAGATATACTTTGAGTTGCAACATTAAAGAAATAGTTCACTCAAAATAATACTCTGTTTGGAAAGATTTTCAAAAACATGACGACCTACATTTTGGCCCGTTCTTCACACAAAGCTATTGAATGACTTCTGAAGACTTAGAATATATTGCATGCGTCATCTGGCTACTTTTATGAAGATTTTATACATTTGGTCCTTTTTGAAACTTGACAGCTGCGGCCGCTGTCAAAAGAACTGTGTGGAGATTCTTCCACACAAAAATATAACAGCAGACGAAGTGAGAAATGACAGAATGTTTTTATTTTGTGGCAATTTTAAAAAAGCACTGATCGGAGTTGTGATTTGTTTTTAAATAAATATTTTTTTTTATATATTATATGAAGCAGCAGTCAGTCGTGAGTCAGACGCTGAATTCAAATGATTCATTCAAAAACACTGATTCATTCGGGAATGAAACAATTAAGTGACTCTCAGTATGAGACAACAAATTATACACTGACTCAACTAATTAATTCACAAACTAGATTCATTCAGAAAATAGAAGATACTGTCTGTTGAATTCAAATGACTGAATATATAAAAATATAAGTGAATATATACACATATATCCAGACATCAGCAATCAGTACGATTTTAAATTAAGACATTTATACTTATTCACGTATTATATCAAAAGTGACAGAAAAGGCATTTAGAATGTTGGTAACACTTTATTTTAAGGACAAATTCTCAATATTAACTAGTTGCTTATTACCATGCATATTACTATCATACTGGCCATTAATTAGTGCTTATAAAGCACATATGAATGCCTTATTCTGCATGAGTGTATTTTAGATCCTGGAGTAATTAAGCTGTAAATTCAGCTTTGCATCACAGTAACCAACTGTATACTGTTTTTACTGTATTTTTGATCAAATATTTTTGATCTCAAACTTAGAACGGTACCCTGTGTATAAGCTAGTCTCAAAAAAGTGCCCTAACCAAACACAAATCAATGAATGATAAAATCCACAAGCTATTCAAGCCAGCACAGAAATATCATAGCAATGAGACTGCATCCTAACCTCAGCTCCTTTCAAAGCTAAAGATCGGTCGAGGTTGTTTCCCACCACACGGACGCAGATTTGCAGATGACCTTTTCATAATGCACCTGTGATGGCGTTTCTGCACCGTGACCCAATGCGCTCTTTTCACGCGCTCCAGCGTGTGTCACGCATGACTTATCAGTGAAAAGCCTCTTTGACTGTGATTCTCCTCGTGTCTCTCTATAGTTCTTCCATTCACACTTAACTGTGGAAAAAACGAGCTCTTCCCAGCACAGGTCTAAAAACAGCTGTCGCTTCAGAGAATAGCAGAGCTGTCATTCACCTGGCCAACTAAAGAAGCCCTCACAGCGAGCAGATACAAATCAGGACACCCTGTCTGATACGGAGCGCCAGGGTTGGCGTGGGTTCAGAAGCAGATATACATAGTGCTGTTTGTCAGAGCCCACAAAAGCCTATCTCTTCAGAACAACACCAGACTGCTCTGGCTCTGCATATAGACCTCTGTAGAACAGATCAGTTAGATGCATAGCACACAACGGCATGTAATACAGCGGTTTCTGTGCATACCGCTGAATATCCATTTATGAGGGCTGCAGGACTTCACCGGCATTTCAGAGACTTACAATCGGCCTGCCAGACATGCTTTGATAAATTTGGTATCAAAACAGAATTCAGTGGGAGCACTATCTCAGCACTTTATATCTGCCTGCCCCGTGAATTAAACATCAGAGGGATAGTGGTGCGTCACCGCTGGCTGCTCCATTCACAAGACTGAGTAGAAATAGCTTCTAAAAACAGACTATAACAAACGGCAAACTGACTCTTGGGACCAAACTACATATGAATGAGTGTTGCTATTCACGGAGAAACTGCAGGGGCCTAAAAAAGAAGAGCAAACAACGGATTTGATGGGCACTGCTTGCTTTCGACCTTGTGGATAGAAACACAAAACAGTTGCATAGAACAGAGTTGCATTTAAAATTTGGCTTATAATACATGCATATTGTAATGTATTATGGTAGTTTTTTTGTATCGACTTTAATGCATTGCAATTTATGCAATGAAAGCTTACTGTATTACATTTACATTTAGTTTAGCAGACGCTTTTATCCTAAGCGACTTACAAATGAGGACAATGGAAGCAATCAAAATAGACAAAAGAGCAATGATATGCAAGTGCTATAACAAGTCTCAGTTAAATTATATAAAAACTCAAAAGAAAACAGATGGAATAGAAAAGGAATAGAGCAAGCTAGTGTTAGAGGACTTTTTTGCTTTTGCTAATTGTATAATAAATACAAAGAAAACAGATAGAATACAAAAAGATTAGAAAAGCTAGTGTTAGGTTTGTTTTAAAAAAAACAAGCAGTAAATGAATACAAGTCTAAAAGGGACAAGTTTTTCTATTTTTTTTAAGAATAGAATTAGAATAGAGAGTGCTAGAGTTAGAGTATTAAAGTGGGATACCATTTAAAACTGTAGGGTCAGGTCTTTTTATCAAAAGTAATGTATTAGACAGCACAACTGTTTTCAACATTGTTAATATCATTTAAATCATAATAATTATTGACATTTTATGCATTAAATTCATCAAAATTGAGAGTAAACACTTCTATCATGATTTCTATTTCAAACCAATTATGATCTTTATAACATTATATCCATCAAAGAATCCTGAAAAAACGTTTCCCACTAAAATATTAAGCAGCACGTCTGTTTTCAGCACTGATAATAATAGTAATTGTATCTTGAGCAGCAAATCAGCATATCAGAATGATTTCTGAAGGATCATGGGATACTCAAGACTGGAGTAATGATGCTGAAAATTCAGCTTTAATCACAGAAATAAATTAAACATTTTAATATATTCAAATAGAAAACAGTTCTTTTAAATTGTAATATTATTTAGCATTTTTACTATATTTTGTTTCTGTATTTTTGATCAAACAAATGCAACCTTGGTTATGATAAGTGACTTCTTTCAAAAACATAAAAAGCATATCTTGAAGAACTTGCACTGATCACAATATGATGTATTTCATTGCTGTTTGTCTCCACATAATTAGTCTTATTCTTTTTTGTTACATTATGCAATGCATCTGTGTTTCAGTGTATAAAGAGATGAATATTTTATAAACACCATGAAAAAGGTGCTTTCTTCTCCCTAATCATTACATAAAGTGGTGAACAGCTGCCATAATGCTCATATTCAAAGACACAAACCTACTGCAGTTTGTTCCAAATAATACAATATCAAAAGAAACCAGCGGGCCAGACTACGATGCTGAAAGCAATTTATGCCGCTTTACTAACTTCCACCAGTCTGGTATCTGACATATCAGATGTCAGAAGCTCCAACGCACAACATGATTCAACAGGCGGTAAGAGTTTCTGATGGGCTGCTCCCCTGACTCTTCTCTTTGCTGTTAACAGAGTCTGGTTCTGTCACAGAGACAGGTGTGATTTCTCGGGACACATGTTTCAGTGATGTCTGTCAGCTTTGTGTAGTATTGCACAAAAGCCTCTTACAGCCAGCGGTACGAATGACCCAGAATGACACTCATAACTTGAATGCCATTGTGTCGGTCAGCTGCCGAGGGCACCACACACCACCGGATTCCAAAAATCCTGATTAAATCCCTACTTTAACTATTCAAGTTTGGTTCTGGTTCAACAAACCAGCACTAACCTGCATAAACCAGCATGGAAATTCAAGATGGCCTTTTCTGCAGAGAAAGCAGCGCCACACCAAGTGTCCTGTCTGTCATAATCAGCTCACCCAATCTACTTATCAAGTACACTGAAACAAATATTAAAATATAATAATGATTACAGAATTAAAATTAATATAATTAGTCTGCCTTCAGCTCCCCACTTAATTGCACAGATCCAGGGTGAGGGTTGAAGCTAATGATGTGAGGAAAAACTAGCCTGATTTAACAGACAGTAATCTGATTACAGATTTTTTTTTTAACTATTCATATTCTGGTTGCATGAGATTTCATATTTATCATCAGTACAGACTCCTAGTGAGAACTCAAGCCTCCAAAGCCATGCGTGTCAGTTCGTTCTAGAGTACGGCAGTCATTTAATACATTATTCAACACTTCTACTTGATCACAGTAGGGTTTTATGGTGCTTTATTTGAATAAAATGATATACCGTTGCACAAATCTAGACTATGATGACATATACATTATGTAAAGAAAGATAAAGGCCGTTCCTCAATATAACATCTACTCTGCTATTAACTCCACCTCTTTCTGTGCCTGCTTGTTTTTATTCATGATTCTGCCTTTAGAATATGAGCACAGAATATAGCCTGGTATAGATGCATATACAGTGCATGGGATCCAAAATGCATGAGACTACAAATGAGAATGCTACTGTTTTGCAATATTTTTTTCAGTTTTGCAAATTATTGCACCACAAAAAACTGTGAAATGTTGAATTGGAAAGTAGACATTGAAAATACTTTATTCAGTGGTCTGGCAGCAAGTAAATCTGAAGGAGGTCACATGATTGGTGTCACTGATTTACTTACATTTGATTACTGACCTAAACATAGGTCAAATGTTTCTCATGAATATTGAACTTTATCTAATAACTTTTTTTGTAATCCTAAAATGTTCTGTTATTTAAAGACTTGAATAAATTGTAATAAATAAATGAATTCAATCTCAAATCATCAATGTGATCACAGATTGGAATGCACTGCAGTGCTGTTATCATTAATTAAAACTAATTAAACTAATTTATGTTAATAAATAAAATAAAATATAATATCAAAATTTCCCGAAAAATAGAAATTAGAAATATTGCCTTAGCAACTACCTCAAAAAAGAAAATGTATTAATTAATCTTATATTTTTATTTGTAAATAAGATCTAAATAGAACAAAAAAACTACAATAAAATTACAAATACTATGACAGTACATAAATTATAAAAATAAAAATGCTCACTGTATTTATGATATACAAATCACAACAATTCCTGCATAAAAAGTGTTCTTTCATACCTCAGAGGACTTATAAATAATATTATATGAAAAACTGGAACTTAAATGAAAATGAGAAGCATTGCCTTGGCAACAAAATTAAATATGATTTGTTTAAATTAAAGTGCAAAAAATGACTAAAACTAAAACGGAAATAAAAATAAAAGCTAAATAGAAAGGAAACGTAATAAGAAAATGTGTGTGTCAAGTGTCCCCGCCTCTTGTGTCCTTATTTGGTTTGTTTCCTGTGCTTGTTTAGTGTGATGATTAGTTAAGTCTGTTCCAGCCGTGTTGGTCTCATTAACCGGTGTATATTAGTTCCTGCCCGTTCAGTTTCGTGTTGTCTGGTCTACTCGTTACTCCCCGGCGTTCTGTCCTGTGTTCAGCCTAGCCTTGTCCTGCCAAGCCTCGTTTGTCTCCATTAAAGACTATTATTTGAGTTTACTCCTCGTCTGCGTGTTCCTGTATCCTCCTCGTGTGTGCACCGTGACAGGGACATAAAATTACTACAAAAATTACATAAAATAAAAAAGAAAATTGAAAACAAATCTACTGTTCTACAGTATTTATCCTACACAAGAAAAATAAAGACATTTTAAAATAATTTACAATTACTGCAGAAAATATATATATATATATATATTACTCATTGGTTGCTCTTTTGTACCCCAGGGGACATACTCTCAGATGTTTCTCCTAAAATTAACTGATTAAATAATTGTTTTATATTGAAATATTTGACTTTTGATTGCAGACAATTATGAGATCTCTTCTGAAATTTAAAATATTTTTTTTTAATAAGGAGACCTAATCAAGAAATCCACTGCTGTCTATGAGAAACACTTGAGCTATTAAAGGAACATCGTTCTTGATTTGACTTTCCTATGGGCCATGACGCGGTGTGCTCAAGACTCTCCTTGAAACGGACTCGAGTATATCCCGCCGAGGAACCCGAGTGAAAAGCTAAACAGAGGGCAGAGATTAGGACATCACCCACAGAGATTAGACCCTCATCTACTCTGACATCCAATCAGAAGCACAGCTTGAAGACTTCAGAGTTTTTTCTCTACCTTTTGATGATTAATAATTTGAAAGGGAATTTTAATGTGGAGGCTTACAAAGGGACCGATACAGAAGAAAGGAGTGACCCTCTTCAGAAGTCTTGAAGAAGAGTTCAGAACTCGTTCAGCCATCCAGGAGCCACCGATAATAGCTTTATTTTCTCCATCCAAATGATAAGATACTGGTGGAGTTCACTCATTTTAGAAATCGTGGGGGCATCTATCCAGATATGATATGACCCCACATTAAAACAGGGAATGGAGAAACGATAAGAGTTTTATTCGGCAGCTCTTGACAGGATAAATTGATTTCGATGCTGGTGAGTAATTCTCGGTGCTATGGGAAACTGGTTTGCAGACAGTAAACCTGTAAAGTCTCCAACTGTTCAGCATAACAATGTGAGAACCAATGTCCCAGTGATCTGCAGGAGGGCTTTCTCGAATTGTCAATTAAGCAATAAAATATCCCTACAGAGAAAACGGTAATTATCGGCTCTGTTGGAAGACAATCTGGTGCTGTGTTTAGAAGATAACATATTATCCACCGTGATATCAAATCAAGAACGATGTTCCTTTAATAGCTCAAGTGTTTCTCATAGACAGCAGTGGATTTCTTGATTAGGTCTCCTTATTAAAAAAAAATATTTAAAATTCCAAAAGAGATCTCATAATTGTCTGCAATCAAAAGTCAAATATTCCAGAAGATCTCCAAACACCTAAAGGCCTAAATGACCAAAATCTGATTCCATTGTATGAGTCATTTTATGACTATATAATTGTTTTTGCTTGAAAATTTGATCCAGAAAATTGTTTAAACATTAGCTGAAATAACGAAATGACTACAACTAGAACTGAATTTAAAAAAAATCTAATAGAAATAGAAAATAAATACAAAAGCACATGACAACATGGCTAAAAATAAAATACAAAATTTGCAATTTTAAAAAAGGTATTTTTGCCTAGATTTTCTTAAATTAGATTTGTAAAAGGTTTAAATAACCAAGTAAGAATGCATAATTTTGGGATAATCCAGTGAATTAAAACTCCATTTCTCATTTAATTATTTGGATGCAAAAATAAAGCAGGTATTAAAAAATAAACATATAGTTTCTGCATAAAAAGCGTGTTGTACATTGTTTGGCCTTTCATACCTCATATCTCAGTGGACTTATTAATTAAACACTATATGAAAAATTTAAACTAATATGGAAATTAGAAATTTTGCATTGGCAACTAACTGAAATAAAACAAGTTTAAGAAGAAATAGTAAATGACTAAAACAGAATAAATAAATTAAAGGCAAATTAACAAAATACAAAAAAATACTTGTTTTATGACAATAAAATTAAATTCGATTTTAAAAATGGTTTAAATATAAAAAATGCAGGAAAGCCTATTTCTTTGGATAATGCAGTAAATTAAAACTTACTTCATCTCTTTTGATTATTTTGGATGCAAACCAGAGGATAAGATGATTCATATGCATGGCATCAGTGCAAAAACAGCTTTGTGACGATTTCAAAAGTGCTAAACAGGCTTTATATGAACAGAAGACTATCACATAATCACCCTATCACAGTACTGCTAGTTATACTAACTAGTCTTTTTCACAGTCCAGGCTCTGCCCTGGAATAAGAATGACTCCTGCTTGACAAGCCGAATGAAGCTAATGATGAAGATTTCATATATCAATGGCATAAATCTTGTGAAAAGAATCTGCAAACACATCAGACATGGCTTTTAATAGGACGGCAAACCAGGGCTTGGATAATTACTAGTGTACCATTTCTAGTCATGATTGTCAAAAAAGAACATCCTGAATTTGTGCAAAGGATTCGATAGTTTATCTGTCTGTGTTCATTCTTTTCAAGTGAATCACATTACCAGTGAAATTAGCGATGCAATCTAGTCTTCAATTATTAATAAAACACAAAACGTGTCACTGCGGTGAGTTCGGCCACCGCTGACACAAATGTGCAGTTGCTCAGAAACAAATTACAGGTAATGTATCCATGAGTGTGTGATGCCAAAATACCGAAATTACGAGTGCGCGATACATCTGTTATTCACAGTGAAAAACTGACTGGCTCACATTCAAATGTGCCATTTGCACCTCATCTCAGGCTGGAGATGAGTGATGCTCGCTGTCAATAATAAATAAATACATAAATCAAATAAATACAACTCCTTTGCACCCTTAGCATTCCTATTCAAAGATGTCATAGGCAGACATATTAACGATACATAACTTGATAGACAACAGTATACTGGAGCCTTGCAGTAAACAAGCATCTAAATCATGCCAATGCCCCATTATTGTTCTATAAAAAATATAATAAAAATATTAATTTTAAATGTCAATGATTACTCACGATTAATCGCATCCAAAATAAAAGTTTTTGTTCACATAATATATTTGTGTGTACTGTGTATATTTATTAGGTATATATAAATACACACACATACAGTACATATTTTGAAAATATTGACATGTATATATTTATATTAATTTAATTTATATTATATATAAATATTTGTATTATATACACTTTTTTCTTAAATATATACATACGTGTGTGTACTTATATACATAATAAATATAAACATTACACTCATATATATTATGTGAACAAAAAGTTATATTTTGGATGCACTACTAATTTAAAAATATATAAATAAACTTTTGTAAATTAAAATCATGTCTGTAATAGAAAATAAATAATAAATCAATACACAGTTTTCGCTTGCTTCACTATCACTTAATTTGCTATCACTATAGCAATATATTATTGTACTACTACTACTGATAATTCAATTACAAATAAAGTAATTAGTAATAACAACAATAACAATTTTGTTCATCATCATCAGGTTATTTTTTATTACTACTATTACTACTAGAAGGCAGTCGTGGCTCTAATGGATAGAGCGTTGGACTTGTAACCCGAGGTTGTGGGTTCGAATCTCGGCTCCGGCAGGAATTGTCCACGACTGAGGTGAGACCCTTGAGCAAGGCACCGAACCCCGACTGCTCCCCCCCCGCCCACTGCTCCCCGGGCGCCCAGTGTGTGTGTGTCCACTGCTCCAGGTGTGTGTGCACTTGGATGGGTTAAATGCAGAGAACACATTTCACTGCTGGTTATACTCTGTATAATTGTGTATGTGACAAATAAAAACATATTCTTCTACTACTTTTTTAGTTATTATTGTATTGAGAACAACTGCAGTTTACTATATGCTACTACTAGTAGTAATAACAATAACAACAATAACATTTGTTTATTATTATTATCATTATTATTGGAATAAACATATAGACTAATTGTCTTATTGTAGTCTTTCTATATGTAACTGGAACAGCAGGAAGTATTTAACATTAAAGCAGTTCTATGGTGGCTTGACAAGCCTGTTAGATTTGCTAAATCAGGACTCCATGCAGGGAATTTCCAGGGGCCAAAGCGCTCATTCAAATGTGGTAAAAAAATTCATAGCGAGCGTCCTCAGAGTCATTAATGAATCTCTCTTAGTCCGATCTAAGTGCATATATTAATGAAAGCTCTGCTAGAGACCTCTCCACTTTAATCATCCCCATCTCTCTCGCTCTTTATCACTCTCCGGTGACCTTTTCAATCAATTCAAGCTTTAAGGTTGACCTGATCCGTGTGAACAAGAGTAGTACAAGCTGTCCACGAGTCCATGAGCTGGGAGAGCTGAGAGCTCAGAGCTGCAGCTGAGCGGAAGTCTTTACAATATATATATATATACTACCATTCAAAAGCTTAGAGTCACTGTATTATCTTTATTGTTTTTGAAAAAAATCTCTCATTAATATTGTCAACTATTATATGAATTTAAACCGTTTTTTTATTTTAGTATACATTTTAAATGTAATTTTAATGTCATTACCATCATATTCCTGTGATGGTAAAGCTGAATTTTCAGCATCATTACTTCAGTCTTCAGTGTCACACAATCCTTCAGAGATCATTGTAATATTTTGATTTGCAATCAAAATTTGTATAACATTTGCACTGATTAAAAATGTGTACATTTATTCATTTAACAGATGGTCTATTTAAGTCCATGTCACACTTTAAGCACACTTAAAAATATTGGCATTAATGGTTCCATGAATTCAGAGAACCTTTAACATCCATTAAATGTTTATTGCAAAAAAAGGTTCCTTGTAGTGAAAAGGGTTCTTTAGATTATTAAAATGTTCTTCACACTAAATCTTCACTTCACTTCAGAGACATAATTTTATGACAAAATCTTGGAAATAATTGTCATATTTAGGCTGGAGTAGGCTCTACGGACCTTTTAAACTGAAATCGTTTGGCGAAGTGATATGGATATGTAATGTCATCAAGACCTGCCTGGAACTACTTTAGCCGTTCATTTCCATGAAAATAATTGCACACCTTAGAATGTTTGTCGACCAATCAGATTCAAGCATTCAACGAGCCCGTAGTAGAATAGAATGTGCTTTAAATATGAAATATATATATATATATAAAGGTCAACATGTTTTGTCTGCATGTTGGGGTATTTAACCAGCTTGACCCTCTGGACTGACCCACTACTGTTCTGAGATAAGTTTGTAATTGGGAAATTAGCAGGACTTCTAGCGAGAGAGAGAGAGAGAGAGAGAGAGAGAGCATAGACTCTAGACCCCTCTATCGCTGTCGTTCACAGTAAAGATTTATCAGTGAAGGTGTTTATCAGAGTTCTCAGAAAACTCCAAATTAATCTCTAAAGTGTTATCTCTATGCCCAAGCAGTGAAGACACGTCTTATGTAAATCATGACCTACTAATTCTGCTGTTATCAGACATAATGTTATTTGCATAATTGTCCCCTCATTCAGCACCCTAGCTTGTTTAAATTTCAACCTTTGGCTTTTGGTGGGTCACACCTTGTATAAGTCATAAAAACTCCATGAGTGGCATTTGCATAAAACAAACTCAAAACTCCATCCACGTTTCTACGTCAGATGCAGAATTACATCACCGTTTAAAAGTTTAGGGTCAGTAATATTTTTTTAATGTTTTTAAAAGAAAACTTATGCAATCAAAAATACAGTAAAATCAGTAATATTATGAAATTATTACAATTCCAAATAACTGTTTTCTATTATGATCCTTCAGATATCATTCTAATATGCTGATTTGCAGCTCAAGAAACATTTCTGATTATAAACAATGAAATGACTTTTATGAAACAGCCTTCAGGAACATATGTCTTACTTGGCAAAATCACGGTGACCGGTCAGTGTATGTATGACATCAAAGTACCGCGAGAGCCATTCAAAAGCATAGGATACACTTGATTGGCTCTATGCTCTCTCTATATCGCGGTACTTTGATGCCATACACCGTCTCTCTCCTCTCCACCAGCTGGTGTGTTCTGCGCAGCGCCGCTTAAAGTCCTATTGTTACAACTCTGAGCTGGTGTGTGGTGAGCGCAACTTGAGAACTGCTGGTGGGTGTGGTTCAGAGTTCAGACGACTCAGCGCGTGAGGCAGGGAACTGAACGAATCATTCAAACTGATCCGCGAACCGATTCACTGGTTTGATAAAGCATTTTAACAGAATGGACACAAAAGAATGAATCATTCGCGAATGGGCATCATTCCCCAGAAAAAAAGGCGCGTTTGGAATAAATGTAAGCATTTTTAACTTGTATTGTATTAAGATAAAGTAACGAGAGGAGCGTCGCCCACAATAACGAAGTAAAAGTACAGTTTTTTTTCAATAAAAATATACTTGAGTAAGAGTAAAATTACCTATTTTTAAATATACTCAAAATTTATTAGGGTGGATCCCAATTCTCTGTCTTACCCCTTCCCTTTAGTTTTGCGCGTTCACGTGAGAGTAAGGGCTGTCCCAATTCTCGTTTTGATCGAGGGGTAGGTAGGGGCTAAGGGAAATGGTAGATATCCCTTAAAACCAAGCATTTTCGCGAGCTTACTTGAAACCAAGCGGTACCCAGAACACACTGCGTCCAGATCATCC
The DNA here is from genome assembly GCA_027422405.1 of Ptychobarbus kaznakovi. NCBI lineage: Eukaryota > Metazoa > Chordata > Actinopteri > Cypriniformes > Cyprinidae > Ptychobarbus > Ptychobarbus kaznakovi. The sequence continues at coordinate 22,639,857 of CM049808.1, read as the reverse complement.
AGAGAGTCCCATACATGTAAGTATTTTCGGCTTAAATAATTGATTTATTACGAATGTCTTGTTTTGTGCTCTACACAGTCCTGTACATATATATTTGCAACCATGTTCTTAATTGAAACGTTTTTAAAAATCGCTATTTTTCCACGCTAACGTTACATTGCTGATTTACACAACAGTCCTGCATTTCTTTGACTAGAGAAAAACATCACTAAAACCCACACAATCGACATACACACACTTCCAGATGGCATCTTGGAAGTTTGTGATCAACACTTGACGCCTCTGGTGACGTAGCAGCCAGCTAGCAACGATGTATGATGACGTAACAGTAACCAAGTGGCGTCTCATTTCATAGGGGTATGTTTTCACCCCTAGCACTTACCACTCGGTTTCGAGGGACAAGGGCTCAGGGTAAGACGAAGGGGAAGGGATAAGACAGAGAAATGGGATTCACCCTTAGTTACCCCAAAAATGTACTCAAGTAAATGTAACAAAGTAAATGTAACTCGTTACTACCCACCTCTGTATTTAACTTATTTTAAACATGTTGAAGTCAGCTTCTTCCCTAAGATGGGGCAGTGGCGGCGCCCCAGCACCCCTATTGACCAGCCGCCACTGCTCATCAGGCATTAGAGGTGAAGACTCAGAGCTGTTATCTTGGCAAAACGAGGTTGCAAAAAAGTATTGTGACCAATGTGTATTAGAAGAAAAAAAACATTTAAAAAAGAGATTTTCCCACCATTTTAAATTCTTATTTTCCAATGAAAGGTAAGATTTTTTGTTGTTGTTGTTGTCATCTTTGAAATGAAACGATGCAGAACTATTTTCACAGTCTATTTTGATCACATGTACCTAGGGTATGAATAATTTTGAGCACAGCTGTATATGATATAATGTACTGTAAATAAGTCTCGGATATGTGCAGTTTTGTTTCTTTTCATTGTTATCACTGCAGAAACACATCTTTATGTCTGAGCCAAGAACAACTTCTCCCACATCAGTACAAGGCTTCTAGACATCATGAGCTTTGGGAATTTGGCAGACAACATATTAGTTCAACTTATTGTGCAACATCTCGACATAAATAGACAAAAAGCCTCTGACACAAACACAGAAATAGTTCTGTCTCCATTTACTCAACTTCATGCTGATACTGTTATCCTGCTTGAAAACTTTTCACACTGTGATACAGGATTTTGGTCATACAATGCCATTCCTCTTTCATTTACTTGCAGGGAAAAAATTGGTTTGGTAACAATGGCGTCACATTCAGGGCATCGGTTGAAAGCCTAATCTCTCAGCACAGATGTGTAGGACTCCTATATAATTCAGGCATTTGAAGGGAGCTTAAAGCCGCCTCCATTGGCATTAAAAGACTCCCCACAGCGTTGGCACTGACAGAGACCATGAGAAACCCAAATAAGAGACCAAACTCAACTCGTGCGCATTGAAATAATGTCAACATCTGCATTCGAAATCATGCATCTATTACGACATACTTCAGCATCCACAAAACTAAAAACCTTTTAAAACCTAGTGAGCTGCATACATAGGCAACATCTTAAGCCATCTTAAACATGCTCCTGTCATGAAGGTTGTTCCTAAAAGCTAGGCAGCATAATTATTCTAGATTACCTTCAATTTGGCTTTCAAAGGTAGCATTGCGTGAAAAGCATGCATTGCGCTTGCCATCTGGGATGGAAATAAATATATTTTAGTTGCCAGACAAAGTGAGGAAAATCGTTTGATGTGTATATATACTTATAATTTATTCAGAATTAAAAAAAACGTATTAATAAAATTCACCTCAATGTGATTAAAAATGTATTATTTGGATGTGCTGTGTATTTTTATGCATCATCGTTAGTTCAGGAACATGTTTAGATTTTTTCATATTTATTCATATAGCATATGATTGTTTCAGAGCAGCTTCACATTAATAAACAGAAATATAATGTTGTAAATGTTTTAAAATGTTTTGACAATAAAACATCAAATTTTAGCTGTAAAGCAGTTCTACAGAAGATAATCATGTTTAAATTCAGTTCAATAATGTGTCAATGTTCATCAATTATGAAACAAGTACAGTGATAATATTGCCATTATTGACCGTCGAGTGAGTTCAAAGTTGTTTCAATTCAGTTTAATTACAGTGTCGATTTAGCAAGTTAGTGCCAGCTCAATGCAGTTCAGATTTTGTTCTCATCCAATGCAGTGCAGTTTAATCAATAAAGCACGAGTATCGCTAACTGTATGTCGCACAAACTTGAAATTCCATTTCCATTAAGATGTTAACTTAAAAGTCAGCTGCCTATGTAGGCTGTAGACAGCAAGACATCTGCAATGTGGCTGAATCGTGGCTCAAATTAAAATGTATGATAAACTTAAAAATCAATTACAAATGTGTAACAAATATTTAATTTTATGTATATGCTTATAAATATTTTGTAGAGTACATGCTTTTTACATTTGCAAACTACATAGCCAGTAATAGACATTGTAAAATAATGGTACATACTATTTTATAACATTTTATATATATACATGAGATTAGATATAAAATTGATCACATGTGGTATTTCAGCTGGATTGTAGGTTAATGAATAAGACAGCCTACTGAACTCGCTCCCTTCTGTGTCTTGCATAAGTTACCATCCTTAAACCCTGCATCCAGAGAGAGAAATACACCTCCAGTATCTCCCCTCACACAAACTGTACGACAATCATTCCTGCCTTAACTATTAGATTACAATCAGAATAAATTACAGCGTTATTACAGTTCAAATGCATTGGGCTTATGCTGCGTGGACCAGACATGAAGAGTGATCCAGTTACCACAGCATCAGACAAACATGCATATACATCGGTAGAGCTAAATTAAAAGCCCTTCGGGGTTTGCTGGCCTGTTTGCTTTAATGTTGCTTTTGAGGCCTGGCTAAAAAAAAAAAATTCCAGGGGAGGATTCCTGTCATCCATACACGGCATGTTGACAACCACAGCCACATTTCCTATTGATTCACAGCAGAGAATTCATCCTACACACCCACATACAAGACCAGAGCTGAAAAATACATGCATTTGCTCATAAAATATATAGATCTGCACTCAGACTCATGTACACACTCTTATTGACACACGCGCATGGTTTTTCACCTCAGGCAATCCACCCGCAAGAGGGACTGAACAAGTTCACTGTACAACAAAGGAAGGAAACAGTTAATCAATATGCATGAAGGCAGAGAAAGTGTGAAAATGAAAGACAGGAAAATAAAAAGGATATGCTCTGTTTCACCAAACGAACGGCCATACTTCCATTCAGTTCAGTCATTATGCACTGACCCTTGTTTTAAACCCGTCCACTTCAGCAAAGTGAAACTCTTGCTTCTTTCAGAGAAATGGGAATGCTTTGGTAAGAACAACACCGAAACAAACTCAGCAAGAAGATGGGTGCTCAAGCAGCAGCATTTATTGTAATTGCTTGGGGAAGTCCAAACTGACAACCATAAGACCCTCAAATTTCCTCTAATACTCTTCATCAATGCATCGTATACAAACACACTAACACATTTTTTTACGAAATGCACTCTAAACCTTTATTTTCATGTGTGCTGATTTCAAAGTGATGGAAAAATACAATGTCGAGACTATTTCTGACAACCCCTGACTAAAAAAAATTGATATTTGCATAACAAAAGGCATTTGCAATTACAATTCACCAATTAGGACATCAGAAGCTTTGAGAGAAAGCAGGCCCTCATTATGAACCCAAGAATCTTACCGAAGTGGGTCAGACAAAACAACACAAAGCAGGTTGGTTCAAACCTGAGCCAAAAGAACAAAAGCTGAAGCAATGATGAGGAAATATATTTATGGAATAATTTACTCAATAGTCTAGTGCGCACCAGACCGAGTATATAATGTTTGGTTTACACAAAATCATGAGTACATTAATCAAAAACTTCTGCTCTATTTGTGATTCTTTCTGTTGGCTTTATCATTATGTCACAGTAGGTTTCAAAAATCCTGAATCCTTAACTTGTTCAAACACACTGATTCAATGCATACACAAAACATGTGTCCTTACAAGTAAGTCATTGAATTATTCACTCGGTCAACAACACTGAACAATGCTCAGGAATTAAATAATTGTCTCCATCTTTAAGAATGAGTCACTGAATCATTAACTCAGTAATTCATACAGTAACAAAACAAGTGACAGTTAGTGAGTCATTGAATTCATTCAGACACACTCATTAAATGAGGAACTAAACAAGCAACCTTATATGAGTGAATCATCAAATCATTGTATGGATTTGTTCATCATCACTGATTTGTTCAGGTTGATTATTCACATACTTATCCTCTTCCCTAAATGCATGAATGTACTCTTTGTGCAAAGAAAAAGCACATGCTTTTGAATGTGTAGCAGAAGAGTAGGCATTTACATACCTGATTTATTTAACAACACTAATTCATTCAGTAGCACCACTACTGTGTGGTGTTAAATGCTTAATGGGTCATTTGGAAATATTTTTTATTTTTTAAAGAGTAAAAATTTACAAAGTAACTTGCAATGTAAGTCACTCAATATTAAAGGGATGATCCGTTCAAAAAGAATAAAAATAAAGATTTTTGTCATTGCTTAATGTATGCATTTCTTTCTTCCACAAGGAAAAAAACTAAAATATTTTTTTCTTGCATTAAATACAATGGAAGTCAATGGGAACCAAAACTGTTTGGTAACCAGCATTCTTCATAAATGGTCTTTTATGTTTCACTGATCATCATAATTATACAGATTTGGAACAACCTAGAGAGGAAATAATGACAGAGTATAGATTTTTGGGGTGAACTGTCCCTTTAACAGTTTCAACTGTTGTATAAAGCAATAACATATTCACAATCATACCATTGGGACAGTTATATCACACCACTGGAAAAACTTGACAGTTTGAAAACAGCCGAGCTGCTGTCACTGCATAACGTAATTACATTAAAGGGTTGCTTCTTTTAGTTAGTTACTCCCCAAAACCGCAGCTACGATAGAATCCTTTGGGACAGTGGCAGTATTTGATAGGTGACCACTGGGGATTTTTTTCATGAGCACAAGGACACTAATGAAAGCATTTTCTTGTGTACTCCTACCTGTGTAAGGTGCTGTTAGAAAGGGAATCGTGATGGGTGAGAGCGAGAGCAGGCGGAGAGGGTGAGCAGAAGAGACAGATGGTCCCTGTGTCACGTCAGAATCCATCGCCATCATGGCTGCTGCTGCCAGACGGATCCGTTTAGAACTTCCTACTCGCTTAATGGCCACGGGACAACCTGAAAAGAGTAATAAAGATTGATAAAAGAAGTGCATTTTCTGTTGGAAATGTTCTAACAAAATGTGCTCAGAGATATTTATTTTGATGGCTGGAAAATGCTCTTAGTAAACGCAGCACTGTGAGTCTATGTGGATTTTTTATTCTACCATGCTCTCTATTTAAAGTTACCATTACATGGAAAATGGAATTTGCATTGTTTATGATTTATCTGTGCACATGACTCTTATTTTTAACTCATGCCCTCATAAACTTTAATCAAATGATACCACAGCATAATCACACGAGAGCGCAGCAATTAGCAAATAACGATCCATTCAGTTCCCAATGGACAGAATCAAATCCCGCCACACGTTTATTTTTTTTTTCTCATTCAAAAAGCAGCTTCACTTGGATATACATCATAATAGGGAAGAAAAGATGATCATAACTTCTGTTTAACGCTGACATTAAATGCATCATGTTTAGAGGTGTTAATGCTGAAGTGACATTTTTAATCATTAGAATCCATAATCTGCCTAAAAACATAACATGTTACTATAAGAAATTACATGGGGTCAATTTTGGCTTCAAGTGTTCCATTTGTAGAAAAAACAATGACCATAAAGAGTCCTATAAATAGAGATAATTCCATGATGTGCATCAGTGGAGATGTGAACATACAGTATGTGTATTCTTCCACTGGATGCTGCGTGCAGGCCTGTATTTGTTCTAGGGTTTAATTGACTGCCAAACATTTTCACGGGCTTTTGCCTTTGTGTTTCATCGAAGTGTTAAAAGCCTTATCAAACCTGAGCATACAATCCCTCATACACACTAATATCTACTATATGTGAGTGCATGCACAAGACAAACTCTATAACTGCACATTAGACACATTAGAAAAGATGTGGTTTGTGAGTAATGTTATGAACACCCTGCAAGCAAAAATGCATTTATGTTTTTGACAGATAGTTTTTGCAGCAAATGCATGAATGTAATGTGGATGAAGTTCCATGGCATTCCCGTTATGTGTTTTATCAGTAAGTGCACTTGCTGGGAATCAAACCCATGACCTTGGTGTTGCTTACAGCAAGCTCTACCAGCTCCTTATATCCTAATTTATATAACATTTCATTCTAATTTTATTGTCCACTATTTTAGTACATACTTCTGTACAGGACAGATGTAAAATTGTTTTTAATAACTACACTGTTAAAAAAATATGTCACGTTAAATCAATGTGTTACTTGCAGTTTCTAATCATATATGAAATTTAGTAATTTCAGAGTGAAAATTGTTTCTACATTAATTTAGTTTTACATTATATGGGTTTTTAAAGATCTAAAATCCAATATAGGCATAATCATATAAAGAGCTTTAGCATGGAAACATAAACTATATTCAGTGATGACTGCCCACTTCCATAAAGCTTGCGAATAACACAATTGTGTTCTGCCCCACTGCAAACACTTGCTTATGTATTTGTATATGTTTGAATATTTAGCAATACACAACAAATATATTGTATTTTATATCATAATGACTAATGGTCAATAATTTTGGATTGATAGTTATTTCCATTTGCAAAGCTTCATGTGATAAGTAGTAGATTTACTCTTAAAATAATTTAAGCACACTTTAATGTATACTCAAACATTTTTATATTTCGATTTTTTTCATATTGTACACTTCTTCTTGTTTTTTCATGATTTTTCCGTTATTTGTTTATTTATTTTCTGTGTGATTCATCTGGTTGCTTTGGTCCATGCTTTAAAATGCATTAGTGCACATATTGTCAAAATGCCTAAGAAGGGGAAACATGGAAAAAATAAGGACTTAAAAATTGCTCTAAAAAATGGTGATTTACTTTCAAACATTGTCAAAATTTCACCAATACAATAATTACAAAGAAACAGCAAGTAACACACTGAATCGCCTGGCCTTGTTTGCACTATTTTCAAATATGTTGGTTCAAATTAAGTTTTCAAATATGATTTATCTGGCTGAACTGGTTCATAGCTTGTTATTGTAGATTTATTTTAAAAGCCTTGGAAGGAGAAACATGGGAAAAATAAGGCAGATCAAAGATGGTAATAGTCGTGCTAAATGCTCCAAACATCACTGTGTTGTCAAAACCATGACGGTGATCCATTATTAGTCACCTGGGTGAGCTAACACACATGTGCTCATCTCATCTCCACCGTTTTCAGCTCCTGCCTCCCATGAGCGGAGGAAATGCTATTTAACGAAACCTTGAAGAGATCTTTGGAGTGAGCAGGCGGGTTGGTTCTTCCACGCTGAGCAGATGAAACACTTTATCTAATGGTACTGAGTGGGCGGATCAGAGCCAACCAGAGCAGTTAGCATGCACATGTACCGCACTGGAAATCAGGCCACCGGGGAATATATCATATGGAACGGCTCCAGCACATCGACTCTCTACTGCGAGAAGGCTTTAGAAGGTGGAAAAACAACAGAGGGTTGGAGAGAAGGAATACTCTGTCATCTGACAGCCCAAGCAAAGGGGATGGGGACTGCGGATTAAACTCTACTAACCTTAGCTTGACAGTAATGATGCATGTGGATCTAACCGCTTCACTTAAACACCTCACCGCTGGAGATGAAGTGACAGGTGCACAGATCACATAAACAATGCATTGTTCATCAAGAGGTGCTCTCCACAGACATGACGTGAAATAGAAACCTTGAATTATACATCCACCGGGAGCTTCTCTAGAAAGCCAGCCCAGCATGCCATGTGACTTCAACAGAGGTAAATCCTCAAAAGCAACACGGTGTTCAGAAAAGCACTCATGATATATATACATTAAAAAAACATCTTTCTTTATTTTGGTGCTGGGTTCCACCTCTTGACAGGTTTAATAAAGAGCGAGATACACTATAAATACTGCGCTGGCCAAAGGCTGCAGGAATGAGGTTATTTCTTCCAGTCTCCAAGGGAGCAATTACTGCTGTGCTCCTTTAAGTGTCCTCAAACCTGCCCAAAACAAGTAACGTTTGAACCACAGCCAATGATTGTTTAGACATCTCCCCATGATAATATACAGTATATCTAGAGATCCTTCAAGCTACAGTGCGAGTTGTCCCAGAAAGGTGAAAGGCTTTTTTTATTATTTATTTTTGTTTCATGAATGCTGCATTAAATCTAAAATGGAAACGTTTTACCTTGTTTTCATTTTTATTATATTTATTTTATTATATATGAAATATGAGCAATATATTTTATGGTTTAACCCCTGTCACAAATACTTCAACATAGGTGATATACTGTAATATTTAAATAGTAACATTTTATATCTGTCATCTAACATATTAATTAGTAGGCCTATATTTATGAAACATGATAATCTAAACAAAAGTGAAAAAACATTTTGTTTTAATTATATATATAATTATTTTATTTTTTTTCAACACGAATTCCAGAAATGTTGGAACATTTTTTTTAAATTAGAATAAAATGAAAACTAAAAGACTTTCAAATCACATGAGCCAATATTTTATTCACGACAGAACATAGAGAACATAACAAATGTGCCACACAAAACCAGTCTTAAGTCGCTGGGTTATATTTGTAGCAATAGCCAAAAATACATTGTATGGGTCAAAATTATCTTTTTTTTAATGCCAAAAATCATTAGGATATTAAGTAAAGATCATGTTCCATGAAGATACATGATATTACCAAAAGTATTGGGTCACCCCCTTCTAATGAAAGGTTTGACTACTTAAGTAATTTCCATGAATACAAATCTTAATGTTTCAGCATATAATGATATTCTAGGGAATCTAATGTTATAGCATCAGTTTGGACAGGAGCCTTTTCTATTCTAACATGACAGTGTCTCTGTGTATAAGACAAGGATCAAAGAGAAATGATGATTCAGTCAGTGTGGAAGAACTTGACTGGTCTGCAGAAAGCCAAGTCTAATCCAGCTGAACACCTCTGGTGTGACTTTAAATGCAGACCTTGAGCCACAAACTCATCACCAAACACCAATGACTTATGGGTACAGTCATTTCATACACTTCAAAACTGATGCAACAGAGGTGGAAATACAATTTTAAAGTACATTAATTTATTTGTTGCCACAGTTTGGAAGTGCCTTTTTCTCTTCTAAAGAAGGGGTGTGTCCCAGTACTTTTGTCCATATACTGAATGTACAAGTCATTGGTGTTTGGTGATTAATCTTTGGCTCAAGGTCTGCATTTAAAGTCACACCAGAGGTGTTCAGCTGGGATTAGGACTTGGCTTTCTGCAGACCAGAATAAGCTGAAATATAATTAAATATAAATAACTGGATTAAAAAAAGCTTCTAAAAATGACAAAAACATAACAAAATGACTAAACCTTTGACTAAAATAAACTAGAAAAAAATACAAGCTAAATCAAAATATTCATAAACACTATAATAGTATGTGAATAATCATAAAAGAACAGCTGCGTGGAAATTACAATGTAGCCCAAAAATGACAGAATTCTCCTTTTATATATGCATATATTGGACTTCGTTAGTAGACAAATTAAATAAACCAGTGAGAGTGTAAAAAGTGTTTTAAGAAAAAAAAACAAACTTTTAGGAGAGCTTATTTTCTAAAAGTCCACAGGGCTAAAATTGGCAATAGGTGCAGAGACACTCTGTGTGTGTGTGTGTGTGTGTGTGTGTGTGTGTGTGTGTGTGTGTGTGTGTGTGTGTGTGTCATGTCTGAGTGTGACATGTTTCTAGCAATCTCTCCTGTCTCTCTCAGGGGGTCTTGTTTCAGAGAAATTGTGCAGAAAGATTCAGGCCAAGACAAGGGTAAATGTAGCGGGAGCCTTCAGCGCTCTAGAGCTGTCTGTCCTGCTGCGGAGCTGAACTTGCAAGTGATTGCACTTATGAAACTTTCGGCCACTTATGTGTGCTTCAGACTACACTGCCATCATCTTGATGCACAAAGAGGCTCAGTCTCTGTCTCTCTCACTGTGCTGTCCTCCCACTGTTCCCTCATCTACCTGGTTAACAAACCACCGACTTCATACCCTCTCCCTGAAAACATCTTATTTTGCTGAATTATGCCATCTGTCTCCCCGGACTCCTCCTGCAACACAAAGGCCAGATAATAACGCTGAGCTCCTCTTTTCAGAGTAAAAGTGGATCGACAGTAACTGCCTGAAGAAGAGGCTTTCAACTGTCATTTATAAAGTTAGTTGAGTAAGAAGTTTGGTGGAAGCACAACAATTTTAGTAAACATGGTTTCTGAAGTCAACATTAAATCAAAATGCACACCATTTACTAAAATAGTTCACCGAAACAAGAACATCTGTCATTTATTCACTCTTAATGCATGTGTTTCTGAACCCGTATGAATGCAAAATCACAAAATGTTTGCTTTGGCATCCTTTTAAAAGTACCCTCAATTCACTGTAATTCCAATCAAATCTTTTCAACTTTTATGAGTCTCTAGTCACTACAGAAAGTCACAATTTAACAGACATTAGGGTGAGAAAATAAAGACTGAAAGCTCATTTTTGGGTGAACTCTTCTTGATCGTAATTTGCACAGTTAATCTGCCCATGTTGGAATAAAAATAATGTTTGCCTTTCAAATCAAATAACTTTATCTGCCTCTGAAATGACTTTAAATGAGCCTAATAAGCTATACAAATCCAACATGTTAATTTATCTGTCTTTTACCACTGACTACAGTTATAATGCCAGTAATACTGTAGAAAATCTAATAACCATCATCAAACTCTGCTCATACGCTACTAAAGCTCCACTGTTTCCTCTGACAGTTGCATCAACTCTTTCCCCGTGTTTTACCCTTTCCATCGACATAGAGGCTAAAAAAACCCTCAGAGATGGCAAACCTGGTTTCCACACTAACCCTCATGTTGTGTTCTGGACATTTTGACCCGAGAGGATTTTCTTTTTCCCCAAAATTCTACTTAATGTCATTCCAATGGACTAAAACCTACTGATTTCACTCACTCAGGTAACAACTTCAACTCCAAATAAAAAAAAAAAAGAAGAAAAAAAACATGACTGACCTACAAACAATTTCTTGTGAATTCCGTGATATGTAGTAGTATTATTACCGAATACAGGATTCAGTCTTTTGGTCAAATTTGTCACAAAAATGTAAGCTCAGATTAACAAGGCCTGTGATCAACTGATTCCAAAATGAAATCCAAAACCTGTGCTAACTGGAAAAAACATAACAATAATAATAGTAATGAATAAGTCAACAAAAAGATCCAAGATTGAATCCAAGCCACTTTTAAAAGGCCAGTCACATTAGACCAGAATCACCAAATCAGGTATAGGATTTACAGACAGCAAAAGGGCTCATGTGAATCAGAAACAACACATGCACATCAGCATAAATATCGGTTTATCCGTCCATGACAAAAGGCAGGAGAATGTTTTGGATCTCATGTCCTTGCTTTTCAGATTATTTAAACCCAGTCTCTAGCTCATCCATATCTAAAGAACAAATTCAGTGAATTTGGCACTGCGGTTGCTTTTGGGATCTTAAAAAATAAAATGCAGGTAGGGTTAGGGGTCTTGGCTGAGGTAAAATGCATTGCTTGGATATGAACAGGTGCCAATATGTATTGATTTGAAATTGTGTTGGCTGGCTGATTTGTCTTAATGGAGGGCAAAAGTATTGCTGCATGCTCTGCATATACATGTTCAATCAATGAAGGTCATTGCATGGATTTTGTGAATAATATGCATGCAAATAGTGACTTATGGCCTATAAATATCAGGCCAAATGAAACCGTTTTGATATGTAGTGACCAGAAGTCAGGTTGGATTCTCAACCCAGGCTCATTGGAAATATGTGACTCATGTCACCTGAAAAGTGCTGCAAAATTAGCTGCATCTCATATAAAAGCCATCTCAGCAACATCTCTCATATTAGGGTCACAAGTGTGCAATCAAAAGTCAAAACCATTTCTCATTAAATTATTTTAGTATATATATCAACAATTGTCCTATATGTGTGTAATTTTACTTCCAAGTAATTTTAAGAGAAACATGTGTTGATATATTTAAATTAAACTGCACGAAGAGCTTATGTCTCTGAAACTATAATTCTATTCAATTCTATGGGTTTTCTTCAGACACCACTAAACAGACTATGTCTTTGAAAATGACCTAAAAACTCATTTTTCATTCACAGTAATTCTTTCATTCACATCCTGGAATATACCAATAAAGTTCCACAGTGTGTAATTAGTATTCACACATAGTCTGCAGTGAAAGTGTGTCAGACAAATCAATGTTTCTTATTTCAAATGGGAAGAATTCTGTTTGAACAACCTGGAGTCAAATGCGAAGGAGCACTGCACTGCGGTGGATTCTTCTGGCACAACTAAAGTAAACAGAGTTTCTTTCGGTTTTGTTCACATTTTAATGTGCTAGCATGGATGGCGTGTTATTGATTTCAGCTTTCATCTCTAATGAGATCAAAGTATTTCTCAAATTTTAAGTCTTGGTTATGAATCTCGCTGTGGCACAAAATTAAAGCATGAAATGTTCCATGTGAAGGTGTTTAAAGCTTCATTAAAGCTCCCACGAGAGCTTCGGCATGTTCCATTCAAGGTGGGCCAAAACGCTTCAGTGCGCACTTCTAAATCGCCGGCTCAACTTTTAAACTCTATTTTCCAGAAGCTGCGTATTTCTTGACAAGGCAACCAGAGTGACTTTTCACGTTCCATTAGGTCCTGTCAATAAGACCAGGCTAAAATTCATGAAAATGAAAAATGAGATTTCGGAGCAGGTCTGTGAAGCAGAGGAATGGTGGGTTAAAGTAAAAATGACTTTTTGGCCTAGAAAGCACACCATAGATCCTGAAAATGTGCACAACAGAACGAGTCCTTCTCAGAAAGCCCTAAGGAAGTATTTCAATGCTTCCAACCATTAGATGATAAATGAATGACCGCGAGCAAGCTAAAATAAAACTAGTATGGTTGCCTCAATCACCTTTATTTGGAGGCATATTTTTATTTTGCAATTTATATTCATGAATTGCTACAAAACATATCATGTTTGGACTGATTGTTAAGTTTTATTTAAAAAAAATATACAGGAACCAAATAATTTTCATGTAAATGTCAATGTTTCCTGCACCATTATTCAGCAGTGCTGTGCAACTTTACTGAATCTCTAGTGCTTCAGCAAAATTAATAAATAAGAAAAAAATGGCCGCTGTGAAATAATACAGACATTAAACAGAAAACACGTCTTTCTCTTGCAACATCCCTCACTGGTTTCACCCAAATAAACAAAAAAGGTTACTCAGATTCACTAACACACTACTTTTTTAACCATTCTTTTTAATTAATCAATCAAAAACAATCACAAATCAATTTTATATTAATTTAGAAAATTATAAAATAAATTTTTATAATTTCATACATTTTTTATACATTTTCACATTTTTTAGAATATAATAGATTAAAATTCTCATAAACGTGAAAATATATTTTCTCATATATTACATTTCCATCTTCAAATCATCACAGAGGCTAAAATATCCCTTAAAGACAACACACAATTATTCATCTCAACCACATAACTGTGCTTATTGATTTTCAAACTTATGTGAATCAAAAAGGACGAACATACGACAAATAAATCAGCATAAAATCTTGGTTTATCGGTACACGACAGCCAGCAGGAGGAGTATAATGGATCGATACGTAGCTTACCTGCAGAACATGGATGTGATCCTTCAGAAGGTGGAGTTTAATGGCTCTGAGGGATGAAAAGCACTGAAGATGGAAATATACGTCTGAGCTATTACACCTTCTATTTTGTACTGAACATATTTCTTATTTCCTTTGGTTAGATGTAAACACCGTAGAGCACAGATTATTAATGCTGGACCCGGAATGCATGGCTGGCGGCAGATTCTGTGTTGGGTGGATGAAGAATGCTCAAATCTCAGTAAATCATTTGCTTCCGATATTGATTTGCTCTGTTTTCATTATGCTACGCTTATATTATCTTGTTTTCAGGCTTGCAGTTTCATCAGTCATTTCATGAACATAATCTAATCTAAATGCATTTTAATTTGGTTTTGCATTATTGAAAGAAAAAGAATTTTAGTAAAAACTTACAATTAATATGACATGCAAATCAAAAGCTACATCTGTAGAACAGCATATGGCAAATATCTGTTTCCCTCCAATAACATGCGTGCATGCAAATTGTATTTTTATTTACTTTAATCTCTTAAACCTGTAACATACTCTAAGTATGTGTACACAGATGTTTCAAGCTACGCAACCAGGATTTTGTGCAGGATTGACGAAAGCGTTAGAGCTTATAGCCCTGCACTGTAAATCAGTATTTACCAGTAGTAAATGTATCTGTCTCACATGTGTCCCGCAACAGATCTATTGTGATCTAATGTGAAAGGTGAACATTGTGCTAATTATCTCTTTCAGGTGAAATTTGGATTTGAAAAGTGTACCAATTATCTTTTTTCAGGTGTATTTTCAGGTGAAACACCTGCCAACTGTCTCTTTCAGGTGAGAATAAAGCAAACAGTCTGAAGAGAATCATAATGAGCAAGTTTAGCATGAATATATCTGAATAGTAATATACCATAATATACAGTTCTGCTTGTGGATATTTATTTCTACTTGCAGTTAAGTATCTCAAAAAAGAATACATTTGCAAAATGTGATGCATCTAACTATTAACTTTGGTAAATCCAGTGATTAGTTCTTCTTCAGAGCGTTCATATCAACCCAGTACCAGACAGCAGATCGTAACTTCCGACTGAATAGTATTTGGCAGTTTTGTGTGCAACGTGCATCAGACGATCTGTTAAAGAACTGTGGGTGTGACGTGAGGCTAAGACTGTAGAAGCAGGCTTATTAAAATTGAGAAAGTTGAGGAAAACACCACAGTGTGACAGACATCAGCACTACGACAGGAAAAACACAGTCTTTTTTTAGACAGGCAAATGCTGTGAGTGCCGCATCAATTTATCTTGAGAATATCTAGCGCCCCTAATAAAGTAAGCTGTTACCTGAGGGAAAAAGCTCTTAAACTGCTGCTGACCTGTGTGGATGTGTTTGCAGATGTCAAGATCTTCCTTCTCCCTGCGGTAAGGAAGTGTGACTACGATGACACAAATGGGACATCTGTTACACACTGTTAGATTGTGAGAACGCCGCACACCCTCAAGCACCAATTACTGCCTCAGCTAACGCTCATCAACGGCTCGAGCCCGTGAGGATGACATTATAAGAACAACTCTCAATACAACTCCACAGCTGATTCCCGGACACAGATATCTAACTTCTGAAGTTCAGATTTTCCCCAAAGCTTCGCTGTGCTGAGGGTGAATAACTATCGCTTTGTAACTGACACAGAGGTGTGTTAAAAAAAATGGTTTGATTCATTCACCTTATGTCGGGATAAGCTCAACAAAGGTGAAGACAAAGATCAAGTAGATTTTGTAATTCTCCAGATCAAAGATCAACTTTTAAATTCTCAGGCATCTTGCCTGTGGCCTAAAGAAAAAGACGGGAAACAGATGGAGTGAATGCTTATTTTATGCCCCAAAAGAGTTATAAAAGGAAATGTTGCATATTTAAAAATAGTTTTGAGTGTCCATTGCTACATTTGAGCAGTTCTGTGGATTGTTTCTGCTGTGGGATAAAAAATACAAATAAAAAAGGTAATAGTTACTGATACTCACAATTCTGAGTTTATATCTCACAATTCAGACTTGTATTTCAGTATGATATAAAGTAATTCTGTATAATATTCTGAGAAAAAAGTAAGAATTGCGATGTAAACTGAATTCTGATTTTAAAAGTCAGAATTTGTGAAATGTAGACTTAGAATTCTGATTAAAATCAGTAATGCAAGATGTACTGATTCCCTAAACTAATTCCTCAGAATTGCAAGATGTAAACTCAGAAGTCAGAGAATTGCAAGATGTAAACTCAGAATTCTAAGAAAAAAGTAAGAATTGCGATGTAAACTGAATTCTGATTTTAAAAGTCAGATTTGAGAAATGTAAACTTAGAATTCTAAAGTCAGTAATGCGAGATGCACTCTAAACCCAGAATTCTGAGAAAAAAGTCATAATTTGTAAGATGTAATCTCAGAATTCTAAGGAAAAAGTCAGAATTAGGAGATGTAAACTCAAAATTCTGAAAAAGAAGTCAGAAATGTGAATTTAAAAATCTATCATAAATTGATCAAAAGTTGCCGTATAGAAATATATAATTTAACAGAAAAAATATATCAAATAAATGCTGTTCTTTTGAACTTTTTATTCATCAAATAATCCTGAATAACAATTTATTAATGTTTCGACAAAAATATAAAGCACAACTGCTATAAAAAAATTTTTTTATTGAGAAGCAAATCAGCATATTATAATGATTTATGAAGGATCATGTGACACTGAAGCCTGGAGTAATGATGCTGAAAATTCAGTTTTGATCACAGCAATAAATTATATTTTAAAATATATTCAGATAGAAAACTGTTATTTTGAATTATAATAATATTTCAAAATATTGCTATTTTTATCAAATAAATGCAATCTTAGTGAGCATAAGTAACTTCTCTTCAAAAATCTCACCAATCCCAAACCTTTGAATGGTAGTGTCACATTTGTGTCCCTATTATAATTCAATGTTGACAGTAAGAGAGATTAGAAATTCTGTTCTAATGCTGAGTTGGAGTCTGGATCTGATTCTAGTCGAAAGTATGATTCATCTGTCTGACCAGAAGGAAACCTTTAAATCAGAGTTTTCTATGGCTTTACATCTTTATACAGTTACTGTAGGGTACAGATATACACTCCAGGCTGGAGATACTCAAACTGGGTTACCGCTTCGCCTGTGGAGAGAGTCTGAACTTGAGCGAGAGATTATTCAGGGTGGTATATGTCAAACAACTGTCATCAGCTATAGAAAGAGACCTTTTTCAAAGCTCACTAGCTAGTCGAGACGCACAAGTGTGTTTCAGTGTAAAAAAAGTATATCGACCATGACTCATGCCCTCTTCAAACACACACACACACACACACACACACACACACACACACACATCACACACACACACACACACACACACACACACACACACACACACACACACACACACACACACACACACACACACACACACACACACACACACACACACACACACACACACACACACACACACACACACACACACACACACACACACACACACACACACACACACACACATGTATACTGTATAGTCTCTCTCTTACTGTCAGGATAAAATCTCTCATAGCCTCTGTTTTACATTTTAACGTTTTTTTAATAGAACTCTCTTAAAGGAACTTAAAAAATTCAAATCTATAATATATATTGGCCATATCTGGGTGGACTAAAGACACTCATACTACTCAATAGTTCTGCTCCCTAAATTAGCTTTCTACCTAAACTGCAAGTTAAGGCATCAAAAGCACATTTACAGAACAAAGGTAACATTGATGTACAATGTATTAACCTCATTTAATTACAGTCCAACTGGCGAGACAAATGTGAGCTGCTCGGAGACAGCATTTAGAGAGAAAGCTCTTTTCAGACAGTTGAACTTGCCCTGACACAACTGCTGGAGAACATCGTGACAACCTTGAGCGAATGACATTCATTAAAGACAAAACAGATAATGACATCAAAGAGATATAACAGCAGTCGTGTAAGCTAAATTAAAACACATTCAATTGAAATATGTCTGATGATAAATAATGTTAACCTTTCAAAATATAATGAATAACCATTGCATGTTCACTTGAAAAATGTTTGTTTACTTTTTTCTGGTTATATAACACTCTTTTAAAATATTTATCAAATTTATCCTAAAAAACTCAATACCTGAATTTAAAAATATTTACATTTAATTTCTGTAATAATTATATATGTATTTATTGTTATTATTATTGTTGTTGTTTTTTTTTTATTCATAAGTCTTACATTACACTCTTTTCAAATATTATATTCAACCTCAAAATCAATATCTTAATTTTATAAATATTTATAAATAATCATATAGTTATATAATAATATTTAATTATAATAATTATTTAATGATATTTACACAATTATTATTATTATTTGCACCAGCTGCATAATAAATCCTGTCTAAACAGATCACTTAACATTTATAAATATATAATAAAAATATAAATAGTCATCTTTCATCTCATTTGTATCTGTATTCATATATTCTTCATAAGACAGTCACATTCATTTGCTAAATAATTGTATGGGCATTAAGTTGTGAAAATTGTTTCACATCAATTAATATTAGCATGTTTTCCTGCTTACTAGTTCAAGAAGTCGAGCTTTTCAAGTGATATTGATTATATTTCGTAAGTCAAGACAAACTGAAGCATACCAGGTGAACATTTACATTGTTCAGAATATGTATTGGCTTTATTAATATTTTTCAAACCTTCGCTCTATTCTAAAGCACACTTAAAGTGTTAAACATGTAAAAGCGTAGTAGCAAAGGTCAAATCTTTATCGTCAGTCTCAGAGAGCTTGTGCAGAATCTGTGCTGCTAAGATATTCCATTCACTTCCTCTCATTATAGACTTTGCCGTCTGAAAGACAGAAAACCCTCTACAGGAGTGAACTTTTCATCTCTCAAGGACTACTCTCTGAACGGCACATGAGTGCATCTGCAATCTAATTCATCACTGCCTACCTGAAAGTGTCTGCAGCTAAAGACTTACGATCAGGGAAGAGCACAGGTGTAACACACTGGCGCTCTGCTGGAGGGCAAGAGAGTTTGGAATTAAATGCAGCACTATAATGAAACACCGCTCAGCTGCATCTGAATCCCTGGTCTGTTTTCAATTTAACTTGTTCACTGTGGGTAAATTTGATATTTTAAGGGGTCACTTCATGCGCTTTGATCGATTGGATTGCTGGGTTGTACATTTCACACTTTGCCACAGTAAATGCATCTCCACAAAAGGGATCTGATCTAGTATTCCCATTTTATTAGTATTTTTTGGTTTGCAGTGCTCCCAAACTTTTGCATGATGATGTTTTTTTGTTTTTTTTTGGCAAAGATTAAAGCAAAGTTTATGTAGTGTAAATCTAAGCTTGCATCCTTGTTTTAAACCCCTTCGGATTCTGCTCATCTGTCTTGATTGCATCTTGAAGGCTATGTACACTTGGTCTTTCCGAGACTGGATAACTATTCAATCAGTAAAGTAAGCTACATGGGAAAAAGCTTTTTCAAACTTCAGATTTCATTTGTCAAATAATGGTTTGTTACTACTATGTAAATAAAATAAAATAAAAAAATAAAATAAAATAAAATTAAATAAAATTAAATTAAATTAAATTAAATAAAATAAAATTAAATAAAATAAAATAAAATAAATTAAAATAAAAAATAAAATTTAAATTAAATTAAATTAAATTAAATTAAATTTAAATAAAATTAAAATAAAATAAAATAAATTAATAAAATAAAATAATTAAATAAAATAAAATTTAATAAAATTAATTAATTAAAACAATTATTCAATTCAATTTAATTACATTTTTAAATTAGTCATGAACACAAAATGCATTTGCATTAAAATTGTTTGTTATAGGATCTTTATATAGCAGATTATAAACGTAATGTCGCACTATACTCGTCATTCACCATTATCTTTCTGAATTACACAAATGCGGCTTGTTTTTGAGGTTGGGGTTTATCAGTCTGCTAACCTGTTTAAGCAATTACTTAAAAAATAGATTCCTTTCCTAATCATACATCTCTATTTTTTTATTATAAGCAGCCGAGAGTTGGTGATGCGAATACAAGAGTTGAAATGTCCCACTTCCGAACTCAATGCATTCCAGTAAATCACATGTTATACGTGTACACTAAAAAAGTGGCACCATGATTGAACAAGAATACCTTGTGTTTTTATGTCAATTATGGCAAAAATATAATTCATAAACACAAAATGTTCACATTTGCATGAAAAATGGTTTTAATGCAAATCCAACCATCTTCATTTATGACATTGTGAACGTTTTGTCGCGCTATACTTGTCAGTCGCCACCATCTTTGTGAATTATGTCTCGCTCAGTTCGGGTTGTCGATCTAAGCATGAAGGTCCACACCTAGACAAAACATCACTGGGGTGTAAAACCGAATGATGAATGAAATCGTACAAATTTAATACAAAAAATGTAAAATAGTTAGAATTGTTTTGTGTTGGTCAATCACTGAGCGATAAACTTTAGTTCTATATTTCTATTCTATTCATTTTCTTGTCATTGTGTAAAAAATATTTATGAAATCATGTGTAAGTGCATTTTTTGTTAAAGTCTGGAATCTGGAAATATCTTAAAAACTTATTTATAATGCATAATAACAGCCAAAGAGGGATAAAAGGGTCGGCTATACTCCTTTATAGAAACACTTCAGTTTAAACACATGCATTATTAAATATTAAACAGGTTCAGAGTTTAAAAGATTCTGCAAAACAGGAATGACCCTAAGATGCATGCTATATGAAGTGTGTAGAATACATTTGTCAGATTACCAGAATCAAATAGCATAACTGCATACTCATTACGGGTCTTCATTACATCCTCTTAAGCAGTCTTCTGTGCACGCTCTAGTTGATTAAACCACACTATGATTGAAAAAGAGCTGAAATTTGAACTAATTTCGGTTTCATTTCATAAGCACAAATCAAACCCCCTCTCTTCCCCCACACAAACACACAGACAGCCTCGCTTCGGTTATCCGCTCCGTGAAATCTCAACTGTTTAAAAAGAAACCAGAAGCAGAACCTGAAAGAGTCTAGGGAGTAAACAGAAAACAGAAAGCGTTTTTATAAAGCCCTCTGATGAATGTTAGCCAAACAGCGAGCCAGAATCACAAACGGGTGCTGGGATCATAAATTCTCCCTCCTACCTGAAACGGGCCTGGGTGTCAGAAGTAGAGTGTGGATATTCCTGGAGGCTGCAGCTGGCCTACATATGCTCAACGCCGTTTGATTTCTCCGCACCAGTGGCTTTTCCTGACGCTGGAAAATTCCCATTTCCTCCGGACTGATCCAGGTGCTCTCAAGAGCTAAAGTGTTGTTTAAATATATCTGCAAATGAGAAAAGAGAAATCAGTTACAGAATTGTGAAAAAATGATGTTTCCCCAGAACAGTTGTTCTTACATGCCCACGAGCGGATATGAGGTTTACATAAAATATACACTAGAACTGCATTTATAGTGTATGGGAAGTTATTAAGTAGTAATGAAGCTTTTGCAAACATTTGTTCTTTGGCTAAAAGTATATAAAGAAAAAAATCACATAAAAATAAGAAAGTTGCCTTTTTGGATGCCTCATCGTATTATTTTATATTATATTATTATATTAAAAAACTATGCATTTAATAAATACTTTATCACTCTAAAAAATGCTGCTATATAGCACTAAATGTGGTTCTTGGCTCGTAATCATAGGGGAACCACTTTTGGTGCTATATAGTGGTGCTATGTAGAACCATAAGAGCTGCCATATTGCATTGTATTTCTTCAACAAAAATGGTGCTAAACAGCAACAACAGTGGTTCTTTGGCTCGTAAAGAACCTTTAAAAGGGCTTAACGGGTTCTTTGTATGGCAGTGGTGCTATATGACACCTTAATTATCCCAAAGAACCACTAAAGAACCGCTGAAAGAACCGCCGAAGAACCATACATGAGCTTAACAGTTTCTGTATATAGTAGCGGTGCTATATAGCCCCTCAGTCATGCCAAAGAACCGGTGAAGAACCGCTGAAGAACCACTGAAGAACCACTGAAGCACCAAGATTTGAGAACCAAAAGTGGTTCCCCTATGATTACAAGCCAAATAACCACTTTTAGTGCTATATAGCACCTTTTTTTTAGAGTGTATATAAATACTTTACAATTTAAATATGTCATTTTTTGCATTAAATAGAATGAGACTTTTTGCATCAGTAATGACAGAAAATTAGGAGAAAACATTCTGAGTTATCATAAAAATAACATAATTTCATGTTCCAACAACTAAGCTAATAATTACTTTTTTCTTTTGATTTTGAGATGAAATATGACATTCTTGACAGGTTTTGTGAGATTAACCAAATATGATCAAATACCATGAATTCTTCTTTTACCTTGTGGTCAGGCACACGTTTTTCCACCCAACCCTTGCCATAGTGTGGAGGCAGGACCGTCCGGTATACATGAGGAAACACTGGAAGTAGATCCACACTTGCAGAAGGTTGGAAACCCAACACATGATGCCTGGGTGGGATCTCCCACTGCATGGGACAACCAAGCAGAAGAGAAGAACAAATTACCACTGTGATCTATTCAGATCCATCTCATTAAGAAGAAGTTAAGAACTGAATCAGGCCTGGCGGCAATGAAAGCTGTTAAGAAATTATTTTGGTCATTTATGAGAATATTTTGGAAGTATTTTTGGAATAACACTTGCTGTTCTTAACCAACTGCAACAGAATAAATGATAAATTCCCAAGTATCAGCACAAAACATGAAATGTTTTTCCTCATAGCATTTATGGCAGCAGACTTTTCTGGAACAGAGGAACCACTAAAGCTCTTTTTAGAGGTTCTCTACTGTGGGATGATTGGGAAATCATCATGATTGGGTTCCATGAAGAACCTTTAACATCCGTGGAACCTTTCAAATCCAGGTTCTAAAAATCGACTGTTCACTGAAAGGTTACTTCAGGAACCAAAAAATATTTTTATATGGCAAAAATAAAATATACATAAACTTTTGGTAACTTTATTCTTATGAGTGCAAGACTATTGGTGTTTGGGTTCATTGAATCACCAGTTTATAGATGTTTTTCCATACATTTTTTGTGGAAAATAAGCCACTTTGACTGCATGGCCAATTTTTATTTTCAAGAATTCAGAACATGATGCCATTTATTCAAGAGTATCTTCATTGTTGGATACTGTTGTTTTAAACTCGGTTTAAACACACAACAATCATTTCCATATGAAATCAAAACTGGATTTTAATAACCATTCCTGATCCAAACCACCTTTCATACAGTACTTTAATATAATATTAAGTATCACTTAAAAACACATCATATTACATGGAAAAAATGGGTTGTGGACATCATTACATGTTGACTTTGAAGCTAGGAAAGTTCTCTGCAGGCTACGCTGTATTCTTCTGCGTTCAGCATAACACATTGTTCTATCACGCTCGGCTCTGCGTCAATGCCTCCCTGCAGTAGCAGTCAATCAAAGGCTTCTGAAGGCTGTCAGCAACTCAAAGTCTCTGTTTAAATAATATACTCTTTCCTCCCACTGTCTCTCTCTCTCTCTCTCACTCTCTCTGGTTCCAGTACAGTGCGACTGAGTTCATGCTTGCCGCATCATCTGAACCGCACTTTAATGATTTGAAAGCACAAAGTTCTCAATACCAGGGCTGTGGAGCAGTGATGATCATGCCTCTGCCCAGCACACAGATTAAATGTCACGCTGAGTTTGAGTCGTGATGGGGAAGCAACTGCGGATGTGAGGGTCATCTTGAGCACAGCGCCTCTAGTGGTGAAGCAGCGGAGATGAAGGGAGGTAATGCTCAAAATTTTGATTTTCGGCTTTTCAGCTCACCAAAAGTGATCAAACGTTATCAAAATCCAATATGTTCCTGCATATTTCAGTCCTTCCTGGCCATATTACTAGCAGCTGTCAGTCCTTCAAATTAAACTGTTTCACGATTTAATCAAGAACTTGAATCATTGTATTAAAAAGGCACCTTGGCTTGACTAATTCATTACCACAGCAAGTCAAAATGCTCAGATGAAGATTTTTCTTCTTGTGACAGTGAATGAATAACTACATTTAGTGTAGTGTTTTACAGTAAATTTATATTTTCTGCACAAATGGTAGCTACACATACTTTGGATACACAAATTACTATAGGATCACTGTACCACATATAACACAGAAAAGTAATGTTTTGACCAAAAATAAAAAAAGTGCACAAAGGAAAAGAATATTGATTAAGATAGAAAAATATTACTCACCACATGCACACTCTAATTTGTGGGGTATGACCTCTGACCTTTGGCCAAAAAGAGAGCCATTTATGCTGCTTGTAATTATCGTAAATACCAGTTTCCTGCTTGGAAACTGGACATAAACAGCCTATCAAGTTGGATTTACAACTGGGAAACTCTGACATAATTTTAATATGTGAATTGGGTGAACCATAAACTTTTACTACAAGAGCTATTGCTCTAGTGTTATACATTTTATTAATTTGTCCTACAACAGACTTTTCATACAACAGATTCACATTTATCTTGCCATTAAATACATATATATATATATATATATATATATATATTAACATATATAAATAACAATTTGATCATTTTGTTTGTATTTTACACAGCAAAAACAACACTTATTTTACCAAAACTTGACTAGATAACTAGATATGAATGTTTAGATGTGAGTAATGTTTATATGTGTCAATGAATGGGATGATTTTTTTTATCCATTGATATGAAATATGTTTAATGTGTTTAGGCTTTAATTAGATTTCCCCATGAAAATGGCAAAAATTAACCTATAGTGTCCTCCACTATTCATATTATTTATAACAAGAAAGCACTTGATAAACTCATAATTATGACTTCAGAAATAAGAAATTTCAGACAGCATGTTAAGACTGCAGTAACAAACTAAGATCAAAATTGAAGTTTTGTCTATGTTTGTTTCCTCTGAGATCTTCTAAATGCTCTCCTACAAGTTCACAAAGTATAGGCTACACATGTAAAATGTATAGTCTTTTCTTTGAAAATTGACCACAAATATTAATAACTCATCTTTTTCCAGAGGGCTGTATACATTTTTTTATTCATCAACACAAGAAAGAAAATTGTATGTGGGGGTTTTAATGCATCAAGATGGTATCGTAATTCCTTTAATGAGAGATCATGCAATATTTGTTCTTTAGCAAGTTCAGTACTGACATTCGTTTATACAAATAATCATTGTGTAATAAGTTGTATAGTACTGTATCTAAACATTACATTCAGGTAAAATCTCCAGTAATAATTAATTACTTTTCAGGACTTTTGCAGCCACTTAAATTAAAGGCATAAAGTGCAGTATATTATGGATGAAATCTTATCATTAAGGACAATTTTAAAGCATTGTATTGGCATTATGTAACTCCATAGAGATCTGTCCTAAAGCCAAACCCTGCAGCAACAGAGTAAAGGTCAAAAACTTTTAAGACAAAACTTTTCAAAAAGGTCATAGTTTTTTTAATTTGATTTGATAGAAGCAATTGTTTCTGATGCATGTGATTGATTATACATACACTTTCATATTATCATGCAAACATCTACATACATTCAGAAAATCTGATTCAAATTAATAATAAAAGGCATAGGTCTCTGAAAAATAATGATGGTCTTTGGTCTCCCAAAACATGGGATAAAAATTATCTGTATTATCATATTCATTATTGTTGCTATTATATATTTATCAACTCAGTTTAACATTAAATGTTCTGAAGAGAAAGAGGGCTTTTTATTTCAAGCCCTGTTACCTGAACACTGGGCAGACTGAACTGACTGATGGTCGCGGGTTCCACGGCGGCAGCGCGCATCACAGGCACAAACGGATCGCAGGACATCGGCCATCCCGAGACCGTCTGAATCACCGGAGGAGGGCGAGAGGAGATGAGCACGGGAGGAGCAGAAGCCACCCTACACAGTCCGGAGGTGTTCGGGACCATCCAGAGCCACGGAGGAGCTTCGGCGCTCACGTGCCACAGCTGAGGCTGAGCTTTAACGCGCTGGACCGGGATCATTCTTGCTGCATTCTATATAGCTCAAAAACGGATGGATGGATACCGAGAAAGCTGTCCGTGCAGTGACACTGGGGAAAAAAACAGATAGATAGATAGCGCACATTTATCCGCACCCCAGCGACAAAACTAGACGCTTTTATCATGCTGGACCACTGTCCAGAAGTCAGTTCTGTACATATTTTAGCACATATTCCGCATGCATGAATGAATGATTTAAATGCATGGCAAAAACTCAAAGAACCTCGTAAAAGTCTGTAAAAATGAATGTGTGCATTGGGCACAGACAATCTTGCTGTAAACATACAAAACTCATTATGTTAGGGTACTTTGAGAATCATAATATGAATAAAACATATGCCCACTGAAACATAATAAACAGGCACCCTCCCAAATTCTGCAGCACGTGCACGCGCATGGACGAAAACAGGTGGATGCAACGCATTATCAAAAAAAGCATATCTGTATAACTTAAATGGAAAAGTAATTCTGGCTTGTGCTCTAAAATAAACCACAACATGACTGCGTCAAGATGAAATTACCAAAAATAATGAGGTTTTTAATACTGCACTGTCCACAAGTCTCTGAAAGTTTTTGCATATTTTAGCACATCACAAAAGCGCAAAAACGCATATGCATTAATTATATTAACCACATAAGCAGAACTCAAACATCACCACGTGACTTGCCTGTTTTCTCCACAGATAATCCTAAACATCACGTAAATCAGAATCTGATCAAAAGCCCATTTAAGTAATAACCAGACTCCCCTCCTAAAATTCTGCAGCACATGCATGGACCTAAACAGGTGCAAGGCATCTCTTATCAAGAGATTGTATGTGTAACTTAAACAAAAAAGGTTATTCTGACGTTTATTTTTATTTTTAAGATGCACCAAACATTAGATGCAAACTCACCTATGAGGGGTTTGAAAAATCTCTTTAGTTCAACATTATTTGTCTGTAAGTGTTTCGCTGGAAATAAATGAATAACGCAAAATATAAACATATAAGTTAAATATGAAAACGTATCTGCAGACGAAGATTTCTAATAATATCCGGTAAGAAAGGTGTCCAAAGCGCGTTCACGCGCCGTGGATCGCGCTTTCTGTGTGCACGATCACACCGGCACCGTTCATCTCGCTCCGTGGGAATCTCGTGGAAATCTGTTCACTGTCAAGCCGATGATTCTCCAGCCTCCCGCAGTAGTGCCTCGCAAAGCATCGCAAAATCCCCACTCATTACAGTACAATCCTCTGTTTCTCATTCATGCTTGTAGAACTTGTATATGTTATGTAGACTATCCTCGATGATGAACAGATTCGACTGTGTTTCTGCTCTGCTGAAAGTCCTCCTGGCAGTCCAGACCGGGTGTATTTGCTTTCTGAGCGGATCTGATGGCGCCGTGCGCAGCACAACACAGTGCGTCAGGACGCGCAAAGACGCACGACTCGCACTCTGATGATCTGGGATGATTAGAATATTCGTGACAACTGTTTTAATCATTTAACAGTGACACGATTTACCTTGTTTAAAACCTAGATGGAAGTTTTTTTTCTGAAGTTATGTTGTTATGTTTGGAGACCCCAGGGATTTTATAAACTTATTTAAAATGAACAACAGTCAAGTTCATCACCTGAGTTCATGACATATTGAAGCTGTAACATTAAAATTAATTATAAAACTGAAATAATCTGATTAGAATAGTTAATATAGGCTATTATATTAAAAATAATATTAATATATCAAAATAATTAAGCTTAAGTATTTTACTTGAATAATGTAAAAAAAAAACTTCATAAAATCTAGCTGTACATTTTTAAATCATGGTTATTTATTTCACTCTATTGTCACTGCTTCTGGTCATAAAAGTCATAACACAAGCAGCTTTGTCATCATTACAGCAGTTGTATCAGAGGAAATATCTTAGTCTACATGGGGAGCCTTCGAATATTGCCTCGGTCAATGGGGGGGGGGCTCAGAGTCAAATAGCTTTCTTTCTTTTTTCCTTATCAATCAATCCTCCATGGCGACTTTGAAGCACAAGTCATCATTTGTTCTTATACCGCCAGGGGGGATGTTTGAACAGCCATATAGAGGGAAAATTAGGTTATCCAAAGTTTTTCTCTCTATTTTGCCCACAACTGACCGTGTCCTGGTGAATGGATCAACACTGACTCCCGTGAATATCACAAAACGCTGTGTGCAAACAAAAATGATAATGTAAGTGGATTTGACATCCCAGTCTTAGTTTGGAGTCTAGTGTGAAATGGTGTCACGGCGCAGGGATGTGGACTGGTTCCCAAAATGTATAATCCATGAACCAAACCACTGTGTCCCTGAAATATGCACATAGGTTTCCCCATTTTGAATAGTTATTTGTTTTAATATATATTTTTTTATATATATAAAATGAGAACTTGTCAATTGTTCCATTAATTTGTGATCAGTGATCATTAATTGGGTTATCGGTGATTAATTACTTTGACACAAGGTTTGCGGTCGATTAATTGTATCTTGTTGAACACTAGGGGATAGCTCGCGGGGTTTGTTCAAGTTTGCGGTGGGGAACCTCATGCAGTTTGGTGTGTTTCAGGTAAAAGTTAATAACCTGATAACACTGTGTGAAATAATATTATATGATGTATAAAAGCCCGGTTATTTCAGAGATTATTGAGCTCAGAGCTCCATTGTTGAGCATTAATTGTGCGATGTTGAGAGTGTTTAGTGTATTTAGAAGCCTATATATATTTGTCATGTGTTTGTATCTTATATATAAATCTGTTTATTTAATGTTGATTGTTTCACTCACTGGTAGAATGTGAACATTACATTAAAATTGAGTTTACATGATTTTCAGATAAAGATAATTACTTGAAATGAAGCATTTAGGCTACAGATTTGGAATTGTTTGTACAATTTTTATGCTGTTTAAAAAAACTAAGCTTATTTAGATAACTGTAAAATGCCTCAACATCCCAATTAATTAATTTACATATCTTTGATTACAAATGATAAAGTGAATGCACATCAATAATAGAATGTCCCAAATGGTTGCAATATGTGTACATTTAAGAAAGGATGCCAATGCTGTTTGAAAGGTTCTGTGTTATCAATTGTGTTACAAAGATGTGATTGTACACATAGTCCGCTGTGGGAAAACCTTTTGTGTTTAATCTTCTCCTCTCTTTTTCACAGCGACAACAATATCAGCAAAAGGTTTCAGACAGATCCTGATTCAATTTACACTGCTATTCAAAAAATGTCAGGTCAGTAGATTTTTTAATATTTCTGAAATAAGTCTCTTATACTCACCAAGGCATTTGTTTAAAAATACAGTAATTGTGAAATACTATTACCATTTACAATAACTGTTTTATATTTTAATACATTTTTAAATGTAATACATTCATGTGACACAAAGCTGAGTTTTAAGCATCTTCATTTAGTCTTCAGTGTCACATGATCCTTCAGAATTCATTCTAATATGTTGATTTGCTGCTCAATAAATATTTCTAATGATTCTCATCAATGCTAAAACAGTTGTGCTGCTTAATATTCTTGTGGAAACAATGACAAAAAATGTCAGGATACTTTTATGAACAGAAAGTTGATAGAAAGTTAACATTATAAATACCTTTACTGTCACTTTTGATCAATTAATGCATCCTTGCTGAATAAAGTATTATTTCAAATAAAGTAAAAAGACACCAAACTTTTGAACAGTGGTGTATATGTAGTAGTAATCTTGTGATGGACAACTTTTGATAGTTTCATAAACCTTTCAAACACAACACAACCATGTGCTCGGCCTAAAGTCCAGTTCTTCGTGGTGCTTTTGTGAATTGTTTTTCATTTATGGTGATAAGTGGTCCAAATCAATTTCTAACTAGGGTAGGTTCTCGAGTTCTTGGAGTGAATGAGAACTCAATAATTTGACTTGAAATTGAGGGATCCCTTAGGCCAAGACTTCTTAATTTTCTCCAACAAAAACCCTATTTTCACAGCTGTGTGGTCTCACACCCCAGGCTCTCCTGCAGTTCTGTTTCATGTCCTTGTAAAAATGGATCTGCGCTCGTAATTAGGGACTGTTGCCCCTTTCATT
This sequence comes from Ptychobarbus kaznakovi, assembly GCA_027422405.1. Lineage (NCBI taxonomy): Eukaryota > Metazoa > Chordata > Actinopteri > Cypriniformes > Cyprinidae > Ptychobarbus > Ptychobarbus kaznakovi. The sequence goes on along the minus strand of CM049808.1, from coordinate 22,609,573 downwards.
CGTCCTCCTAGATTGGTTGGAGAGAGAGGCTGGATACCCGCGGCTGTCCGTGGCACAGAATATGGCCCTGCCAGTGCTGTGGCGATAGAGATTATTTGACTGGGGCTGTTCTGTTGTGATATTCCAGTTTTGGGGTCTGCCGTAGGAGTTGTTTGGATCATCCGCTGCTAAATCTGGATGCAGAAATGAAATTGTCCAACCATTTCTGATTGGTTAAAACCTTACCCTCAATCACACAGTGTGTCTAATGCCCAAGGCCGGTCTTACTTTAGATTCTGTGAGCGTGAGGAAAGCATGTCAGAATATTTTGAGCATTACAATAATATTCAGAAAGCAGGTGCCACAATCACCACCTTGGTTACCTGAGCAACAGCAGAGGCTGATAACAAAATTATAGACGCGTGGACATTCATTTATATATTAATATTATTAAAAAGAGACACGATTCATTGTAAATGGTGTCTTACCCAGAGGAACTGGTTTGGTAAGGGCCCGCAAGACTATTGAAACATATTGCCTTGACATTGAAAGGCTTTGGGCTATTTGTTTCAGATAAAACATGAATGTTAATGTACTCACAGCTGGACGAATGATTATGCTGAGACAGAACACATGGCGAGGTTAATTACAGGGTCAATCTGGTGTATTTATGGCCAGGCCTGGACACAGTTACATACTCTTGTATAATTTAAGATTCTTTAATGCACAGCAGAACTTACTCATGAGAATGCTTATGTGTCTAGTGCATATATTAACAAAATGACACACTTATTGATACTGATTACACAAAAATATGTAAAAAATACAATCTAAAGTGTGTGGTTTCTGTGCCATCCTCGCCACCAACCGGAATTGAAAAAAAAGACTGTTTTCGAACAGGTTCTCCCATATGGTATTGGTTAGACCCCCCCAAAAAAGTCTAGCCTGAAGCGTTTTATTTGGTTGAGGTAAACATGATGTTCAATAAGGAAAAATATAGGATGGGACTTGAAGATGAGTGTTAGCAAAATGGAGTGGAAGAGAAGGGGTTAAATGTAAACTAGATTCATGACATCATCTGAAAGGAAAATTACAGTTAATTGTTCACAATAAGACCAAGAAAGTGCATTATGGCTCAGCTTTTGAGGTTTTCTGTCAGGCATATGAGTCATATTGGAAACAATTACATGTCTGCTAGAATATAACAGAGGGTTAAAGGAAGACTCCACTTTTTTTGGAAATAGCCTCATTTTCCAAGTCTTGAAGAGTTAAACAGTTGAATTTTACAGTTTTCGAATCCATTCATCCGATCTGGTGGTAGCACTTTAGCGTTTAAATGTTTTAATCTATTGACACTCAGGTTATGTTCATTAAAACAAACAATAATTGAAACCAAGCTGATAAACAAGTGAAATGTGTATAATGAGTATAATGTTGAGTTTTTGTCAGTCATTTGCTTGACGGAGTCGTAGCCTGAGGATACCACTCTTCCTGAACCTGGTCATTTACATGTGCGCTCTGATTATCCACAAACCTCCGTTAGACATCACTTGGGAACCAGTTAGAGGTTTTCCCTCTGCTCTGCTTGTTTGTTGTCATGCCAGATTCCGGAACGGGAATATTCTCCATCACTGCTGTATTACAAAAGTGCTTGTCCATACCACAGCTGCCGCAGGCACTGGAAAATTGATGTATCGCTTCTCCTCTTCAGGAAAGTGTTGATTGTGCAGGAAGAATCCTCTGACTTCTAGGATGAAAACATAGTGATGTGGAAGGATTTGTGTTGTGGCATAGTAGTTAGAAGAATAGTTGTGATCATGTACTCACCCCAATGCTGTTGCACATCTGTATGACTTTCGTCTTTGGAAGTTTCAAATGTGCCAGCAATAAGTTGCTTTGGAAATTAATACATTGATAACTTTACATAGCAAAGATGCATTAAATTAATAAAAAGTCACATTGATATGTATATTTTTTCAAAAGATTTATGTTTTAAATAAATGTCCTTCTTTTGAACTTTCTATTCATCAAATAATCCTGAAAATTAAAATTGTCACAGTTTCCACCAAAATATCAAGCAGCAAATCTGGTTCAACTTCAATGTTTCTTGAACATTAAGAAATGTTTTTGAGCAGCAAATCAGCACATTAGAATGATTTCTGAAGGATCATGTGACACTGAAGACTGGAGTGATGATGCTGAACATTTACAGGAATAAATTACATTTTAAAACATATTCAAATAGAAAATGGGTATTTTAAATTGTAGCAATATTTCACAATATTATTGTTTTTACTGTATTTTGGAGAGCATAAGAGACTTCTTTCAAATATGTAAAAAAATCCTTAAACTATATGAATTTGACTTAAATAGTAAGGTGAGCAGACATATGATATAAACATGACAGCTCACATCAGTACTTTTGCAATCTTTTTAAACGTAGAAACTTTTCTGTTAAATACAAATAGTGTCAAACAGCATCTTCAAGTAACAGAAAATTAGATTTTCTATAGACATTTTTTTCCTCCTGCTTGCAAAGTACAGGTGGTTGAACAGCAGTTTGGTGTGACACGCAGACATGATGTGATTCCTTTAGGGACAGCTTCCCTTCGCTCTCTCGCTCTGCCAATGACAGCGTGTTTGACACCTTAAACACCACTAAACACCACACCGATCCAACATGACTGTGTGGGTGCGTTTCACACCAAGTGTCAGTGGTAGTCCATTTATCTCCACTTTGTCCTTGAATAAAGCTTGTTTAAGGACATTCTAATACATGGCATGTTTGTGACTGAGTAACTGTTGTGAATTAGTTGATCTTGTAAGACAGCATTTTACATTTTATTATACTTACATTATCATGTCTCAGAGTTTTGCTGATGTTCATGACAAATTCCTATCCAAGCATGCCTGTACCAGTAAGTGTTTGTTTTTGTGAGGTAAAAAAAAAGGTTTTCGGGCAATTAAACATAAAAGAGGATAGTTGTGGGTAAATGTGTTTTGTGCAGATAACTGCTTCAGTGCTTTTCCATATCCCTTGCCTCTTTGGACAAATTGCAGCCTGACTTAATTTGGGGAAGGTAGGTAGGTGGCATTGCCCGCACACCGACCCATAACTACATTACCCATTGTGTTCAGCACCCCACTCTGAGTGGTCCTTGACTCTGAAGGCTAGGTGACACCTTTGCATGTGGAAAGACAGGTTTGATAAATGCATCCATTAGGAGCGGGAAACAAAAGGGGGAATTTTAGCTCATGCGATAATGAAAGCGAGGAAATTACGATTCAGTGTAATTATTAATGTCAGAAGAGTAACTATGTGCATGTATTTTATGTGCATTCCCCACTGTTAAACCAACATTAATTTTTTTGATTGTCGTTAGCTCTGATTTGTAGCTCGGGGGGGGGTCATACAGGTTTTAGAAACAACTATTTTATATATACACTAATCAGCTTAGCAGCTTAATTATATCTGTCTGTCTGTCTGTCTGTCTGTCTGTCTGTCTGTCTGTCTGTCTGTCTGTCTGTCTGTCTATCTATCTATCTATCTGTCTATCTGTCTGTCTGTCTGTCTCTATCTGTCTGTCTGTATCTATCTATCTATCTGTCTATCTGTCTGTCTGTCTGTCTGTCTGTCTGTCTGTCTGTCTGTCTGTCTGTCTGTCTGTCTGTCTCTCTCTCTGTCTGTCTGTATCTGTCTGTCTGTCTGTCTGTCTGTCTGTCTGTCTGTCTGTCTGTCTATTTTAAAGTGTTGTGTGTAGTGTTAAATAAACAAACAACATCCACGAACAAATGCTATGTTGGATGGTGTGTGTGATAAAGATATCATTTGAAAATCTTCAGATTGATGAATATTTCTCACAGTAATTAATGTTGTACCATATGAGTTTGAGACAGACCACAAATGATGAATGTTTTGGACTGTTGTCTCACATACCTGTCAGCTTTGATAACTTGAATCAAGAGAAAGGTTCCTTTCTTCCTTCAGTGTTCCATCTCTAAACTCTATCTCGCACACGGCAGAGTCAAGGGCTACTCCATCATGAAGCCAGCTTGCTCTATTTCACTTACAATTACCCATGATACCCTGTGGATCCGTGCACATCTGTGATAGTGCTCATACGGGAGGTCTGTTACTGGAATTGGCAGAGTAGATTCAGCCCCCAAGAGTCTCATAAAGCCTCAGATCAAATCAGCTCCTACCTTTCGCTCAGGTTCTGTCACACTTCATCTAAAGAAGCAAGCATCTGCTTAACCTGCCATGCAGGAGCTGAAGAACGTCTGCTAATGTTCCATTTAGACCAAAAAAGACCCAAACGCAAAACTATGGGTTTGCAGTTATTATAAATGACCTACATTTCCTTTCAGATCGTAACCATAATCAAAAGACACTTTGATGCTTCATTGCTAATGCTGCCAGGGCTATGAAATGAAAGATATATAAATGTTCCACATTGTAAATTGCATACAGTGGCCTGAAGTATTTGGACACTTAAGTCATATTTAAAATTTCTGAATATTAAAGCATTAGATAACAAAATAGCGAAGCAATTGGCCTCAGCAACAAATGATGCAAAAGCTATTCTCACAATTAACAATCTTCATGCATTGGTGTATATTCTAACCTGATTCATCTCTTACTATCAGGGTTATGAACTACACTATTAAAAAAGGTTGAGAAAATGTAAAAGTATAAGGCAACCATGCAGCTTCAGAAGATTTTTGAGTTTTCTCAACTTTTTGTTGTATAAACTGAATACAAGTTGAGAAAACAAAAAAATATGCTGAAGCTGGTTGCCTTAAACTTACGTTTTCTCAACTTTTAATTTTACAGTTAAAAAATATTAAACATTTTTTTACTTGAAATAAAGCTGAAATAAAATATATATATATATTAGGTGAAAAAAGAAGTTGGCTTGGCAACTAAATTAAATAAGTTTATGTTGAAGCACTAAAATTACAAACTGTAAAACTGAACTAAAAATAAAACTGATAAAAGTAATAAAAGTTGAACAAAAATTAACTCAAGTTGAAATGAACACACACTTGTGTATACACACGTAGCTTTCATCTTCATCTGCTATATATATAAAGTCCCTAATGCTCACCGAGTGCATTTATTTGATGAAGTAATATGATACAGTAACAATACCGTAAAAATAGTAATATTGTGAAAGATTATATGATTATTGCTATTTAAAATAACTGTTTTCATTTTCCAACATTTAAAACATAATTTATTTCTGTAATGCAAAGATATTTTTTCAGCAATGTCAAGAAACACTTATCATTATACTTTTTTTCAGGATTCTTTGACGAAAACAACCTGATTTATGTGAAATAGAAATCTTTTGTAATTTTATAAATGTCTTTACTTTCACTTTTGATTAATTTGATGCATCCTAGTTAAATAAAAATATAAATCCTTTAAGAAAAAAATATACAGAATATACAGTACATTGCTCATTTTGAATGTCTATCAATATATTGCCCACATAACAATGTAGTTCCAGGATCTTCCAGCACAGACAAACACAAACCAACCAGTCGAATCTTGACGCTCGGTCTACATCTATTATCTTAGACTTGCTCTCGATCATGTAGCAGATCCATCTTTTGTCTGCTGTATGTAATTAAATGGAATCAGGGCTTGTTATACTAGAGAAAATACATCTGGAACTAGATGTCCTGCCTTACATATTTGCAGGAACAAACAAGAAGCTTTGGAGCCAGTCCTAGATCTAAATCCAGAAAGCACAGAGGTGATCAGGTATAATGCAGATGGCACCAACACACATGGTTTCGCCCGTATACTGCTTTAATAAGCAGGCTAGTTTAATGAGATAATTGGCTGTATATGTGCAGTTTTGCACTCTTCCTTTGGCAGCCACTAGCTTCCCATTAGCCGTCTCTGTTCTAAATGCATAATAATATTCAGCTGATGACTGCCTGCATCTAATGTCTCATGAGCTCTTGGGCAATGCAAATTCAATTTATGTGCCATAAAAATGCTTCTGAAATAATCCAATCCCATTCTGGCTCATCTCTTCGCTGCCTGCTCTTTCAGGCAAACGCTGCTGATGCTGAATACTAAATGCCGGGCTTTTTACCGACTCTCTATCCCTGTGCACCCAGCATCAAGGCGACAGAAGACTCGGTAAGAATGAGCCTGTGATGAGTCTCCTCAGCTGAACGGAGGAACCAGCCGAGCTCAACTCTGGAGATCGATAATGCTCTCTTGAAGAGCCTGTGGCCCACTTTCTGAAGAGACACTGCTTTAATCTTCTAGGAAAACGATACTGCTTTTGTCCTGCCTCTTATATTAGCATGCAGCATTCGAATGATGAATCCGTGCATCGATGAAAGGCTTTCCAACAGTGCTGCGCATTACTTTCAATGTATGTGACATTCTTTATATATCTCGGAAGCAACTCAAACAGCTTTATGTTCTAGCTGACAAGAGCAACTCAATTATGAAATGTAAAAATTGTAATGTAAACAAACACAGCTATTACTTTTAAAGCTGTCACCGATTCAAAAGCAAAACCGCTCTCTTTATTTACTATGAATTTTGACCTACTGTTATTGCGACAACACCATTTGTTATGCGTCAAGCCCAACTCTATCATAAGAGGTAATGGGATTACTTAGAGGGGAAAATGAAGGAAAAAACCTCAAAAGGGACTAATGTAAGTCAATGGACAGCTGAAAGCTTGAGTCTTTATGTGGGTGGGAGTGTTATTGGCTTTTTTCCCTTTTTAACCTCCTTTTTGTAGTCGTTTATAAGACCTTTACTTATGAATTAACTTATCATTTAATAAGTGTATTTATTTATACATTTTATGGGGTTTTAATAGTAAATAAAATATACAATTTAAAACAAATCGGAAACAAAACAACTGAAAGACTTTTAAACAACAGTTTGCGTTTCCATTTATGCAACAATACGTTTTTGTTGCTCCTCAAATTTAATTTAATTCTTTAGAAGTGTAAATTCATACTTAATGCTCGATCTGCTATGAATTTGCACAAATGGACTCTTATGAAAACGTATTATTTGTAGGTAAAACCATAAAATGTCTATGAAAATTGAATTTAGGAGTGTATTTTCATGATGAGGTCCATATATTTTGGATTCTCCATACAATCTGTCACATGAGAACATGTTAAGAAAGAAAACAAAAATAATCAGGTAAAACGTTACTGTGGTCCCAAAGGGTTACATTTAGGGGTTGACCTTCATTGTGACGTTTTATTAAAGTCACTTTGTACAAATTCATAACACACACAATATTTACACTCAAATGAGATCGAGTTGCAACAAAAACTTGACGGAGAAGAAATATACAAACTCTCGGGACAATTATGAGGGAAATGCAACTTTTTCAACTTGTTTTTACATGAATATTATCTTAATTCCACTTTTGGAAGAAAAAAATGCAATTTACAAAACAGTCAGTCTGGAGAATTACTGTTATGTTCATACTTATTGAATTCCATGGTTGACTAATCAGCATAAAGTTTTCCATAGAGATGTGTTTAAAAAAGTGACATTACACTCACATAAACTGTGGTCTTCAAAACAACAGCACTCTTGCTAGTGTGGACTTGGTTAACTTAGGTCTTTAGGGATCTGTTCCAAATGCTATTTTGCTTCCGACAGCATTTTTAGGCAATATGATTTTAATAATACATTGTTACTTGCATTTAAGTGCTAACTGTAAACAATTTATTTGGCCTTGTACATGTACTCTGCACTTGACAGTGAAACTGAATAGAATGTAATGTTAATCTATGCTGTAAGAACACAGAGAGAGATCTTTGCATGCACTTATAGACATAATGGCCAATGACCAGGTCATATCAAAAGAGCAACAGGCATTATAAGACACACGGGCCATATTCACATACTGTAATTCATTACAGATACTGTAAAGGCACTGAATACAGTGCATCATGTGCTGGTTTTATTATATTGAGATGCTCTGCGGTTCATAGAAATCCAATAAGGGGACATTTTTTGAGATATTCATCTCTATGATGATGAATTATACTGTATACTTGCACTATATATCCAGATACTTCACAGGAGAACTATACACTTGCACAAAGACGCACTTATTTTGGCATCAGAAAAACCTGGTAACTTTGCATTTCTTTATGTATCACTGGTTATGGATATAATGAGACATCGGTGGGCATATTTACACTTTTACTGATCAGCTCTCTAATCATTAAATGACTAAGTCTAAATCTGGTCATGAAAGAGTGTAAATGCATCTGGCTGTTCAGGTTATATACAGTACATAAAAAATCATGCCATTATTTTCAAATTTGATCTATAGCTTCAATGAACCCGTGACACTTTAAATAATTGTCAGACACAAGTACAAATAGAACTACTGTATATAGAGAATATGGAGTCTACAGAGGGAAAATAATAATAAACACCTGCTTTTTTTCAGAGGCACAACTGAGCAAAAATATGCAATTTGGTGCAAACGTTGATGGTCGAAAAGTAAGATGAAATTCTGGTAGCTTGTAATGTAAATCAGTGAGCACTTTATAACTGTATAGCGGACCACTTTCATATATAAACATCAGTGTATCTCTATATCTCCCAATAATATGTCAAAATCAGATGATATTTAAATGCTTAATTTTATTATCAATAATTTCTAGACAATAATCAATCAATAATCGATCATCTTTTTATTGTGGGGTCCAAACAACTAACACAAATAACACATTTAAAAAAAGTGTTCATCAAGTGTTTAAATATTACTATATAAAAGTGATTGTTAACAATAAAATTAGATGTCACTGCAAAAAGACCTGTGTTCCATAACGTAAGGGTTGCCACTTGCTAAAATAGTACAAACTATCAATCAGATAACAGAAGACATGTAGCAGATCATGTACAACAGGTTTTTCAGCAAAGTTTTGATCATGTTGATAACTTAGAGGTCTTTGAAATGTGTACAACAGATATGATACAATAGGCTTCATAGGGTTAAACAATGGAATACATTATATATTTTTAAAATGGCAAACCAGCCCAGATTTGTCCACCCACTCGCAATTCACATTTTAATGAAAATCAACATGGCAACAGCATCATGCAAAAAGAGAAAACTTGGCGTTTTGAGAGATTACTGTTCTAATACCTAGAAGCTTATTTTGGTTTACACGGCTCAGCTTTGCCTAATTAGAGTTTGCAGAGAGATAATACAGATGTTAATAAAAGGCATTAATGATTTACTTCATAAAATATACATATGAACCCCCTGGAAGATCTGCAGCAAACGTTGACCTGGGTGGGATTCAGAATAACAGTTACCAATAAACGATTTCTTCACAAAAGTCCTTGCTGCGTTAGATTAGGCAGATTGTTTGAATCTCCGAGCAAATAGAGGATCTTTATTTACTTTCAATAGCAACACTGAGCTGTCACAGCAGCAAACCCCCTCGAGTGTTTGTGATAGGCAACCCGAGACGTGTCGCAGACTGATTCTTCAACATCTCTATAATCAGAAGAGCTGAGAGCCGTTTATACTTGACTCGGATCAAATAAAACTCAACAGAGCTAAAGCGAGAACAACAATATGCCACCGCTGATGTTTTTTTTAAGTCAGTGCAGTATTTTTGTTCTGAGAGTATATAATTGCCCACCTTATTTTGTTTTCATTGCCACGCTCCCTTGGTAGCGCTCTAAAGCTAGTCTCAAAACACACTTCCTAAATGTTTAGTGAGTATATCACATGCTTCAAAACGTTCCAGACGGCGAATAATGGTGCATTTAATCTTTCAAAGATGGTTTTAAAAGGCAGACGAGTACCTCAGTTTAACTGTAATCATTATATAATGCTTGGCTACTGACATGATGAATGTAATGATCAAAAAAGTATCTAGATTTGAAAATAAAGTCACCTTGGAAATACAGAATGTACATGGTTTTCCAGCTTCTGTGGTATACAGGATTTTTTTTCATTATACAGTTGCTGCTCTTGCCGTGTTTGCTTGTTATGCGTGGTTGATGTCTTCCTTTCTCTTTACAGGCAATTAGCTTCTCATAGATGCTTCAGATTCTTGACTTCATTTTGAAATGTGACATATCTCACTTGGATATTTTCACTGCATTGTGTCAATGTATTCCCAATTATTAGCAAGAGATGCCAGCGGTGTATATGTGGAGTTTTCACTTAGCGAAGGACTGCCAACCCTTCAAGAGCTCCTACTGGGAACTTCCTACTTATGAATTCAGAAGTCATATTTGGCTAGAATAAAATTGCCATGTAGGAAAGTTTCATATATCTTTATATTTTTATACTTCTTGTCAAAAAGCTAGTGAAATTATGAAGACAAAAAAAGTTTCTGAAGGTTCATCCAGGTGTTTTACTGTTCTTGGCTGGCACTGAGAATTATGGGAAATGTAGTTTTTGTCCACATGTCTGTCAGGTGATCAAATGTGCTAAATTAGTAGCTAGCTTCATTGTTCTTCATTGAATGTACAAAATGCATGCAAACTAAACTGTACTGTGGGCTTAATTATTATTGCAATAATTCAAATTACTATGTTCAATACAAATTAGCTTTTGCAATTATTCTTGAAATGACATGCGTATGCTTGCCTACAAGTCATGTCAGAATGTTGTGTACTCTAAAATATAGAAGTTTTTTGGCATTGATGGTTGCATGAAGAACCTTAGCAAAGTATCAGTTAGCCTAGCACACAACAACCAACACACAGCACAATCAGTGTAGTCCAACGCATGGACACATGTCTCAGAATCCTTTAATAAATCAGTCAAAATGACTCACAAATGTTTTGAAATATATATAAAGAAACCGATATTCAATAGGATATTATATTATATACATTATAGAATAGAATTATGCAATAATAGAAAATGGCCAATTATGTAATTCATCCTCAAAAAAATAATCATAAATGGAGTCGTCAGTGGAACCAAACCCGCCAAATCCCTGGCACAGAGAATTATGGGAAATGTAGTTTTTTATTGTTGCTGTTTACGCATGTCTATCAGCTCATAGCTAAATTAGAAGCTAGCTTCATTGTCGTTCATCATTTGTACAAAATGCATACAAACTATACGATCACTGTCAACAAACATTCATGTAATATTTCAAATTATTATGTTCAATACTAATTAGATTTTGCAAAGATGCTTAATGCTTGTCATGTCGGAGGATTACAATATATTCATTAGATTGCAAGTTTGTGGTGGACGAGTTTGGATTTTCTTCAGGTCCCCAAAGAGAAATGTTTTATAAAATGTTATTAACAAAATTGTTATTTATTTAATACTTCCTCAAAAGTTATAAAAATAAACTTTAATGAAATCATCTGTGGAACTAGAACTGCTAAATTCTATCTATCTATCTATCTATCTATCTATCTATCTATCTATCTATCTATCTATCTATCTATCTATCTATCTATCTATCTATCTATCTATCTATCTATCTATCTATCTATCTATCTATCTATCTATTATATAACAATTCTACATTGTACATTATAATTCTAAACACACTAGCAAAAGTGAATTAAAAAGTAGTTTATCAGTAAATTGTTAAAATTGGGTGAGTTGTTTTTTTAGGTTAGGAAGAAATTCAATCAAGGGCACTTAAGAATTGAAATGAAAAACAGTTGATAATTGGATTGCTCATTTGCATCTCATTACCATGCTTTCATTAAGGCATAGTTATCATAAATTCCTCACAAATTAAAGTTCTTTCCAGTCCCAGATGCGAGCAAGAAGACAGAAAAACATGAAACGCAGTTCAAAGGCCTCCTCTGAAATTTCTGCGCGCAGCCAAGAAGAATCAGAGGATTTTCGTCTTTAAATAGCTCTTCAGGTGGTGCTGAGCTGAAAGTCTCACAGATAGCGGGAATATCAGCGCTCTTCCCGGGCAGCTCCAGTCAAAGTGACACGTTTGACTGACCGCAGAGGAGCGAAACTCAAAGCTGTGCCCCGTCCCTGGCCACACAGCGCACCGACAGCACACGGCTCTGCTTGACAGCGATAACATGGACTTTGATCTAAATCCCCACTGTGTGTTTAAAAGATGCTGCTACAGCTGTTAAAGTCGAAGGAAGCCGGTGAGCGAGGGCAGAAGGGATCAGAAAACTTGCTGCTGAAGTCTTGCCCACTGAAGCAATTGTGCTAGTTAAACTGCCCAGGGGTTGAAGAGTTGGGGCACGTGCCTTGTCAGAATCAGCTATTTATGATTCAAAAGGTATCTGGAGTTCGGGATAGAGAGCCGGCTTCCTTCAAAACCAGCTTAGTGAAGGGAGAGAATATTATCCGATTATGTAAACTACCTTCTTAAGCCTTGTTCATGCAAACAACACCATTATTCTGCATTGTTGATCATAGTGTGCATTCTAACCATTTGATGGCCTAGCATTATTGGCAGCTATAGTTTTTAAAATATGACCACAAAATAGATGGATGTATTGCATAAAGTTGCACTTTTCTCAATGGTGTTGCTTTGCTGGACATGTCAGCATGTATGGCAATGAATGCAATCACTCATGTCAGCGCTCTGTCGCTTCAAATCACTGTCAGTCTGCTTGTTTATCAGTAACTTTTTTATTAAGTTTACTGCATTATTAGTTCTCACAGCTGAAATTATGTTCATTTTCATTTGTGAGTGTCCCTTTATCAAATCCCCTGCATATATAAATATTCCAGTGTGGGTTGTCTGGTTTCTGTCTGCAATCAAATGCAAATTTACTTAAAATCATGGAGTGATAGCAGCACTTCTGCCTGTAATAATCTCAGCTCTCTGACACTCATCTGAGCTCTTGATGAGGACTGATTTAGCATAATGTTATTTAACGGCACATCTTTCCATAGATCGACTGTCAATATGTGCTAAACTGTGACCCAGGGAAAAGTAGGGCTTTCCCTCAGTTTTTGGGCACGATGAGGTACAACTTAATTTAAATCATACACACTAGTAGTTTTGTTCTAAAATAATGTGTTTCACCATGTTATTTAAATAATAAAAAATACAAATAAAACTAAAATAAATTATATTTGTTCTTGCAATTTTGAATTCTGATATAAAAGAATGTATGAGTTTAAGAAAAAGTAAAATAAAAAAAGTGTGGTGAATTTTTACATTTTTAAGTCTCAAAATCCTGACTTTTTTCTTGTAATTGCAAGTTAACATCTCGCATTTCTGAGTTTATATCTTGCAATTTGCAATTAATATTTTCACAATTACAGGCTGCCATACATTCATAAAAGTGTTGTTATTAACTAAAAAAAAAAAATATATTTTGTCATTTCAAATAAAGGTGAAATAAAATATATCAACTTAGACTAATCAAAGCATACATTTCAAAATATTATATTTATTAATAAATATATGCGATTAATGCGATTAATCGTTTGACAGCACTAATTAATAATAAAATATCACCCATGTCACTCTAAACAGACACTCTTTTCCATACATTGAAAGATGTTGAGAGTGCTGTGGAGCTCCAAAACGACCACACACAAAAAAAACACCAATAATATCATACATTTTGTTCTTGCTGCTCATCATATGCAATATTCCTACATCTACATGAAGAAGACTAAAAAGTTATTCGCTTAAATCTTTCGCTCTAGTTCTAAAATCCTTTTTGTTTGGTACGATGAGGGTGAGTAAATTGTTTCTGAGAACTTTTTTGGATAATTTAATCTTTGAACATTTCTCAATTCTGCTCCAAGCAGCCCCCCAGCACTGGATATTTCAGCTGTCCTACAAGTGTGAAGCACACGGTTCAGCTCATGGAGCCTCTACTAACGAGCCGATGTGTTTAATCAGGTTTGTTAAAGGTTGGCCACGTCTGAGATGTGTAGCGCTGGAGACGATCCCAGGAGCACAACTGAGAAACACTAGTCTACGAGCACTGGACGTCAAATTAATATGATTACTGTGGTATGGAGTCTGTTCTGCTTGCTTAACACTGGCATTAATGCAGGGGTGTAAAAGGTACTTAAGTTAAAGTGCAGATATGTGTCAAAGTTTATACTCAATCAAAAGTACACAACCACAAATATTTGAGTGAAAGTGAAAAAAGTATCTACATTTAATCAATATTTAAAGGTTGAAAATGAAACACTTTTCTAAACATTTTTAACTGATTTTAAAGACGAAGGCAGTAGAGAGCTTCACAAAAATAGAAAGAAAGGAAAAAGAAACATGAAACTGATGAACATTTAGTCTTAATTCAAGTTGCATTGCCTGCAGACGATTTTCTTTAAATTAAAGTCTGTGAATCATGTGACGTAGAATTAGCAATGTTTTTTTCTGATAGAATACAGAAAATGCAATCATCAAAATGTTAAAGTTTTATTTTTTTTGCAATGAAAATGCATGCTGATCACTGATTGTCACGGTCAGAATATGAACCTCCTGCATGCCAAATGAAAAGTGACCAAACATAATTGCTTTATAATTAGAGATGGTGATTTCCAGGCCTGCGACATGAGTGACAATAAACCGGCGGTGATGCAACATAGTTAAGCAGAGCTCAACTTTATACAAATGGAGAAGAATATGATGTGGCAACTACAGTGAGAGTGCAGATAGTGACTTGGCAAGCGTTCAGTGTCATTGCTGTCAGTGTAAACAGAGCTCGTCAATTGTTTTGTGGCAACTGACAGTGACCAATTAGTTTGATGATTGACTGGATTGGAATAATTAAAAGGACAGGTGGAAGGTTGAATAGTAAAAAGCAGTACAATAATAAAGTATATTTACTATGTGTAACATTTATTATTTATTTAATTATGAAACAATTAAAGTCATATTTACAAAAACAAAAATGAGTAAAAAAAAAAAAAAAATCCAAATTTAATTGTAATTAATTATTTAAAAGTAAAATACAAACATTTGAAACCAGGAAACATGTTACTTGAATATTTTGTAGCAGTAATAATTATTTTCAACCAATGATTTTACAGGGGTCTGATAAATGCATCATGAAAATATGATTTAATAATTGTACCGTCTGCTGAAAATCATTTACCTATTTTGGTTCTCCTTGTCAGAATTGACTAGCCTTTTAAAGTTGTTTGTAGAGATATTTTGTCAACTAGTTTTCTTTCAGTTCACACAAGTTTTGTATTTTTACAGATTATTTAGGCCTTTTGAACCTCAGTTTATGGAAAAAAAACGTGTGGATAATTTTGGAAATATTTCCTCAAATACTGAGGTGCATATAAGCTCAGAATTAGTGATAAAAAGATCAAATCCAGTATTTGGTATTAATAAAGCACAATGAGAAATGTAAGAGCATTTTTTGTAGGCTGGTCATTTTTGGAACACCTCAGGTATAATATTTAAAAAAGTTTACCAGATCACAAGTTTATTAATTTGGTAACGACTGTGTGTATTCCAAATGGATGGACATGTAGTTCAAATACATAAACCTTACATCCAATATTTTTTGATTTCATGTTCCCCATCCTTTAATTGAACAGAAGACCAGGCAGGTGATGTTCAACCTACAATTTCGAGAAGAACTCATTACGAAAGGAATTCAGAATTTGTATAAATAATTCATTTTTTGTGTCGAAAAATGTGAAAGACCAGCACGCCATATTACATCTTACAGCAGTGAGAGTCTCCCTGTCCCCGTCACGGCTCTCTCCTGCAGACACTTCCAAAAGCTCTTTGTGTTCAACACGTCTCCGGCCAAAAAACATCAAAATAACCAGCCTCCTCCCGCCAGACTGAGCGAAACTCACTCCTGTGAATCACGAATCAGCCTTGTTGATCCTGATCCTACTGAAGACATTTAGAACAGCCACCTTTCTGTCACAAAACTGATCTTGCATGAAAATGAGTATCACCTAATGTATTTACATCGACAAAGAAAGCCGAAACTATAATTTTGACAGACCCTGACGTGTAGAACAGTCGACGTCTCCATGACCTATTCAGTTTTTTTTTCTCTGCCCGTAAAGAAAGACTTCTCTTGCACTTCCTGTTTCATTTCCCTGTCTTTGAAGTGCACGCCACCTTCAAAGATTGGAACTAACTCCGAGAGCTTCGGATGAGACTCACTTCAAAAGGATGTTTGAGATGACTTGTAGCGGCGTTACTGGCAAATCCGTGCGGTCAATTTTGAGGAAAAAGCTTCACATAACAACAGCTGAAAATGCTTCTAGACACTGGCTCCTGGCAGGATTCGTGAGGAAAATGATGTATCTAAGGAAAATGGGCCTGACGCTGCAGAACATACAGTACGTGCAGGTTTGGAGGCAATAATACAGCAGTTTAGAAACTGTGCTTGATGATTCTTCAGCACTGGGGAAATAAGCCACAAGAAAAGCTACATGACTTCAAAAAGTACAAGTACAAGCAATTATTTAGCATTAATCACGTCAACATTCAGCCCACAACTGGATGGAACCTGCATAGTTTCTTTCTTTTTCTCATAAAATGTGTATATGTAATTATCATTTATTAGTATAAGAACAATTAAATACAAAATTTGAAATTTTTACATCAAATTGTATTATTTATAACTTGCTACTCAACTATCGATATTATCAACCCTTAAAAAAAGATATTGATTGATCCCATACATGACGTGTCAATAAAGAAACATCAGGAAATAACACCATATATCTATTATAAACTATTTGTATCTAAAATAAACTGAAAATAATAAAAAAAAAAAACTTATTCTGCCAATAATTTTATTTTATTTATTTTTTTTTTTGTAATGATCTACTAATATAAGAATTTCTATTAAAATACTTTAAAATGAAAGAAATGATCTGAAGATCTCACAACATATCTTAACAATGTGGGTGACAGAGAGTAATGATAATATTTATTCTGTTATATTATCTGGTTTTATAAGATGTTTTCAGAAATATCTGCTGGTCTTGACAAGAAGTAACACAGCTGTGAAATGAATGATGAAACTCATCACAGTAAAGCCAAACTATTTCATGCGAGGAGATCAGCAATGAAATATGAGAGTACCGTTCTATCGTGTGATTGAACCTGTGATGTAGAAATCAACAAACAATATAAGAATAGCTAATATTGCATTTTATAGCTGAGTGCACCTTGATTGGAGTGATTTGCCTCTGGCTTTCTCAATTATTTACCTGTGTAAGAGCGCTGTGAGATGTGTTCAGCGTACATGTCGCAAGTATTGCTACTCGTTATTTTTTGCTTTGGCACCAAAAACCTTTTTTTTGTTTTTGCATTCCACGGTTTTACAGTCTAAGCTTTAACACATACACTTCAGCACAAATAAAGCTGCATTTGCATTGCTTGAAGCAAAGAATAGTGTTAAAGTGCTAGATAAATGTAAGTTTTGGTTGTGCATAAATGACATGCAATTTCATGACACTGATTTTTGTGAAAAAGACAACAACACAACATCGTCCATGCAGCATAAAGGCAGCTATATATGGTTAAAGAGATGCAAAAAATGAAAACAACAATCATGATTTAGCATGCAAATAGATGCAAGACCAATCACAATTCAGTATAGAGATACTGACGTAACTGTTGGTTTAATTTGAGTTGGAAAGACTAGAATACAGTCTGTACATTAAGCAGTTCTGGCTGAATTAGTTGTGGAAGTTTGGAATAATGTTTGAAGAATAAAGCGCTGCCTTGTGACACTATAATTACAGTAGAGCCTTCTGTTGCCTCACTAATTCCTGGACCAAACTCAATCCTACAAAGCATGAATTAACAGAATCTGCAGTCCATGGATGAAGCTTCTCAATGACAAAAAGAGGGTGCCTGAGGAATAACTTGATGGTTCTGTTCAGAGGAGCTTAAACCTGCTGTGAAATCACATTTACGGTCAGTCGGTGCCGGGGAAGAGCGCGTCTTTGGTCAGTGCCTGAAATGCCAACTCCTGTTAACATCCAGAGGTGCCGGACCTTTCCTTCATCTGCTGGAACCTCAGGAGGTCATTTGCTGTTTAAGCAGACAGAGTCTTCACTCGCAGTGTTGACTAACCTCAACTGTGTACGCGTTTTCAAACCAAGTGTATCTCAACATCTTAAATTACCTCAGCAATCCTTTTATATTTAGAGAGATGGTTCAAAAACCTTCTAACTGTTGCTCAGGACTCTGACACGTGTCATATCTTCCAGCACATTCTGTAAGACAGATATTTCAACAGTTTTCAAAAGCTCATTCTGCACAAATATCCCTGTCAACAGCATCTACAGAGTCCTTATTTAAATACAATTATGCATATTACGTATAATGTGCATATACAGTACACATCGGTCTTTCAATAAATGTAATCACAATATAGCAGGGTTACAGTTCCAGTTACAAAAAATAAAGTAAGAACTGTAAATACATTTTTTATTATTGTGACAGAACTGCCCAATGACATAAAAAAGATAACCAAAGCAGTTTTTCATCAAATTATTGATTTATAGTTTTATTTTTTAATTCATAAATGGGAAATTGATTATTTTTTGTGTGTGAAAATAGTACTCTATATGGATTAAGATCTGACAATGTGAAAATGTGCTGACCATGTATTCACCATCAGGCCAACCAAGATGTAGATGAGTTTGTTTATTCATCTAAACAGATTTGGAGAAATGTTGCATTACATCACTTGCTCACTAATGGATGCTCTGCAGTGAATGGGTGCCGTCAGAGAGTCCAAAAAGCTGCTAAAAACATCACAATAATCCACAAGTAATCCACATGACTTCAGTTCATCGTTTCACATCTTGTGAAGTGAAAAGCTGTATTGGTAAGAATCAAATCCATCATTAAGTCACTTCTGGCCAATATAAAAGTCTGTAATCCATAATAAAAATAGTAAAAATCAATGGTCTGTTGTCCTCTCATATTAAAAACCTCTGACATACTTGTTTAGAGCTGCTTTGGACTGTTTGGGCTTGATCTGTTCATATTTCTCTCCTGATTCAAACAAGATAGCTTTTCATGTGAGAAAGCAATAGCATAGCAGTTTTATGACTATCAATATGACATGTTAAGATAAAGATTAATTCTAAAGAGAATAACACTACCTTTGCATAAATTCTTCATTAATAATTCAAAATAAGCAATGCATTCACTTCTAAAGCCACTTATATAAAATCATTCACAGTCCTACTCAATACATACTCATGTCTCAACAGAAAGTCAGATGTGGTGCACCTCAAGCTGTGTCGCTGTGAGCATTGCTGGAGGGCAGCAGCAATATGGAAGATTGAATTAGAGACAGAGAGAGAGCAAGAGAAAGAGAGATGGAGGTTGAGAAGGTCTCTATGCATCTCCTGCATTCTAATTCACCTGTTGTCTTCCCATCGAAGTCTGTATAAGCTCCAGTTCTTCTTTAGCTAAGACATTTGGAATTAAGCAAAGAATGCAAACATGCTGAAACATCCTGTTGATGTGAACAAACGATATTCTGTCCCTCAGAGACTCTGAGATGCAGATTGACACTGGGCAGGTTTTATCTTCCTATAAGCTGAAAATCTGCGCCAAGCACCTGTCCAGATGGATATGCATATAATTATTACATTTCACAATTTTCTAGACACCATGTAATTAACTTTGCTAATGTTGTTTTCTTGCCTTTCACATTATCGTGTCGGTGAAATTAGGAAAAGGAGTGCAGCACAGTGGAATACAGCATTTGAACATTGTCTTTATAGATGACACATGGGAAATGTTTGTGTTTTTAGAGAGCTAATAATCCTAATGATATCTCTGGTCTGCCCACATCCGTGGGCAAAATACACCCCTAGCATTACCACACACTCAACTCCTCTTCTCCCACAATTCTCTGTGCTCAAGTGCAATTCATATCGATCCGTGTTTCTAAATCCCGCTTCTAGGGACCGCAGCTCATTCTTGATTCAACTTTAATCACCTTTTTTAACTTTAATACTAAGTAAACAAACTCCAGGTAAGAATATACTTGGTCTAAGTCCTTTGTAGCCTACACTATATTTAGTAGTATGCAAACACAGTCCAGATGCTCAGTGTTCATGAATCTAATGCATCTACTTAGATTGTAATGTGCAAAAACCAGTAGACACTTTGCAAATGACGTTAATGATTTGTGAATGCGCAAATTTGTTAAAATGGTGATGTCAAACATATGCATATAACAGTAGCCTACATGTTTAATCTATATGCATGTGCTAGTTTCTTTACAAAATGACCGCCAACAACTGGCTTGGCATGCAAAATACAATGTTTTAGTCATTTTTGCGAATCTGTGTTAATGGGGATCATTTTGACAACATTGTTGTCTGTACGCGAGACTTTTAAAAAACACAAAGGAAAAACGTTTCCATTTTTGTAGTATAGTAGTCGTGTAAACGTACCTTAAAATACTCTTGAGTTTTCTGGACTATATTGCTCCGGAACATACTGAATATAGAGCATGAAAGAGACTAGCGCAATCAGAATGGCTCTTAGTGGTCAATCATTCATGAACGATTTGTTCATTGCGTCTGTTAAGTTACAAATAGGTCCCTATAGGAGCCGGTTCTTTTCAGTGAATCAAAACGTATAGCTGAACCAATACGACTCTTAAATGAGTGACATTACTGAAATGCTCCTTTTTAGTGAATCAAAACCATATAGTGCAAAGAGTTAAGTTCACTTCTCAACCAAATGACTCTTAAGAGTCGGTTCTTTAAAGTGAATCAAAAACATGCAGCACAACCACTGATTCCCGATTGAATCGATCTAATGAATCTATTCTTTAAAGTGAATCAAAAACATGCAGCACAACCACTGATTCCCGATTGAATCGCTCTAATGAATCTATTCTTTAAAGTGAATCAAAAACATGCAGCACAACCACTGATTCCCGATTGAATCGCTCTAATGAATCTATTCTTTAAAGTGAATCAAAAACATGCAGCACAACCACTGATTCCCGATTGAATCGCTCTAATGAATCTATTCTTTAAAGTGAATCTTTAAAGTGAAAAAACATGCAGCACAACCACTGATTCCCGATTGAATCGCTCTAATGAATCTATTCTTTAAAGTGAATCAAAAACATGCAGCACAACCACTGATTCCCGATTGAATCGCTCTAATGAATCTATTCTTTAAAGTGAATCAAAAACATGCAGCACAACCACTGATTCCCGATTGAATCGATCTAATGAATCTATTATTTAAAGTGAATCAAAAACATGCAGCACAACCACTGATTCCCGATTGAATCGCTCTAATGAATCTATTCTTTAAAGTGAATCAAAAACATGCAGCACAACCACTGATTCCCGATTGAATCGCTCTAATGAATCTATTATTTAAAGTGAATCAAAAACATGCAGCACAACCACTGATTCCCGATTGAATCGCTCTAATGAATCTATTCTTTAAAGTGAATCAAAAACATGCAGCACAACCACTGATTCCCGATTGAATCGCTCTAATGAATCTATTCTTTAAAGTGAATCAAAAACATGCAGCACAACCACTGATTCCCGATTGAATCGCTCTAATGAATCTATTCTTTAAAGTGAATCAAAAACATGCAGCACAACCACTGATTCCCGATTGAATCGCTCTAATGAATCTATTCTTTAAAGTGAATCAAAAACATGCAGCACAACCACTGATTCCCGATTGAATCGCTCTAATGAATCTATTCTTTAAAGTGAATCAAAAACATGCAGCACAACCACTGATTCCCGATTGAATCGATGCAGCACAACCACTAATGAATCTATTCTTTAAAGTGAATCAAAAACATGCAGCACAACCACTGATTCCCGATTGAATCGCTCTAATGAATCTATTCTTTAAAGTGAATCAAAAACATGCAGCACAACCACTGATTCCCGATTGAATCGCTCTAATGAATCTATTCTTTAAAGTGAATCAAAAACATGCAGCACAACCACTGATTCCCGATTGAATCGATCTAATGAATCTATTCTTTAAAGTGAATCAAAAACATGCAGCACAACCACTGATTCCCGATTGAATCGATCTAATGAATCTATTCTTTAAAGTGAATCAAAAACATGCAGCACAACCACTGATTCCCGATTGAATCGCTCTAATGAATCTATTCTTTAAAGTGAATCAAAAACATGCAGCACAACCACTGATTCCCGATTGAATCGCTCTAATGAATCTATTCTTTAAAGTGAATCAAAAACATGCAGCACAACCACTGATTGATGAATCGACCTAATGATTGAATCAAAAAATCGCACAATCTAATGAATCTATTCTTTAAAGTGAATCAAAAACATGCAGCACAACCACTGATTCCCGATTGAATCGATCTAATGAATCTATTCTTTAAAGTGAATCAAAAACATGCAGCACAACCACTGATTCCCGATTGAATCGATCTAATGAATCTATTCTTTAAAGTGAATCAAAAACATGCAGCACAACCACTGATTCCCGATTGAATCGATCTAATGAATCTATTCTTTAAAGTGAATCAAAAACATGCAGCACAACCACTGATTCCCGATTGAATCGCTCTAATGAATCAATTCTTTAAAGTGAATCAAAAACATGCAGCACAACCACTGATTCCCGATTGAATCGACCTAATGAATCTATTCTTTAAAGTGAATCAAAAACATGCAGCACAACCACTGATTCCCGATTGAATCGCTCTAATGAATCTATTCTTTAAAGTGAATCAAAAACATGCAGCACAACCACTGATTCCCGATTGAATCGCTCTAATGAATCTATTCTTTAAAGTGAATCAAAAACATGCAGCACAACCACTGATTCCCATGCTCTAATGAATCTATTCTTTAAAGTGAATCAAAAACATCAAAAACGCGATTGAATCGATCTAATGAATCTATTCTTTAAAGTCATGATTCATTGAATTCTTGAATCTGAATCATCATGCAGCACAACCACTGATTCCCGATTGAATCATCTATTCTTTAAAGTGAATCACAAAGGAAATGAATGTGAATCTTTAAAGTGAATCAAAAACATGCCGAAATGATTCTGATTCCCGATTGAATCGAATAATGAATCTATTCTTTAAAGTGAATCATCATGCAGCACAACCACTGATTCCCGATTGAATCGCTAAGCACAATCTGCACAAGACTGTAGACCGATTCCTCAACGAAACGAACGTTAATTCTTCTCAGTGACTGTGAGACTTACAATAGATCAGTATAGTGATGATTCAACATATTTGATTGTTTAATATGTCTATATATGCATACATACACATGTATACTGTATACAGACAGAGAACTTCAAAAACAGATTATTTAAAGTTAGATTAATATTGATATGAAAGCCATGAGCACATTAACATTCATATATCAAGCTCTATTTCAGTATTAGCATAGCATAAGTTAAAACTAATACATCATAACTTGCCTGTTTAATTCTGAGGATCAATAGTCATGCTGTTTATGTGCAAGAAAACTTGACTAACAAAACATGCAGTCTTTCTGGAAAAATGCTGCAAAAATGTTTAGTATGTCTTTTTTAATATAATTCTGTACAATATATCTATGCGCTGTACTTCAGCAGATGTTGAGGTGTGTCGTCTGCTATTCCATTCTGAGTGAATAATGTGTTTATGTTGTCGATTTAAACTCTGAAGTATGGCTAATTAAACAAGACTTCACAATTATGAATCAACACAATCTGTTTATCTGTTAGTAATTTCACTGATGAACGTTAGAGGCCAAAACACACCAGTAATTCTGAGGTTGGTACACTTAAATGTTTCTTCAACACTTTTAAAGCTGTCAGTTCACTTCCTAAGTGATGCCTCGTCCAAATACCCACACTTGCGGTCTTGGCCACTTGAGAGTGCATGCATGTGACGAGTAAGTAAGAGCGCAAGACTGTCCCATGTCTTAAAAACGCCAAAGCGCAGTGCCCTTAATGCACACTAAATCCACACCGCTCCGAAACGCTATCCGAGGCTTAGTGTATCCCATCATGCATCATGTTTTGGAATAAACCGTGAGACTTTTAGCCAAGATCTCGCGAGAGGTCATGGAAACCTTTCCAATGTAAGTTAAATATTAATATAATATTTAAATATTACATATAAGTTGGTAGAAGTGTTGCACGTTTTATTGGTGCAAAGATGAGTAGTGGTGATATCTATTTTGTACAACAAACTTCTTTTTATCACTTAATTAGAAGCACCATACATTAAATTGTGCCATGTTATAGGGACTACTGAACAGACATTTAGAAGTTGATTTTCAAATGCAAAGTATTAAAAATAATTTGCAATAACTAAAAGTTCTTCACACACTTGTGGTCTTCATCCTCACTTGAACACTTGGGCCAAATACAGGAAATACGTCATATAAGTAGTCAAGGGGTCAAGTGCAAAGACAGCAAGTGCGGGTAATTGGCAAAAGCATGATTGTATTCCAGCCATGTCAAGTTTGTACATAGAAAAAGTCCCTCCAAGGGAAGTCAGTGAACTGGCGGCCATCTTGGCTACGCCACATGGCAGCTATTTTCCAGTCAGGTAAGCACAGCTACTATTTACCTGAACCGTTACAGCTGAAATGTCAAAGATTGTGAGTTTTAATAACAAATCTGGATAAGACATAACCCCAACAAAACCCCAAACTTTTGAACAGTATAATGTTACTGACAGTAGTGCATATGTTTAATGACAGTTGTCAGCTGTTTGGTGACTTTTAGAACTAAGGCTTTTTGTCCAGCTGTGCTTTTATGACTTCTCTCTAAATAAACTTCAATTATTATTACAAATTGAAATAATGACTGAAGGGTTGTGAGTTTGTCATCACATCTAAGGTATTTGGCACTGCCCCATTCATCAATCGAGTATTTTAATGAGTATTTGACTTATTTAATTGTATTTAATTGCTTATTAAAAAAAAATCTTAGTTATTTTGTTATGTAAAAAGCTTACTGATTACCAATCAGGATAGAATGCTTTGTACCTTTTTATATCTTTTGATAGATTTTGAGCCAAGACTTGTCCCCAATAGTGATAAACCATGTTCTCACATAAACAGACATGAGACAGGGTTAATTGTTCTCGGGGCATTGCCAGAAGTGAGCAGCTGGCTGTTTAAGTCAGTGTCAGAAATTGACTTTTTATGGAGGGACGACTTGCCACCCTGGAGTTTATTTTCAGGGACATTTTTAGTTTCATAAGGGCGTTTTTGTTTTTCGTTATGTGGATTTTTGTTTATACTCTATTTTTATAAACAAAATGTCTTATTATTATTCAGTTTCTTTATTTTTAATCAAATAGAGCAGAACAATGGCTCTGCATTTGTCAACACTCATGGCAGAAACAATCTGGACTAATCTGACAGAAATTCAGTATCTGCTTCCTCATTTCTGTCTTTGGTTCTCATTTTTTATATTTTATCTGGC
The DNA here is from genome assembly GCA_027422405.1 of Ptychobarbus kaznakovi. NCBI lineage: Eukaryota > Metazoa > Chordata > Actinopteri > Cypriniformes > Cyprinidae > Ptychobarbus > Ptychobarbus kaznakovi. Next base: position 22,584,199 of record CM049808.1, on the reverse strand, counting down.
TGTTCTCACTATTTCACTGCAATCTCAGTCTTTCTCAGTCTCATTTGTGTCCAGTGTCTTATATTATACAGTGTGCAGCCGTTTTTTTTACTCAGACGTCATCAATTGTTGAGCTTTGTTACGTGAAACTTGCTTTGCATAATGTCAATGTGGAATCTGAATTGGTTACAGAACATATGTGAGATGTTGGAGTTTTTCACATAAAATCTATATATCAAATACGTTCTGTGAGTAAAGAGCTTTTACCGTAGTAAAAAATCTAGCGATACCCCTAGTGGCATCAAAAATGCTTGAAAATATCTGCAAGACTGGTTCACGTCTATATTTTACAGGGCAGCCTTTCCGGTTCACTTTTTCTTTAGCGTTAGTTTTTACTTCACACATTAGAAAAGTGAAATTAATTCATGCAGCGTTGTGTCAGCAACACGGTGGTGCCGTGTCTAGTTATGCAATGAGCTGAAGGCATTTCGTACAAACACATGCGCAGGACTGTCAGGGGTGCAAACTGACAGGCTGTTAAATTGTCCCAATGACTCGCACACAGAGTTTAGCTGATAAAGTGTCTGTCACCTTCGACTCATGGGAAAGTCACAAGATTTTATTGAGAGCCCTCTCAGATATTGAATAGGCAAAAAAAGAGAGCAGAGAGCGAGAGATGTGTGATGTTGTGAAAATCACAAAGAGAGAGAGAAGTAAGATTCATTTCTACAATGTACAGGAATAATATACCCCAAAAAGAAAAATCTGTCATTGTTTGCTCACATTTATATTGTTCAAAACCTGTATGCTCTTATTATTGCTTTTTTTTCATAGAGCACAAAGGAGAACTATACAAATCAATATTGGCTAGATGGCAGTATTCATTATTTTCTAAAGATTTCTATTTCAAATTAATTCTGTTCTTTTGAACTTTTTATTCAGAAAAAAAGTATCATGTTACCACAAAAATATTAAGCAGCACAACTATAAAATTGATGAAATCAGCATATTAGAAGGATTTCTGATATCATGTGACACTGATGCCTGGAGTAATTATATTAAATTGTAATAATATTTCACAAAATTACAGATTTTACTATATTTGTGAAGAAATAGATGCAGCCTTGGTAAACATAAGATACTTGTAAACCATTTATTTATGTGTATGAGGGGAAAAATACAGAATGCATCATTCTGTTCCTCACACAAAATTATCATATTGCTTCAAAAGACTTGGAATGACTACTTTTTTTGTTTTGTTTTTTCAATATGTCAAACAACAGAGTTTATGTTCCACAGAGAAAAATAACAGCATACAGTTTTGGAAAATGCATAAGTACTGCAACTGATGACAGAATTTGTATTATTTGATGAACTATCCTTCACTATAGATTTAATACAGGTTTGTATACACATATGCAAAACCAGAGAAAAAGAACAGATGAAAAGAAAGCATCAGGTTTTTTTTGGACAGCGTCTTACACAGGAGCAGCTGTGAATACTGGGAACTCATAAATAGAAAAGCAACAATTGCCATCTGCCTCGTGTGTGTTCCACCTCTCGTATTTCTCTCTCTGAGGTTTATTCTACCTATGGCTCGATCCATCAACACACACAGAAGCATATTCCTCTGTCTCAGCTGCCCAGCATGAAGACTTGGAGAGCTTGTGTTCACGGATTTCACTGTCAATGCATCAAAATACCATGCTCCTGCTATACATGTTGTTACACTGCAAATGCTTCATTAATTATGCTGTTTGTTGGTGCTGTTTAAACAACCAAAGATCTGCATGCACAACAGCAGTTAATTGCTACAGCGACAGAATTTCAATCCAGCAGGTTTGAAGTGAACCACAGGAGACCTGTGGGTCCTAATGTCACATCTGCTGTGATTCACAAAGCCAAACAATTCTTCAGTTTAAACCTGTGTTTTTCCATCTGCATGACTGGGGCTCCGTGCCACAATCTAGTGAGCAGCCTGTGTAGGGTAGGCAGCATTTTAAAGCTCTGGTTTGTTCCCGTTATGAAAGCTGCACCATAATTATGCTCTCTTATAAAATACACTACCATTCAAAGGTTTTGGGGTAAGATTTTTTTTTTTTTGAAGAAGTGGCAACCTATGCTTATTGGAAAAACATCCCTCTCCATTTCTGCAAAACTCCAAAAACATACTTGCTTTAAACATAGAGCTCATTACAGTTTCCAGCTTAGTGTCCACTAGTGGCAGTTAAACACCCATACATTTTATTCCTTTTCACTAATTATTGTGATTACAGGGGCTGATAATCAATAAATACAGACTTATTTCATGTGTTTACTTACACAAAACATTTTGACCACATTTGACGGTTGCATGCATCGCATAATCAGCTCTATATGTTTGGCCTTTTCACATTGTAAACTTGCTCAGTAGCTCACCCGGTGCAACATTGCAGTACATAGAATATATAATGTAATAAAAACATTGCCACATTTGCATTTTAGAACCACTCACTGGACTTGAAAGTGTCACAAAATACACAACAAATAATATACATTTGCAGAAATCTCACCACATGAATTTTTTGAAAATAAAATGTAGCTTTGATCACAGGAATAAATTACATTTTAAAATGCATTCAAATAGAAGGCTGCTTTTTTAATATTTCACAATAGTACTGTTTTTAGTCAAACAAAAGCGTTAGTGAGCATTAGATACTTATTTCAAAAACATTTAAAACAATAAATAAATCTTGCTGAAGTGTATGTTTAAAAAACTGTGCTGAAATTCTAAGTCGAGTGTTGTGTAAAAAGTGCTACAGTTTTTGTATGATGCTGGAATTGCTGCCTAAATGGAGCGTTCCTAATTGGTCACTTTCGATGTTTAGTTTCAGTCTTAGAAGGCAGCTGCCTACTGCATGTAGGCTGTAGATAGCGAGACCGAGCTCTCAAATCTCATTTGTGCGAGCGCATTCAAACTTGCAGCTTCAAGACATGTTGTGCCAGATTTGATGTCAGTGACGTCAGATGTTCTCACATATCTCAAATTGAGTTGATAACGTTGCCAGATTGGCATTTTATAAACAAGTTTAGAGTGTTGTTTCGGGGAAGACAGATAAAGGTTGGCTCTGTGAACCAGTAGATTTCATACCCTGTAGCTGTTTTTTTTTCTCGGGCTGTGTTTATGTCTTACACTTCAGCAAATCTGTTTTGCGATGGTTAAAACCCTTATGTCCAGTGAGAAGCATGTAGACAACCAACAAAATGACACTTATTATATACTGTACCAGTTTTGTGGAGCTCTTTAAGGCACAAGCTGGCAGAATCCCCTGAGTTTAGTGGTTTGCTTCGCAAAGACTGTGAGCTGTGACACTTCTACTGTAAGCCTTTGGAAACGCATGGAAGATCTGGTTGAATCTCTGAAAATCTTGACAGCAGAATTTTTGATTACTCAGAATCATCATGTATAAGACTCAGAGCTGCACATTTTAGGAGACTGTAATCTGTGGCTACATACAATATTGATATTTTTTCTCCTCACATATTGTGCTTTAGAATGTAGTGTTTGTTGAGAAACCTGAAATTCTGTGTGTGTGTGTGTGTGTGTGTGTGTGTGTGTGTGTGTGTGTGTGTGTGTGTGTGTGTGTGTGTGTGTGTGTGTGTGTGTGTGTGTGTGTGTGTGTGTGTGTGTGTGTGTGTGTGTGTGTGTGTGTGTGTGTGTGTGTGTGTGTGTGTGTGTGTGTGTGTGTGTGTGTGTGTGTGTGTGTGTGTGTGTGTGTGCGTGTGTATATCTAATAAACGTAAAGTTTGTCTTGACAAACTTAGTTTTTTTTTGTTAAAATGTGTTATATGATTTTCCTTATTTTAATTTATTTTAATTTCACTGCCTTACAGTACATTCAGTACAGTACTACAGTACACATTTGAATTGTAATTCTGTATCCTGTTTGGAACCTCAATCTTTGCTATTATAAATTGGCATTTTACTAAAATTTTTAACACACTGTATATGCTATAGCATTGCTTTTTGCCTTTTTTATTAATTTATTTTTGCATATATTTGGCAGATGCCTAGATTGCATTCAAGGAATTTATTTTAGCAGTTCACGCATTCATGGAAATCAAACCATGACCTTGGCACTGCTGCTGTCTGAGCAACAGGAATACCGTTGAAATTATTTCTGATGAGGATGCAGAGGTAGGATGTTTTATTCATGTTGGTCATTCTAGAAGTGGTGCCAGTTTAGACTCAAAACACCTGTTATAAAGAGTTTTGAGCAGAAAATCTCTGGCTTGTGCTGTGAATGTTGCCAAACTAACTGTGAAAAAAGCATGAGTGTGAAGAATGGTGACTTTCAGGTAATGGTGGTGCTTAGAAGAAGAAGAAGAACATTTGTTTTATTTGTCACATACACAATTATACAGAATATAACCAGCAGTGAAATTTGTTCTCTGCATTTAACCCATCCAAGTGCACACACACCTGGAGCAGTGGGCAGCCGATGCTGCGGCGCCCGGGGAGCAGTTGGGGGTTCGATACCTTGCTCAAGGGTCTCACCTCAGTCGTGGACAATTCCTGCCGGAGCCGAGATTCGAACCCACAACCTCGGGTTACAAGTCCGACGCTCTATCCATTCCACGACTGCTTAGAAAGTCAAGGAAGAAATCTAGAAAAAGTTACTGAAGAAACATGTCAACCTTGGTAAAGTTTCTAATGTGATTTTATGAGTAAATTTTGTCCTTGTCCTCATCTAAAAACTGCATTTCATCCAAGACAGCAATTGAATTTGCTTTGAACAGGGCAAGTATGTTCACACGCGTACACACATCCCAAGATTTTGCACAGATTTTTTCTCCCTTTCTTTTTCTCCGTAGGACAACACTTATATAAGGTCCCCAGTGACGTTTTTTGTGAGAATGAAAGCGTTTTTCTCCCCAGTGCTTCATTTTAGAAGTAAAGTACAACCATGAATAAAGAATGAAAATTCAGCTATTACATTTTGTTGTGGAGCAGGATACATTTGCTATTTGTGGCTGCAAAATAAAGCAGGGTGGAGAAAAAGGGACAAGATGTCTGTTCTTAAATGTCTGCTCAGAAGAAGTGTATTTTTTTTCAGAGGTTGCTCGTAGGTTAAAAATGCATTCTGTAATTTGTAAACATGTTTTATGCCCAAGTAAATTAATTTTGCATGTATAAAATTTTTTAAAACCATTGACTTTCACTTGAGATTAATATTTCTGTCATATCAGTAGCCTAAAAAAAGCTGTTTTATTTTTACATGGAGTGGGTGGTCTCATGAGAGCAGACTGAGATCACATGACCATCAGAACTCTCGCTTTATCTCAGTAACCTCCTGTTACCAGACACATTTGGATGCAAAATAAATTAATCATGACTGACTGTGTACATGCAACATAACTGATTAAGTGCATCTTTAACGTGCAAACTGTTGTGTGGACGATCAGGAATCTGAATTCACAAGTCACATTGCATGTTTGTGATTCACTTCAAAGAACTGGCCCATCAGAGTCATTTGTTTAGGAATCAAAATACACTTGTGTTGTATGTTTTTGATTCACTTCAAAGAACTGACCCATCAGAGTCATTTGTTTAGGAATCAAAATACACTTGTGTTGTATGTTTTTGATTCACTTCAAAGAACTGGCCCATCAGAGTCATTTGTTTAGGAATCGGAACTTGTCTTGTATTGTATGTTTTTCGAAGACACTGGATCACATCACAGAACTGGCCCATCAAGTCATTTGTTTAGGAATCAAAATACACTTGTGTTGTATGTTTTTGATTCACTTCAAAGAACTTCCATCAGAGTCATTTGTTTAGGAATCAAAATACACTTGTGTTGTATGTTTTTGATTCACTTCAAAGAACTGGCCCATCAGAGTCATTTGTTTAGGAATCAAAATACATTTGTGGAGAGTCATTTGTTTAGGAATCAAAATACACTTGATTCACTTCAAGAACTGGCCCATCAGCCACTTGAAGAGTCATTTGTTTAGGAATCAAAATACACTTGTGTTGTAATTCACTTCAGAACTGGCCCATCAGAATTTGTTTAGGAATCAAAATACACTTGTATTGTATGTTTTTGATTCACTTCAAAGAACTGGCTCATCAGAGTCATTTGTTTACACTCTAAAAAAACCTGGCTTTGTCCATATTTCACCCAGCACTGGGTTGTATTTAACCCAGCATTATTTAGTGTAGGAATCAGAATGCACGGGTTGTGGTATGTGTTTGATTCACTGAAGGACTGGCTCATAAGAGTCATTAATTTACGAATCAGAATACATTGTTTCATTGTATGTTTTTGATTCATATTGAAGAACTGGATCATCTGAGTCATTTGTGTTGGAATTAGACAACACATGCTAAATGTTTTGCATTCAACTGCTATAGATTTAGAAGCTTATTTATTTATTTTTGAAGAAATTCAGTATAGTTTAGATATACTATAGGTTGTAAAGTATTTGAGGGATGTGATTTTTGAGGAACTGTAGTGTTTAAATGATTGCAAATGTCCTGAATATGTCTGTTTTTATTTATATTTATTTATATTTTCCTCTATTGAACAGCAATATTTGTTGTGCATGCATATCGACGTAATGTTTGCAAATATATGGTACGCTATAATTTGAATGTGTCTCTCTCTAGCTTTCTCTTTGTGTCTCTCAAGTCACAATTTTGTCTTTATGGAAATACAGAACAATTTTCTATTGAATTCTGAAAGACATCAAATTCAATGCACTTTTAGACAGTGCTGTTTACGGAATATATATGAGTTGTGAATGGAGGAATATGTCTCGCCTCTCATCTTGTAAACACGTTAGTTTGATGACCTCTGTGTATTGTTGCTCTCCACACACATTTCCAGAAACCTTTATAGAACCTGCTGTACATCTCCTATTATGTGAGCTGAAAATTATAGACATCACATGCTAGAAGAGCTGTTGTGCTTCTAGAGGAAATTGCTAACATTATCCTATACCTCTCTCTGTGCCAACAAGCAGCACAAATTCACTAACACTCCTAGCGTTTAACGTCACTTTAGCTTTTAAAATCTCTCAGTGCTTTTAATGGTACCTTCTCAAAGTGACGGCATGTAATTCGCAGGTGATGAGACTTCCTGTGATCCGTTTAATAGCAGCACATATAATTTAGGAAGTATTTCCCAGAATGAGTTAGAAGAATACTGTATAGGTCAACAGATCGATAAGGGCACGCAAGCAGAACAGTCCAGAACAAACCAAAGCGAGGGAAATGAAAGATCTCAAGGTTGCTCTTCAAACGTCAGCCGCTGAACATCTGAGAGCTCACACATGACACATCCTGCCAGACGGCATAAAGAAATCAATAACATATTGAATTTTGTATAACCTATATTCGTAATATCGAGAAAGATGGAATGGAAATCAGATAATGAGATGAAGTCTGTAGTAAAATAATTGCGCCACAAAATAAGCAACCACAGGATTGCATATAATAACTAATTAAATAACCATGCAGAATAGACCATCGACTTCTGTCTGGTTATGAATGTCATGTTGCTATAAGGAATGGTATACCCAAAAATGAAAATGTACTCGCCCTCAGGCCATCCAAAATATAGTTAATCAGAACCGATTTGGATCCAATCATCAGATCAATGGATCCTCTGAATGGGTGCCGTCAGAATGAGAGTCCAAACAGCTGATCAAAACATCACAGTAATCCACATGAAATCTACACCACTTCAGTTTCATCAATTAACATCTTGTGAAGCAAAAAGCAATGCATTTTTAATTTTAACTTAAAACCATTGCTTCCGGCTAGAATATGAGACTTCTATTCATAATATTGCTAGTGAAAAATATGTCTCGTCTGAATCAGAAGAGAAGAATGAACAGGCAAGCACTGTTTACAAGCCAAAGCAGCTCTAAACAAATATGTTGGTGGATTTTGATGTGAGAAGACAACATGGATGGACTTTTTCACTGGAGGATATAATGGATTATGGATTTTTTTGTCCAGAATGATGGATTTATTTCTTACAAACCTTCACTTCACAGGACTGATTGGATGGACTGGCATGTATGGATTACTTGTGGATTATTGTGATGTTTTTATCAGCTGTTTGGACTCTCATTCAGACGGCACCCATTCACTGCAGAGGATCCATTGGTGAGTATAAGCTAACATTTCTCCAAATCTTTTCCAATGCAGAAACAAACTCATCTACATCTTGGATGCCCTGAGAGTAAGTAAAGTTTCAGCAAATTTTCATTTTCAGCTGAGCTATTCCTCTCAAAACACTAGAACACGAATAACGCAAAATAAACTGTCTAGACTGTGCCCTGAAAAACACACCCTTCTGTAAACCCTCCAATGGATTCTTCAACAGAAAGTGACTTAAGTAACCGGGAGGGGGCAGAAACGGATGTGACATGTGTCAGGAGGGGTAACTTTGCCTGTCACCTTTTAATGTGTATTCTCATGGAAGACTGTGAGTGTGGGGATGTGGATGGATGGATTGATCTGACAGGCATGTGTGAGAGAAATGTATAAACAGGCCAAGGAGAGCGAGAGAGTCGGTGAGCAACAGAAAGAGAAGCAGCGAGAGAGTGGAAAAGCAAAAGCATGACGGTGCACTGAGTAAGCGCTCAGTGGCTGCAGTGTTTCAAACCTTGCGTCCATGCATTACTAATTAATCTATGTAAATTAGGAGAGAACACTTAGCCAGACCTTAATGAGCTGCCCGTCTGTAGCACACAGCCTTCCTCTGAGCATAAACCCTTCTCTTTGTCTGTCCCTCATCGGATCTCACAAGGACATTCTGCTTTAACTGACACATAATGCAGAAGATCTCGATCATCACAGCTGAAATCCCCCAAACTTGGTCACGTAACTGGTCAACATATCTCAAATCATGAGGCTTGTTTCATCAGTGATCCGATAGTGATAGTGAACATTACATGTTTTGCATGTAAAACAACTCTCAATTATTTATTTTTATTTTGTATTAATATGTATTTACAATTTAAGTGTTTGACAGTATCTATTATTTAATATTTTACATTTGAACTTTGGAGATGTGCATAGTACTTGAATACTTTTGGGATAATATAATATTGAATGCATAGAGTTAATATTTATTTATTTAATTCTTAAATCTAAGGGGATTTTTCATTGCCTTCACATTTATTTAAAGTGTTAAGTTGATCTTGTAACAGTATCCTTCTGTTCTGTGTGATGTCTAGATCTTTCATTCTGAAGGATTTCATCACTTTTACATAACTTTAACTTTACATAATTTTTACATTTTGAATTAATCATAATATTTTTTTTATTAAAATGTATTTCAAATTATCTGTATAATAGTAAAATTTAACAAAGATATTTGTATAAATATATTTCGATTTTACGTATATAAAACTGTATAATTACTTTCACATTGTACTGTAGATGCTGCTAATACATATTTTAATCTTATAATTATCCATAATCGCCCATTGACTTAAATTGTTAGAATATTTATTAATAATTCACCATTTAACTGGCAATGCCAGTGGGATATTTACATGCTACATTTTTTGTTATTTTTTATTTACTAATCTGCCTTATCATATTGATGATATATTCAATAGGTTGCAATGCATATTATTTTTTGTAATAATATTTTACACTGTAATTTTTAAAAAAATGTAGAATTTATGACTTCTTGGCTAAACAATCAACAAATGCACACAACACGTACAATAAACTATCCCTCGCAGCCTTATTTTCATTGAATCACAAATATGGTGTTGACTAAAGTCTAAAAGGCATAAATGATGTTGCATTAAGCGTTGGTTGTCATGCACAGCTCACAACAAAATATGATGCAAACTCAGGGATCTAATGCACATTCACACAAACAGTGTCTTACTCAATAGCCTTAAAACTACTAATTTGCTTAAAAATAGAAAGCAAACCCTCATTCTCCCATTATTTTGTGCATGGTTTGTCAAACTTGTGTTGTGAACAGAGCTCCAGTAATGAAACAGCTCTCATGGTGTGTTGCACAGTAATAGTTTGTCATGAGAAAGAGAGAGAGCGAGAGTCAGGGCTCTTGACTTTTGAATAAAAAGCAGAAGCAACATCGAGCCTCTGCTTTTCTACAAGTGCGTCACAATGTCCGTGAGCTGCAGATGTAGCCTTATCCCTGAGGGGGTTTGTATTTTATATAAATTCAGTGTTGAGACTAGAAAATGCTTCAAAATGGCCTTCCTATCTCCTTCTTTTTATCCTCATACCTTAAGCAGCGCTTTTCAATCCCCAGAGCTACTAACCCTGTTTAAACTCATTGATTACAATTAAGCAGCGTTTGCCGAGAAGTGGCCGGTTGAGAAGCAGAAGCATCCGATCTCTTTCTGTGACGTCTCTTTAGAGCTAGAAAGTGTTCGATGTTGACTGAACTGCTTTCCTGGAGTGAAAGTCTGCAGGGTAAGATATATCAGAGTCCTCCCGCTGGCACACATTTCAGCTTATGGAAATAGTGTGAGATATGAAATCTGGTCAAATTGATGTTTACACCAGCCGTTTCTTATATTTAGTTTCAGCTTAGTAAGCTGGGTCTAGCTTGCCTGAAATCTAATTTCAATTAAATTACTGTTTGTTAATTTAACAAGTAATTTCACAATAAATATCCTGCTTCATTTGGAAATACATCACATTATTGAAGTAAAATTGGGTGGAAAACCATAATTCAGCGCTTTAAACTCTGAATAAAGTCATTAACACTATGTATTCCCCATTCAGAGTCAGGTTTATCGAAGTCATTATAATAATTGTAATTATGCACAGTGAACACTTGTACAAGAAAACATAAAAAACTGAGATAGACTGTCATGAGAAATAATTATTGTCAATCTTATTTTTTTCAGTGCACTGAAAGAAAAGGTAACTAAAAATGTTTATGTAAATTAATGTTTTTTTTATCAAAAGATGTTATTTAGCATTACTGAATCAACCAACCAAAACCAAAAAATTTTTAGGAGTTAAACTTGGTAAAAATTGCTCTTTAATGTATTGAAGGTTACCTATTGTTAATATCTACTTTCTTTGCTACTATGTCCCTTGTAAAAAATGAAGACTGTTCTTGGCAACACCTACCTTTAAATGATTTTATCATAACTTATTGAATTGCATTATGTAAGACTAGGCTGGTTTAAATACATGATATCCCCATGCATTTTGAATACCAGTAAGAGGAGGATGGTCCTGTGTGAATAGAGCCAGTACAACATATGTGCAGACTGGTCTCAACTTCTCAGGATTTGCTCAGAGATAAACGAATCTCAACAGCATTTGTGGAGGATCCGATGCATAAAGAAGCATCATCAAAAACTTATGAGCATAAAACCGGTCTCTGTGTCCTGATATAGAGAGATAATCAGTTTTCTGGAGCATTGGTATCCAGGGAAAAATTGCACTGAAATATGAAATGAAACCCATCGTTGTTGGCCTGAACGTAAACCCAATCAAATATTCATGACAGAAGAAAGATTACCGCTGTAAGAACTTTAACGGAAGCATGCATATAATCACCTTTGCTTTAAATCAAACAGTGTTTTAACAGGTGAAGATGGAGCTCAAGAGGTCAATTCTGATAATGGTTCTCTCTGGGTGGAAAAAAGGAGACCGTTGAAAATTGCAAGGTTAAATTTGGGCTTTTATTGTTCTGGATTGATGTGCTTTTGGTGCTATGAACAGAAAATGTGTGGCAAGGACTTGCCAGGTTGCCAGGCTATTGCAGTGCAGTTGCTAAAGTGTTCTGCATGGTTGCTAGGTAGAGTCAAAAGAGCCACTCTGTGATATTCTGGTCACTATATGGCTCTGGTCTAATTTTTTATATAAAAGGATAAAAGGATTTGGGCCTGTTTTTTGGGCCAGTAGCTAATAGGACAAATCTCCTCAACAAGACGATTTGATTTGAGGAATTTATTATATGTTTTATAATTAAAGGAATAGTTTTGTGAATGGGTGCCGTCAGAATGAGAGTAAAAAAAACGCTGATAAAAACATCACTGTAATCCACACCACTCCAGTCCATCATTTAATATATTGTTAAGTGAAGAATTGTGTGTTTGTAATAAATATATTCATCAAGACATTTTTACTTCAAGTCCTCTATCCATAAAATAGTTTTCTCCAGTGAAAAAAAAAGGATAAAAGTCATCTGGTCTAAATCCAGAGAGAAATGTGCTCAGATCAAGCACTGTTTATAGGCAAACACAGTTCTAAACAAATGTCAGCGAATGTGGATGTGAGAGGACAACAGGGGATGGGCTTTTTCACTGGAGGAAGGGTTGTTATTATGGACTGGTATTTTGGCCAGAAGCAACCGTTTAGGTTAAAATGGCTTGATGATGGATTTGTTTCTTACAAACACTTTTCTCTTCATAAGATGTTAATTGATGGACTGGAACTGTGTGGATTATTGTAATGTTTTTATCAGCTGTTTGGACTCTCATTCTGACGGCACCCATTCACTGCAGAGGATCCACTAGTTAGCAAGTGATGTTGTGCTACATTTTTCAAAATCTCTTCTGATGAAGAAATAAGCTCACGTTCATCTTGGATGGCCTGAGGGTGAATACATTTTCAGCAACTTTTTAGGTGAACTATTTACTTTATCCTAAAACGTTAGTATTTACATTAGAGGTTAGTTCAAATCTCTACATGAGTTATAGTAATAGTGATGTTTGCCTTAGCAAGCACCGCTAATACGTTTCATTTACATAAAAAGCCTTCACATTAGCATAATAAACATACCGTTCTGCTTACTGCCATTAATTCTGCAATTTCAAAAATGAGAAAAAGCTTGTTTGGAAGGACTAATTAACCTTTAGGTTTTGTTTTCATAGACTAGTAGATCAATTGCCTTTTCTTAGAAAAAAAAGTGGCCCATTTTTATGTTATTTTTCTTGACATTTATGCCTGGGCCATATTGGCCGCCTGCTGGGAACATCATTGGCTTCTCTAATTGTTATTAATTATGCACTTAGTATCTGAATACATAAGCAGTATGTGCGATGCCGCCATGTGTGTTGGCTTCTTTAGGACAGATTTAATTACAGATTTTGATGATCTTCAGACACAGTTCATGTTTTAATTGCGGTCACAAAGAGCTTGTTTGTTTTTTTGTAAATATGTGTGTTGAATGACTATACATTTATCCCATTTATAACATTTTCTAAACATCTGTGCTTCCCTTAGTGGAAGCATCTGTCTTAGCATTATCAAATTCAAAGCATGCCATGATAAATCACAAGCATGATGCATGTCTTCACATCGAGTTGCTCTTTCCTGGGCAGTATTGTAATGGTGACACCTGGGGTGTGTTTGTGCTCTGAACATTTGCCCTGAAGTGTATTGTGCTGTCTTCAGGCAACACATTTCAGAGACACCAAAGGGACGTGCAACTTAAATATTCGATGCATAATTCATTTATAAAAAGAATAACTTGCAAGGTGTGTTTTACCTAAAGTCAGCCCACCGGTGGAGTTGTGCTGAACAGGATTTGAGGGTCTCTCAGTTCCTTCTCATTTTTCATCCTGAAGTCTTACCATGAGACAAGGCATTTTTCACAAGTCACTGCCAATGGAAACTCTAGCAACTCAGGCTTTGTTAAATTCAGTGTAGGTTTTGTGTTTGTGCATGAAAAGTAGCTCTTGAAAATGAAAATAATTAGGAGCCATATTAGGAGTTTGTACATTTGGTTTTCTGCTGGTTGGTAGGGCAGTTACGGTGGCAGATTTTTACCACCGCGGTGGTAATGGACCAACTACCGCCGGTGGCATGGTGTTGTGATATTATATATATATATATATAATATATATATTATATATATATTATATATATATAATATAATTATGAAACACAAAAATAAATAAATGAGGCTCAATCATCTACAGCAAACGTGTGGGTTTATTTTAGCACTTACGTCAGTGAACACAGCCTGCAAAACACTAAAATAAATATCAAATAACTAATACATTTAAATAGGAAAGTAACCTGAAATAAAAAAGTAAAATACACCCTGTGACCCTGTCTACCTATGCGAGCGGCGCGGCGAGAACCCATTATAATCAGTGATGCTAGCTACACCAGATATGCGTTACAACACGACAAATCCCTCACAGTAAACTGCCTCGTCCTATTTATGACGTACTGACAGAAAGTTCAAATGTCCTGTAGACAGACTCAACCTGTTGTGTTGCCACGCGGCATCCGGTTTAGACACGGTTCACTGTTCTGCGTTAACTCCTCGTCTGCTGCACGCGCTCTCTGTGGAATAGGAATTGCGGCGTATGTTGCCACATTTCTTGTTAACATCTTCCATTTGCCGCTGTCTCGTTCGTATTTGGCCAGTTTGGAGAAAGCCTCACCAAACACACCTGACCAGCCGGGCATTTGCGATTAAGTGAACTTGAAGACACTTGTACAAACGCGGATGGGTGACATGAATGGAAATGATTCCAGATCGGCGATATAGTATTTGGTTTCCCAACAAGGTTCATCGCTCATCACAAAATAAATATGCTGAATGCAGAATAAACTGTATTTTCCTGCGCTCAAACCTGCCAATCTAAAGGAAACGCTGTGTATGGCGTTTGAGGTTATTTGTGAATTGGCATAGATTTATAGTCTAAATAAAACAAGTTGCAACTGTTACTATTAATACACTTGTTTAAAACTTTGTTTTATGCTTGTTATAGAGTGTGTGACGTCACGTGCACTACTGCCGGTGGCAATACACAACCGCGGTGGCAACGATCACCGCCGGTGATGCGTTTGTCACCGCCACCGTCACAGCCCTACTGGTTGGTGGTCCTTGGTGATGCATAATATGCAAGTCAGTGGCTACCAGCACTTTGAGATTCAAAAAGATCATATCAGAGAACACAAAATGAATACCCGTGGCTCCTAACAATATTGAGGTCTTATGGAGTGAAACGATCAGTATGTGCAAGAAACATTATTTACAACATTATTACCTGTCACGCAGAGCCTCA
Source organism: Ptychobarbus kaznakovi (assembly GCA_027422405.1). Classification (NCBI taxonomy): domain Eukaryota; kingdom Metazoa; phylum Chordata; class Actinopteri; order Cypriniformes; family Cyprinidae; genus Ptychobarbus; species Ptychobarbus kaznakovi. The sequence goes on along the minus strand of CM049808.1, from coordinate 22,569,187 downwards.
GGCAATGTGTTCATAAAAGTGATTCAACGGTTAATTTAGGTTATCGTGCAATGATGTAAAATATCCACGGTTATATTGTGAAAGCGCCTGATGTGAAACACGGATGTTTGACATTTTCTAAAGCATATAAAGTGAATGAACTAGTCTTAAGCAACTCACCTTTTACATAAAGCATGAGAAACCATAAAACTTTAAGTTCACCCCTTCACTCAAGTGTTTGCGCATATGATTATATGGCTCATCTTTCTTCAGTTTCCTCAGTTCAGCTTGCTGCTGGAGGAACCGGAGCACCGAATGAGTTGCCAAAAATCAGCATCATAGGATCATATACACTGGTGTTTATAAATGCATGTCAGTATTTTGGCTCAGTCAGAGCGCCTGTCAGATTGAGTTTTGATTGAATAAGATCTGGGCTGCTCGTGAACTGTTTCAGACAGTTAAGTGAACTGATTTGGTGAACTGGTTAATTCAATTGACTAAAAAGAATCAGTTCAAAAGAATGATTTGTTCAGAAATGGCACATCACACTGGACCGTTTGCCTGATGCTATGGTTTACTGGTAACTGTTCTTTCACAGACCAACCATTCTGCTGCAAAAGACCTCAAAATATTGTCAGGAGCCAAAAGTATTGATTTTGTGCTCCATAATATGTTTTTTTTAGAGTCTCAAAGTTCCAGTAGCCACTGACTTGCAGTTTATTAATCATAAAGGACCATGGTTTCAGCTATCTTCGTTACTGTTCTACTAAAGGGGAAAAAGACACCTATATCTCGGATGGCCTGAGGTTTAGTAAATGATCAGCAAATTTTAATTTTGGACTAACTGTTCCTTTAAGACAACTCTATAAAATGATAATGATAATTAACATAATCAATTCATTTTCTATGAATGAATCATTAACTACAGTCTTTTCAATTCTGTTGTGGTCTGATTGGCTTTGAACACAACCTCTAAATCAACCCTAATAAGTCAACTAGTTGTTCAGAGATTACTAACTATTCAATTATGAAAATGTTATTTTGCACATCCATATTTTTAGAATTTGTAGTTTATTGTAACATGCTACATTTGAAACTGACATCCCCCAATGCCGTCCAATAATTCTGAACTTCCACTGAGTGTATTCTATTGGAAATGCAATCCGCTGTGATTGACTCAAGGAAGCTGTTTTTGTGTGCTGGCCGTACTGATTAGTTTCAGATGTCTGCAGGCAGTCAGTGAAGCACGAGAGAGTCAGAGTGAAGGACAGAACGAACAAGGAAAGACGAGATATAAAGAGAAGAGAATCACAGAGGCAGATAAATAATTACATAATACATCCACGGGAACAATGCTGTATGATTGGCAAGGTCATGTCAGATGAGCTCCTCCAACACTCTACAGGCTAAACCACGTAACCATCCTTTATAATCTACATTCTTTGTTATTTATTTCAGATCATATCAGTGATATTATGAGCCTGTTCATTGCACATTGGTTTTTGTACATGTTAAGCATTAAATCAGTGTTGAATCAGACTCTATTATAAATGCAATCGTATTAATGCTCATATAGCAGAGACCAAAAAGACTACTCCCAAAATGAACTAGATGTTCTAGTCTACAACATTTTATTAAGTGGTGTTTAAACATGCAAAAGATTAAAAAGTTGATGCCATTATGCTATATTTTATAATGTGTGTTTACAGTTTTTAGCTTATTGTTAGGGTGTTCGGGATGGTTGCCAGGGCGTTGCTATGCAATCACCAGTGTGTATACAGTTGTTTTAGCATGTTGCTAGAGTGGTTGTCGGAGTGTTGCTATGCAGTTACCAGTGTTTACAGTGGGTTTTATGTTGCTAGGGTGTTCAGAGTGGTTTATCGTCAGTTTTATGTTGCTGGGTATTCAGTGTGGTTGTCGGGGTGTTGCTGTGCATTTACTTATGTGTTCATAGTGGATTTTATGTTGCTAGGGTGTTCAGAAGGGTTGTTGGGGTGTTGCTATGCAGTTACCAGTGTGCTCACAGTGGGTTTTATGTTGCTAGGGTGTTCAGAGTGGGTTTATCGTCAATTTTATGTTGCTAGGGTATTCAGTGTGGTCTCGGGGTGTTGTTATGCATTTACCAATGAGTTTACAGTGGGTTTTATGTTGCTAGGATATTCAGGGTAGTTGCCAGTTTTTTATACTGTTAATGATGTGTTTTACAGTGGGTTTTATGTTGCTAGGGTATTCAGGGTGGTTGCCAGGGTGTTTTTATACAGTTAATGATGTGTTTACAGTGGGTTTTATGTTGCTAGGGTATTCAGGGTGGTTGCCAGGGTGTTTTATACAGTTAATGATGTGTTTACAGTGGGTTTTATGTTGCTAGGGTATTCAGGGTGGTTGCCAGGCGTTTTTTATACAGTTAATGATGTGTTTACAGTGGGTTTTATGTTGCTAGTATATTCAGGGTAGTTGCCAGAGTGTTTTTATACAGTTAATGATGTGTTTACAGTGGGTTTTATGTTGCTAGTATATTCAGGGTAGTTGCCAGGGTTTTTTAAAACTGTTAATGATGTGTTTACAGTGGGTTTTATGTTGCTAGGGTTATCAGGGTGGTTGCCAGGGTGATTTTATACAGTTAATGATGTGTTTACAGTGGGTTTTATGTTGCTAGTATATTCAGGGTAGTTGCCAGGCATTTTTTTAAACTGCTAATGATGTGTTTACAGTGGTGGGTTTATGTTGCTAGGGTATTCAGGGTGGTTGCCAGGGTTTTTTATTACAGTTAATGGTGTGTTTACAGTGGGTTTTATGTTGCTAGGGTATTCAGGGTGGTTGTCGGGGTGTTGCTATGCATTTATCAATGTGTTTACAGTGGGTTTTATGTTGCTAGGGTATTCAGGGTGGTTGCCAGGGTTTTTTATACAGTTAATGATGTGTTTACAGTGGGTTTTATGTTGCTAGGGTATTCAGGGTGGTTGCCAGGGTGTTTTTATACAGTTAATGATGTGTTTACAGTGGGTTTTATGTTGCTAGGGTATTCAGGGTGGTTGTCAGGGTGTTTCTATACAGTTAATGATGTGTTTACAGTGGGTTTTATGTTGCTAGGGTGTTCAGAGGGTTGTCAGGGTGTTGCTATACAGTTAATGTTGTTAGCCTGTTTCTATAAGTGCATGTCGCCAGGGTGGTTATGGTGGTTTTTAGCGTATTGCTAAGGTGTTCACAGTGGTTCCCAGAGCACTGCAGCTGTAAATGTGTTTACGGTAGTTTTTTGCTAAGGTGTTCTAGATGGTTGCTGTAAATCTATGTATTTTTCCTCTCATTTATTGGCCACCAAAACTCTATGGCCTGTTTCACACATCCTGCATCTGCTACGTGTGAATAGCGCATATCTATTTTGGTTCCTATATTAACATTTTACAGCGTTCACACTGTCCACATGAGCAGCGTGGTGCTGCGTCCCAGAAGCAATATCACTGAACCTATGTTTGCTACATGTCACACATCAGAAAACATGTTGAATATAAAGTATAAACCTGTTTTATCAACCCACATGCAGGGACAGACCAACCAACACTTTCTATGCACTTGTCAAGCATTAATTCAGATGTAAGCAGTTTACAGATACAGTTTGGGGTTTGACGTCTGCTCTGTGCAAATACATTACCATATTGATGTGAATTATATTTCAGAAGGATCACGTTTGTAGCAGCCAGTGCTGGTTAGTAGCTGATTACATGTCATCTGGATGATGTAATCAGATTCCAAAATCAAGTACTTATAATTAGATTATTTAACATTTTAAAATACTCATAATCACGCTTGTTGAATACACGATTAAATATTATTTACACAATAGCAAAAATATTGATTGATCCTTCATGAAACCTTGATGCAATGTAATGTTTAAAGCACTTCATGTTGTTAATAATAACAAATGGAATATATCTTTATATTTTTATATCAATAAGGTACACGGATATCCTATTTAAATCAATGTAATAAACGAGTTAGGTCAAAAGTAATCTAAAAGTAATCAAAAAACGAATCCAATTATATTACCTTAAATGTGTGATGCAATGGATTACATTATGAACTACAATTTTATCATGTAATTTGCAATCAGTAAAAGACTAAAATTGCAATCTACGCAGCACTGCTAGTAGCTCACCATTCTGTAATTTGCAGCTGTTCTTATCAAAGACAATTGTCTATGTGGTAACATCACTTGATTTTCTGTGTTAAAGCCACATCTTTACATACAAATGTCTACTGAAACATCGCATGCAACTGTCTCGCTGATTTAAGTCTTAATTGCACCTGATCTTTCTAATTGAAAGCAGTTGAGTTTTTCAAGAGACGGAGACTGAAAACTCTACTCTATTATTTCAAAGCTCTGTCTGAGATTACAGACTAAAGCCTTTCATATCAAAACCCAATGATATCTGGCTGAATAACCGTTAATTCATGGATAACACTAGCCCACTGGCACAGATTTAAAACACCGCCTCTATTATATTACAGATTCATGCTGAAAATCAACCCGAAGGTGACAGGCTCTCTATTGGAGGCTCCTGAGAAACGGGGGATTTAAGAATTACGGGTTTGCATATGTTAGAATTGCACTGCTGCGTTTCAAACACATTTATTTGATATGCATTGGTATGGATTATCTTTCTCCTTACATCTGAAGTGATTCAGAATGTGTGCAGTAATGAGAAATGGTTACTTTCATTGCTTTAATGTTCTGCAAAGCCAAAAATACGTTACCAACTTTGAGAAACACGTCCACAAAGTTACAGCAATTCGTTGCATGGAGTATCAGTGTGATACAGGCAATAAATCTTGTATCATGCGGCATCTTAAAATATATAAGACCATACCGCATGGTCAATTATATCCATATGCGTTTACAATGACATAAACCCCTTTGACACTAACAGATTATACAGAGAGATATTCAGAGTTTCACCTCACCTAATTGGCCCTTTTCTGGACCCAGGTGCAATAGATGCATCTGCCTGGGAGTAAATTGTGGGTCCTGATAGTGTCATCAATCACTCGGCCAGCAGCTTTGGCCGCAGGCTTTCACAGTGCCAGTGTGTGAGGATTTGCAGTGCCACATTGTTTGGTAGGGAGGACCACACTAAGTGGCTTTGTGCAATTTGACAGTCTGCAAACAATAGCGCTGTTCCAGAATTTCTGAAGATGCTTCTGCTAGAATAAAGCATTGCATAACTACTAAATAGAAAAAAGAAATCTATAGCAGTCCTTTAAAAAGTCCTTTAAAGGTGAAGTGTGAGATTGCTGCAGCACCAAACAGGACTTCAAAAATATTGACTGTTTTATGAACATTTTAAAAGATGAATCATGTTCAATGTGTTTTCTGTATTCAAATAATAGTGTTATGTTTGGTTTCAGACGCACAGATGGAGGAGATTCTTTCATTACTAAAGCTTTATGCTCTCCTCGTTGTCAGCCTTTTAACAACCTGTCAGGTGGTTGAATGTTGTGTCTGGGAAGTGTTGTGCCTTAAAGTGCCTAAAAGCCCAATCATAGTATAGCTATTTCTACAACTGTGCATGTGTTTTATTTGAATGTATAGGGATGTGAATCTTTGGGTTGACAGTGATTTGATTCAAAAACCATTTCAGTTCATGGTTCAGTTTTTGTTTCCATTATTATTATTTTATTTTATTCCCTGAACAGAGATTTTTACCAAAGGTAAATTTGGACTTTAAAAAAGTAACTTTAACTTAAAAAAATGAGTCAGTGGAAATGATTAATTACTAAAAATATAACAATGATTTTTCCCACAAATAATATAAAATAATATAATATAATGCATTTTTTATGTATAATATGTATACATATTGCATATGAAAATTGTAAATGTTTTACTTGTTGTAAGCTATAAGCCACGGTTTTATAACATTTTTTATTTTAAAGTGATTTTTGACAGAAATTGATTATGCCAAGTCATATATATATATCATTAGCAGGATATTTAATCCAAGCCTTGAAAATATTGGTGAATCATTATAGTCTAAATTGTCATAAATTAAATGGTACAATAGTTTTTTTTTTCAATGAAATCAGGTTCCAGCATTTATTATGTGCATATAATTTTGGACAGTGATCTATGATAGATAAATGTGTTTTATTTTTACTAAATCTGCAAATCTAAAGTTTAAACTAAATCTGCACATCAGTTTGAATAGCCTGACAAATATAGAAAACAGCTCATCCAAAAAAAAATCCATCAGTTCCTATTACTGTTCTGAGGCTACTGACTTTGTTGTTCCACCTGCAGAGGAACAGAGCATTACTAATTCGATAAAACAGTCCGAATGCCTCGAATTGATCTTGACATAAGGGTAAATCTGTAGTGTAGCGGGTCTAATTCCAGTGATTGCTCATGCTCTCGAGGCAGAGTTTTGTGCTCCGTTTGCTCTCAGTGCAGTGGATATACCGCCGTCAAATATGAATGTTTTCTTACGGCTGAGCAATGATGTGGAACAAAGCAGGCCCACACAGTACCCCAGCGATGCACAAATACCCCGGTGCAACTCAACATCCGCTTTTAAGACACTGTGTTTCTTGAAAGTTTGAAAAAACTGAAATAAATACGTATTGACACCAAAAAGAGACCCAACACCCTCAATACTGTCAGATGATTTTAATCATAAATTATTGTATTAATATTATTTAAAATGCTACTTTTAATATATTAAATCAAATGTATATAAATAGGCAGTCTGTGTGTTTATAAATCATATGCATGCATGCATTAATGTCTTTGTTGAGAGTTAAGATGTGAGAAATACAGGTGTTATATGGGGCTGGGGGCACTGATAAGAGTTACTTGGCATTAATGTGAAGCTCTCGCACACCTAATATTGACATGTGATGTCAGAAAAGCCACTGCAGGAGTCTGAGCTTATTTAGTGACATTGTGTGGCGGTATGAAAGCTCACAGCATGGGCAGACACAAAATAATGAACATAAACAACTGCATACTATTTATACTATTTTATACAATATTTATTTATTTATTGCCCTTAGGAATAAAGGTCAAATTTGGTGGCCATTGTGCATGACTATAATATAGCTGTTAAGCATACACTACATCCAAAAGGAAAATGCTCTGTAAATATTTAAAATGAGCATATTATTATTATTATTATTATTTTTTTATTATTATATATAAACAGCCAAATGGAGGCTAATTTATTCAGAAGCCTTAACAATAGGAGCATAAAAACGTATTCTAACTTTGGAAAGTATGCCTGAAAAATATGTAGGCATAAATACTTTTTCATATTAAATTAACTATATAATAATTTAAAGTTGCAGCATGAAAATCCTCTTGTGGATCTAATACTATGCTGCAGAACTATAGTTGTGGATTTATTAGGTTTTCGAAATCTTATTTCTGTTTTTCAGTTTTGTGTCTATATTTTCTATATCTGTAATTGTGTAATAAGCCGGCATGCATCATTTATAGGGATATTGTTAATAAAAAGAGTCAGTTTACTTAAACGTATCTCCCAAAACTGAAAAGTTATAATCCAAGTTGAAATATGATTAAAAAAAAAAGTTTCAGTCTGTAAAGTTTCTTAGAACATGTAACGTTATCTTTTCTTTTTTTTGTACCAGGAATCCTTGATGTGGATTACATAAATTGCATACAGTAGATATGTAGTGGGCTACATAGTAGGCTACATTTCTGTTTTTTGCAGCATAGCTATCAAGGTCATCTTGTTATAAAATCATAATTACAGTGTTTTTGTAGAGAATCTTGACCTGTAGCTGTCCATTAGTGATGTACAGCTTGTATGTGTGTTTTGATGACACAAATAGATTGCCAGAAAACAGAGAGAGAGAAGAGAGATCCGGAAAGAGAAAACAACAATACAACTGAGAAGAATGAGTCTATTGTCTATTGCTGAGAGAGTGTTTCTCAGCTAATGCTCATCTTCTGTTATAGACATATAGACAGATCTGTGACTCTGATTTTGTCATTTGTCTTTTCTTTGTTTTTTGTACACTACCGATCAAAAGTTAAGGGTTGATACGATTTTTAAGCTTTTGAATGTTTCTTATGCTCAAGTCTGCATTTATTTGATTAAAAATACAATATACATTTATTTTAAATAAATTGCATTTTAAAATAGCTGTTTTCTATTTGAATATATCTTAAAATGTAATTTATTCCTGCGATCAAAGCTGAATTTTCAGCATCATTACTGCAGTCTTCAGTATCACATGATCCTTCAGAAATCATTCTAATATGCTGATTTTCTGCTCAAGAAACATTTTTATTATTATTATTATCAATGTTGAAACAGTTGTGTAGCTAAACATTTTTGTGGAAAGTGTTTTTTTCTGGATTATTGATGAATAGAAAGTTCCAAATAACTGACCTCAAACCTGAACAGTATTGTAGATATGTATGATGTAATATGTGCTACACTTCATGTAGGAATAGCTATGAGGAGATCACTGTTACAGTCATTGTTGTAGCTTGTTACTGGAATGGTTGCTCTATTGTGAAAGCAGCTGAGTTTCCATCATTCGACTGAAAATGTAGTTAAGTTAGCTAGTCACTCCGCAGCACTTATGCAGAACTATTACAAAGTGATACACGTATGACGTTTTTCACAGCACCTGCCAATTGTGTGTTGAATTCGGTTGGGCCGTATGCCAGACGGTGGAAAATTAAGACTTCAGATACCAAGGGAAATTGCAAGCCAGACATCACAGCAACTACCCGCTGTCACCTTATTTTCATTCACTCATCCCTCCATCCATCCACCTGACCCAGAAAGCCGGAGCACTGTTATGACATGCAGGGAAAGCACAGCTGTTCCTTTCTTCACAAAAGCAGGCTGAAAGGGAATGAGCTGGCTGATATCCCACTGGCTCTTGGGCCTGGAATTCTTTAGAAAGCATAAAGACAGTGCAGAGTCAGGGTAGAGATGGAGAACGTCATGGCTCAGTGGGAGATGCATTCAAACAGTGAGAAGGGTTGAGAGTTGTCCACTTGTAAGAGATGCATTCTGAAATATTCATGTGAGAAAGTGTGAAGGATAGCATGCTAAATAACATGGTGCAGATAAACGCCAGTGTTATATTTTAGGTATCTGATGGCTCTTTTTTGATGATTCTTTTAAAGCTTTTTAAAGGATTTACTGCTTGGTGTGATAGAACAAATAATAAAAATTATTTTGACAGTGTTTTGTCCAAAACAAATTTCCCTTCAGGCCCAATAAAGTATATTTTTGTTCTCTTGAAGTTTACTTTCAGGCTGCTGTGTGTACAAGGTTTCCAAGTCTTCCATGATAAAAAGTTCAGTTAAGACTGGAATACTCTACATGACTTTTAAAATCTGAACAGATTTTAAAACACAAGTCATCATATACTTACCAACTTTGTAATTAGTAACAGAGGAAAAACTAGGCATAATACACTAAACGACTGAGCATCACACACTACCAGACTTAAGTTTAAAGTCACTCTGAGCCTAGCAAACTCGCACAGAAACCTGTGATTGGCAGAAATCTGAAGCTAAGCAGGGTTGAGCTGGTCAGTACCTGGATGGGAAAGCTCCTGGAAAACTAGGTTGCTGCTGGAAGAGGTGTTAGTGAGGCCAGCAGGGGGTGCTCACCCTGTGGTCTGTGTGGATCCTAACGCCCCAGTATCGTGACGGGGACACTTTACTGTCAAAAAGCACCGTCTTTCGGATGAGAACTGTAAACCGAGGTCCTTGATTGACGTAAAGAGTAGGGTGTCTCTGTGGCCCTTGTCAATCATTGAAAATCCCATTGGCACTTCTCGTACTTGAAGAGTAGGGGTGTAACCCCTTGATTGGCTGTCTCTATAACTCTCTCTCTCTCTCCACCTGTAGCTGGTGTGTGGTGAGCGCCACTCTAATCTCACTGTACTGTGTGTGGTGAGTGCATACACTTGATTGGACTCTCTCTCTCCCTCTCCACCTGTAGCTGGTTGTGGTGAGCGCATACACTTGATTGACTCTATGACTCTCCTCTTTCCACTGTATGAATCCCCATCCACTTGATTGGCTCTATGACTCTCTCTCCTCTCCACCTGTAGCTTGGTGTGTGGTGAGAGCATACACTTGACATGACTCTCTCTCTCTCTCTCCGCCACCTGTAGCTGGTGTGTGTGAGCGGTGACTATGTTGTGTGGCAGTCCTGTCGCATCATCCAAGTGGATGCTGCACACTGGTGGTGGTTGAGGAGAGACCCGCCCTCATGATTGTAAAGCGCTTTGGGTGTACAACAATACACAATAAAGCGCTATATAAAAAATGCATCATTCTTTCATTCATTCATTCAGAAATCATAGTCTGAAGCTAAAAAGAAAATATACAGTCTACACAATTGTCTATGAAATGTGTCAACTCAAAACTGCACTGGCTCTGACTCTTGGAAACCAGTGTCAACTTGAAACAGGCAAAAGTGATTTACCTATTCCTGCCTTTAACTTTAAAAGTTACACTGTGAAAAAAAGTCTTCAAAATTGCAAATAAAACACAGATTATTGGAGTACATTTTCCATGAAAATACAATTTCGGTCTCTCTACTTCAAAATGTCATGTTTAATTCGAAATGTTATTTGTAGTTTCTTTGAAAATAAGTGTTAAAATTAAGAGTGAAAAATACAGTTTCTTCAGATTCGTCAGTTTTCCAGCATCTTTTGCATATTTGAACCCTTTCCAGTAGTGACGGTATGATTTTGAGGTCCATCTTTTCACACTGAGGACAATTGAGGGACTCAAACACAACTATTATAAAAGGTTCAAACATTCACAGATGCTCAGAAGGAAACACGATGCATTAAGAGCCGGGGGGTGAAATCTTTTGAGATGCTGGAAAACTGAAGAATATGCAGAACATGGAGGATGTTTTCTGCTCAGTTTACAACCATCACAAAACAGTTGTAGATCATTCAGGTAACCACACACGTATTAAGAACCAAGGGTTCCTAAACATTTATAGCGGGTTATTTTAATAATTTCAGCTATTAACAGCTTGTTTTTGTCTTGTTGACTATATGTAAATCTATTGTATGTAAAATATCTTACTCAGGACAGTACTACATAACAAGTAACCTCTTATTTTGTTAAAATTATTCACATTTTCACAGATTCTACAAGGGGTTCCCAAACTTTCGAATGCCACTGTAAGTTCTACAATTTTGTTTTCCTTTCTATTGCCAGTGTTGGGCAGTAACTAGTTACTGAAACTTAGTTACTGTAATAATATTACTTTTTGCAGTAACTAGTAGTGTAACTAATTACTAATACGATTTCAGTAATAATATTACAGTTACCATCCATAAAACAGCTTAGTTAGTTACTTTTGATGCCTCAACCCCGCTGATTTAAAATCCATCAATCAAATAATTCCTAGATTTATTTTCATAATTTTCACGACTCTAACATACATGTGATGTCCCCAGTGCAGCAGGCAAGCTTGGAATATGCAAAAGCATACATTTAGCAGATATAAATATTGCATTATATTGATTTAGTCAAGAAAAAAGATGATCTGAACAATATCTGTTGTGCAAGTTGTGGCTTTACTTTACTCTGGCATTGCATCCCACCCACATCCCTCTGATCAGCATGTGGTACATTATATTATCGTAATCAAAAATATTTTTGGAAAATTCCTCAGTTTCTTACAAACTTATGAGATTTCATAAAATACATAATGAAATATAACTGTATATGGGTAACGGAGAAAATACAATTAGCTTCAAGCTACACATGACAATTAATGAGATTAATACAACACTTCTACTTGAATGTCACTATCAGTCTCTATTGAGTGTTTGTAATAACTTCTGATTGTGATCCAATGTGGATTTTGATCAAATGATGAGGCAGAAATATGTTGTTAGTAACATTCTACAATAATTTGATGTGGAAGGTACACAGTTAAAACTGCTGTGGGGCGTGAAGAAAAAGTAATGTAACTAGTAGTGTAACTAATTACTGTTGCCAGAAAGTAATAAGTAAAGTAACAATATTACTTTTGAAAGGAGTAACTAGTAATGAGTAATATATTACATTATTTGAGTAACTAGCCCAACACTGTCTATTGCATATTCTATCATAGGGATTATGTATGCACAATGAATCATATTTTAATCGTGATCATGATTTCAGCTTTTTATGATTTATTAAAATTTATTGTTTCCAATATGTGAACACTTTGGTACAATCTTGCATTGGTCACAAGCCTCCACAAGCGGTTGCCAGATGTCAAAGTTTAAATCCCCCAATCAGAGCTTTTTCCTAAATCAATACATGTTCTGCCCTGTGGGTTATTTAATCTTCCCAAAACTTTCAACCAAATATAATATTTTCACCTGGTCATTTGTGCTGTTTTCTCAAGACTAAATCCGCAAACTGTGAAAATCAGTGAGAGTGCATTCCGTGCAATCATTCCGATACAATTAGATGACAATATTCATGATTAATAATCACAATTCTATTTTATGAGCAAAATAATTGTGATTAACCGTTTAACCATTAATGTGCAGCCCTAATTGGCGTTTGAAGAAATGACCTTCAGATCTTGAGATCTTCTCAGATTCCAGGAAGGGATGTGGAAACCCTCGGAGTTTGATCGAATTACTAATGCACTTATGGTGACTAATGGTTCAGGACTTGTCTCATATAAGCTTACTCGGTTGACCAGACATTCAGACCCAAGATGCCATGGATCAAGGCGAGCTAAAACGTGCTAATGACCATAATTGAAGCACTCTCTGAACTAAAGCAGGGTGGAGTGTATTGGCTTGACTTCAGGCAGCATTTTAATTAGCAAAGTTGTTCCACATCTTGAGCCGCAGGTGGAGGGCCACAGGGATTGACTCTTTGAAATATCATTATGGTGATTAGCCGCAGTGCCGTCGGAGAGGATTACGAGCGCTGTAACGCTAGATTTTATGAATTAATGAAAAGTGTATGTTTCTTGTGTAACTGGAGTGACCCGTGGCACCTCGAGTTGTCACTTTTGATTCAAAGAACCGAGTTTCTTCTTCTTCAGTAACTTTTGTAGCTTCCCAAGGGCATCTGCTCCTGTTCACGAATACAGTACAGGATGGCATCCATCTCGGGAAGATGGTGTGCTATCAGTTGCCTGCAGATGCGTCGATGCGTGCTGAGTGCACAAAGGGAACGATATCCACGGAGATGGAGAAAATATTGAGACACCTGGATAATGGAGGAAATTGAAAAGAATGAGCAAATTTACAGAGCCTCCTCTTCTCCAGCTGAGGCCAGGGTAAACTGTGGGAACTGTGGGGGGTTTATCAGCCAGCCTCACACAGGCCTCGGCAACGGCACTAATAACTAGAGCTGTCAGCTTAACATGGTTATTTGTGCGATTAATTAGAAGGAAAATAATGTGATAAAATAATTAATCATGACCATGAGACACTGACACAAGAACATCTTAAATTAAGTTTATTTTGCTTCCCATTTGGCAAACTATGTTTTTATTGTTTAAAGCATAAATCTAACAGCAAAGCTTATATTTCAAATGAGAGAAGAAAAAAAAACGATTTACTAGTTGTATTAGAAAATTATGGAAGCATGTTTCCACCACAGGATAAAAATAAAGAAATAATAATTATAATTATAATTTTTTTTATTGTATTTTTTTTGCAATTTTAAGAAAAAACTCTTTGTGAGAGATAAATTCAAAATTCTGTTTTTTTTCATGTAATTACGAGTTTATCTTTTACATTTCTGTGTTTAAATCTCACAATTTTGACAATTTTGTTCTCAGAATTCTAAGTTTACATCTAATTTTGTTCTGCGTTTCCACCACGGAATGAAAAATGTAATAAAAAAAACTGTTTTCTTATCAGAATTCTGAGTGTATATCTTGCAATTCTATGTCAATTCTGAGTTTATGCAATTCTCAGAATAGTGAGACCAAAATTTCGCAATACATTTTTTTAATGTTCACATCCATGACCGAATCAGGCTTCCATTGAAAACTTAAAAACACAAATATTTATTATATTATTAATATTGGATATTTTACTTTTAATTTACTTTGTCTATTCACTGCTTTACTGCCGTAATAATGTCATTGAATGATCTTCATATAGAGTCTCTGGTCAACAGATAATGAAAAATGTGAAGAGTTTAGTTCACATTTCTGATCAATTGACAGCTCCAGTAATAACATTCCTGCCAGAAGCATTTGGATCATTGTTTCTCTTTCGAGAAAAGCGGCGATGTGTGACTGTGCTTTGGGAAAAGTAATCCTGGCCTACAGCCTCGGTGTGACGTGCTAATTCCAGTCACCCTGTGTCTGTGACAGAAGTGAATTGAATCAGAGAAAAGAGGAAGAGAGACAGAGATGTGTGACAGACTGAAAGCCTCAAAGACAGATGAGAAAAGATTGTGAAGATGTTAATGTGTTTCAGCAAACAAACATATCTCCGCAGCGCCGGTACCTGGGTTCAGTGGGCTGTGTTGGCTGGAGCAAGAGAAGCAGAGAGTGGCAGAGGACGTCTCTGGGACTTTCTCTGAGGATTAGGAGTTTATGAGGGGGATATTCTCTCTGTTCTCGCCTGTATTTAGGCCATCTCTCCAGTTTTTCATTTACTGTAGACTGGAACAGACTGAACTCATTTCAGTTCTTTGCTGGGAGTATGTTTTCTGAGAAATGTGTGGCCGGAACAATTAAGGACTTTGGAGTAAAGGCTTGAACTCTTTTAGATCAGTTATCTTTTTTAACATGAAGTGCCATTTTTGTTTTTTTTAATCATTGCCATAATGACCAAGCCGCACATGCACAATTTACATATCAAACTACTGCTTGTGGTAATATTTTAGGTATTGTTTACGAAGGCAAAAGAAAAAGACTAAACTTGTTACATATTGGCCAGGCCGATTAAGTGTCTGTAATTTGGCAATTTGAGATTATTGGCAGCTGATTATAGTGATAAATGGTAATTTACCCTTGTGTCAGTTCCAAAAGCCAACTGTGTCACTGACTAATGCATGTTTCAGTTTTAAATTGCTTTAACCCTTGTGCTGTGCTGAAAATCCTTGACCTAATTTGGTGTTCAAAAATGACCAACCTTTAAAAAATTGCTTGTAGATCTCTTTTATAAAATATTGGATTCGATGCTTTCTTTCAATTAGCACAGGTTTGTATTTCTGCATGGAACTGACTGATGTCTCATTGATCTGAACTTACACACCTAAGTTTTTGAGCAAAAAAAAACTTTACTTGTGGATAATCAATATTCACTACAAAAATTGAGGCACACATGTTCAGATCATTAAAGCCTACAAACAACCAGTTCCAAAAATAAATATAAAACCTGTGCTCTTTGGAAGAAAACAGCTCATAAAAAGATTGAATCCTGTATTTGCTAATAATATAGCATAACTTTATAAGCAATTTTTGCGTCTGTGTAAAGTCAGTACATTGTAGTCCAATAATGCAATAATATTAAATTAACAAGCATTTCCATAATAATAATTATAATAATAAATAATAAATAAATAAAAAGACAAAATTGTTTTTGCTATATAGCACTAAAAGTGGTTCTTGGCCGTAATAATAGGGGAACCACTTTTGGTGCTATATAGCAGCATATCTTTAAAGGTGATGTACAGCACCTTTGTCAAATGGTGCTATGTAGAACCATAAGAGCTGCCATATTGCATTGTATTTCTTCAACAAAAATGGTGCTGAACAGCAACAACAGTGGTTCTTTGGCTCGTAAAGAACCTTTAAAGAGGCTTAGCAGGTTCTTTGTACAGCAGTGGTGCTATTTAACACCTTAATCATCCCAAAGAACCACTAAAGAACCGCTGAAAGAACCGCAGAAGAACCATACAGTAGCTTGACAGGTTCTGTATATGGTAGCGGTGCTATATAGCCCCTCAGTCATGCCAAAGAACCGGTGAAGAACCGCTGAAGAACCACTGAAGCACCAAAAGTGGTTCCCTATCATTACGAGCCAAAGAACCACTTTTAGTTTTATATAGCAAAAAATTGTGTAAGAAAGTGTGTAGAAAGTGAAAGTGTGTAGAGTGTAAGAAAATACTACCATCTTCTCCAAAATGACAACTTAATATTTAGGGTTAAAAAGACCACTTAATATTGAAAATATAGCAAAAAATTGGTTGTGTGCGTTTTGGGGTTAATGTTTTGGGCTGAAACACAGAGAGAAAATGAGATGCTAGGGAAAATGCAAAAAGAAATATGCACAAATGGATATGGCTTACTTCCCATCGCTTAATTTTCGTTCGCACTACTTGCGTGCAGATTTTGTGTAATTTCCGGAAGTGGAAGTGTGTGATTTCGCACATTTATATGGAAATGATATTCCTCCCACCCTGTAAATCTCACACTGACACAAATGATGCTTGCTTAAGGGAATCCTGCGGGAATGCTATGAACCGCACTGTGACTCGAGCGCAGATGATCAGCATGTGCTTTATTTCTATGTATTTTTATTTGCTTATTATGCATTTTAATTCAACCTTTTTCTTTACCTTCTCATTTTCAGTTTTCATTCACACTGTAAAAAAAATTCTGTTACAAAACCTAAAATGTGCTTTATGTGGTAACTAAATTAATTTGTCAAAATATTAATGATTAATTAACCTTACTACATTACATCATAAGGTAGAATACGCTTCTTAAGTGCATTTGAATTATTTTATGATCGTAAAACATTACCTATATGTGACCATGTCTTATTTTATTTAGCATGACTTTATGTAAATATCCTCAAATTACTTGTATGTATGAAATGTGCTTTATAAATAAACTTGACTTGCTTAGGATACATGGAGGAACTGTATGCATAATTTAGTCTGTTCTTGCAGATTTGGGGATATTTTATGGAGCTGTTTGTTGTGAAATCATTAGTTGCAGAGAACAGATAGAAGCTGTGAGTTAATCCAATAGCAGCTTGATAAGCAACACAATGAGTGCATTTACATCCCAAACTGACCGTAGGACAGATCAAACAAGAAGTGCGGTAGTTTGTGATCAAAATTGTAATCGTTTGTTTTGTATTTTCTTGTCATCACAGCTCCAGGTGACAGCATAAGTTGAAGATGCATTGAAGACTGCAGACAGAAATCCAAAGAGCTATATTATTATCCCATAAATTACAGCGTTATGGTCCTGTAATCAAATTCCACTCCAGTCTTGACATTTCTAAATGAGGCTCTATGACATCTTGCTGTGTGTCATGAAGTCATTTACTGGTATTATCATTTAATGTAGATGGACATTTATCTAAACTGGATGTATATGAATGTTGTGCACTACATAATATGAAGCTAAATTGTTAAATTATGCAGAGACAATGTTGTTTTATACAAACACAGTATATATATATATAGAGAGAGAGAGAGAGAGAGAGAGAGAGAGAGAGAGAGAGAGAGAGAGAGAGAGATACAAGGCAAAAATTTTATTTTTTCTTTAGTTTAACTTGAAATACTAAAATAACTAAAACAAGTAAATCAAATAATTCTTATTTTTCTGATATTTGCGAGATTTGACTTTTTTCACAATTCGAGATATAAACTCGATTCAAATGTCTGATTTTATATCTATATAATAGTGATACTACTTTATAATAGTTTTTTCTCAGAATTCATATCACAGTTCTGAGGTGCAAAAATGTATTATAAAGTATTATTTGACTTAGCAATTCTGACTTTAGACTTTTTCTAACACGCTTTTGCAACTTATATTACCTAATTTTGACTTTTCAGCCCACAATTGCGAGTTTATATCTCGCAATTCTGAATTATATCTGACCATTGCGACAAAAACGTCAGAATTGTGAGAAGTCACAATTACATTTACATGTTTATTTAGTGGCGAAAACAGGCTTCCATATTTATCAGTTGTGTGATGCAACCTGGTCTTTGTTATCATTCGACCTCTAGATCACTGTGGCTCAGATTCGACCACTGAGCTAGTGTTCCTGTGGCTCAGTAGTAGAGCATTGTGTTAGCAGAGCAAAAGGTTGTGGGTTCAATTCCCAGGGAACACACATACAAAATATGTATAACTTGAATGCACTATAAGTCGCTTTGGATAAAAGCGTCTGCTAAATGCATAAAAATGTAGATAAAATAAACCAGTAACCTACGCTTCTCAAGAAACCAGATTCATTCATGTCCATAGCACAAATGTTACACCGAAGTTGAATATATAGGATAAGAAGATTGTTCGGCATAACCCTTAATATGAGCAAAGTAATAGTGATGCTTGTCCTATTTTTAGTGCTTCTGGCATGAAGAGGCATTCTGGGCAGCAATAGTGAACTATAAACCGGAGACATATGAGAGAAGGGAAAATGGAGGAGATTATTCACTGCCGGTGTGAGTGACTGTATTGAGCTTAGCTTTAGATCAAATAGACACGCTCCATTAAGCCCACATGATGGTAGCTGTAAAACATTTCCATATGAAAAGGAAAGGAAGGTCATTTCTCCTTTCCGCTGGGACAGTCACACACCTCTCGTGAAAGAGAAAGAACCAGACTATCTGCGTTATATGAGCGGGCAATGACGTAAACTCTCATACGTAACTCTTATGATAGGCTAACACGCGTAGATTATGCCGTCAAGGTCAAGAGCTATTTAAGAGCATTCCTTTATGCATCTATGAACAGGAGAGTCAAGAGGCTTTAGCTCTGCAAATATTAAACTATGATTCTCTTGTGGTTTGGACAAGCAGGCTAGTTACACCATCAGAGCTGGGGAAGATATAAGTGACTATTTAAAGTAGTTGAATTAACGTCAAGCTGCTCTTTTGAAAACAAAGTGATGTACTCAAGCTAAAGAAAAGTAGCTAATTAGGTTCAATTCATTTAAAGGAGGGATATTTCCATGAAATCAAAGTTAATTTAGATCTCTTTTCAGATATGTTTGACTTTCTTTCTTCTGTGGAAAACAAAAGACGATATTTTGAAGAATGTTTCAACTGTTTTTGTTCATACAGTGAGAGTTAAATTGGTCCAAAACAACACTGGACCACAATAATTTTGATTCTTCTTTGATTATTTTTCTGCTTCACAGAATAAAGGAAGTCATGTGGGTTTGGAATGACATGAGGGTGAGTAAATGATAACAGAATTTACATGTTTGACTGAACTGTTCCTTTAAGGGGCGTGATAGTAATCAAAAACAGTGATGAACAATAGTGTTTAACTAAATCAAATGAAATGCCTCACAATGACACTTCAACAGGGACTCAATTGAATCAGTGATTCGTTTTTGTGAATTAATGTCTTCAGACATTTTGTGTAAATTAAGTGTTTCACAATGTGAAAGGAATAGAAAACAAAACATAAAAGATGTGAAAGAAGGTGAAATACATTAGCCTTTTGAAGGAGTCGTTTGGCTGCTGGGTTAAAAACAACCCAACTTGCATTATTTGGCAACCCAGCGCTGGGTATATATTGGACAGAACACATGCTGGGTTATTTTGACCCAGCTGGTTTGGTTAAACGTTTTTACCCACCAATGCTGGGTTAATTATTGTTTAAAAATTATTATATTGCTGGCTTAAAAATCACACACAGAATTACTATAGGCAACAGCAATAATCAAAAGATGAACATTTATTAATAAGCAAGAACACCCATGGACAAAATACAAGACAAATTAAATGTATTTTGGTGAATACAGCATAGTTTACAATATTACATACATTTAAACTCGTTTAACAATCATTTTAGAAATAAAAAGGCATATAGAAGTAGCATTTTAATTTAAGTGTATTCAACCATTCTCTGTAATCGCTTTTTACCGAAATAGTGCTAATTCTCGTGCCGGTGTGTCGCCGAAATCTGAGCCGGTGTCCTGACATTTTATCCTACCCGTCAGATTTTCCTACCTCGGCTTACTGCGCATGCGCGCATCAATATTTCATAATTTCTCTCACGCTTAACAACAATATTCAGAACACCGGTGAAGGGCTGCTGTTCTCCGGGAAACAGCAAACAGTAGACCGTGGCATCGCGTTTCACTCGTAGCTGAGAGATGGCGCCAAAACCAAACCGTGCTGAGATTAGAGAACATATTTTAACATCAAATTAAATTGCACTCGGTATTATAACGAATAAAAATCAATGTATGTTATGCAAAGGCATTTCCAGTTCGAAACGACCGCAGCTGACTGACATCTCGTCCATAGGTTTCGTTGTGAAAAATAATATAATTTACACCACATTAAAGACTTTATAAATGAAATAAAATGTATACAATAGTTTATTTCTCCGAAAGAGTGTCCAAATCGGCGGCGGCGCTGAGAACCAGTTTCACCGGAGACAGGATCAACCCAGCGGTTAGGTAGAACAAAAAAAACATGCAGCACCTGGGTCAAAAATATAAATAAAAAAATGACCTAGCAGTCTGAACCCAGCGTTTGGGTAAAAAAAAAAATAACCCAGCATTTTTTAGAGTGACAGATGCACAAAGTCAACATCTTGCCTTAAACAATTTGAAGGTAAAAAAATATATATAAATATGAATGTCGAACACTTCACAAAAAAATTAACCAATTAATAAAGTCTTAATAAACCAATTCACTAACTGACGAGTCTGACATTTCCATTTTATTTTACATTTATATAAAAATACACTTGCTATATTAATAGTGTGATAAAAATATGAATATATGTGAATAATAGCTTGTTGCTGGAGAAGCTACACTGCTTTGTAAACATCTAAGCCTCTGAAAAATCGAGTTACTCCCCAGCACTCTACATGATCAAAACCAATGGGAAGTGACTCAAACGCTTGTGTTTTTCACTTGTTGTTTGATATTGTACATTTGCACCTCCAAAAGACTTCATATTTCAGACATCATCTTGGAAACTTGGTGTTAATGAGGTCATGTTTGCATAGCATGAAGCACATCTGCTTTCTTTCTAAGTGCAGAGAACACATTAACATTTCACAGCAGGTTTTATCCTGAGACCTTCCTCTCCATGTAAGTGAACTCTACAGGATTAAAGACGGAGAATAAAGACAAATGTTTGCCACAAATACGGCTCTGGAAGATCACGAGGAGTAATCTCGCTGGTCTCAGCACTGAACGTGGATCAGATTGAGCGATCGCTCTCACTTAAGTCAAGATATCATTACTGGGTCATCCCTCTCTTTCTCCGTCCCATCACGAGGGAGATTTCATCTCCTAATGTGACTCTTCCACTGAGGAAGGCACAGAGAGAAGACAGATATCAGTCAAAGAAGCTCCTGCCATTATCTGCTTCCGCTGATATGATGAGATTTTTCTAACTTTTCTGTGGGGAGGACCTTGATGCTTGATGGGTGAGAACAAACCTCGTTGCTGCTCCAACGTGCTTGGGTAACATGCAAAAACAGATCTCAATGGTTCTTGCATGCATGTTTAAGCTTCCATTTACCATATGTAATGTTCATTTAATCCTAAATTAAATCTGTGCACATTTGCTGAAAATGTACCCACTCTTAGGCCATCCAAGAAGATGTAGTTTGTTTCCTCATCTGAACATATTTGGAGAAATGTATCATTACATCACTTGCTCACCAATGGATCTTTTACAGTGAATGGGTGCCGTCAGAATGAGAGTCCAAACAGCTGATAAAAACATCACAATATTCCATAAACATGACTCCAAACATCACCCCCCCACCCCAGTGTGAATAAATATAGATTTAAATTCAAAGAGACAGGATAGTCTGTTGCATGACCTGGTGTTATCTTCGGACCCAGAAGTAAGGCCAAATGAACATCACGGAGCGCTAAACTCTCATTACATACAGTGTGTGTTCATTCATACCCGACGCCGGAGGGCATGCTCGTGCAGAAAGTCGCACTAGAAAAAGAGAAGAATTAAACTTCTACCAGTCAGAAGTTTTTGAAGATTAAAGTCTGCGTGAACCAGAAGTTTGGGACCGTTTTTTTCTTCCATATTGTGACGTACTTCCGAGAGAAACCGAATATTGAATGAGGAAAATAGAGAGCATGGCATGTTTTTTCTACTGTGAATTGATTGGATGTAGTAAAGTAGGCGTTTCATTCAGAAATGAACACTGACAGTTGGAGGTGGTTAATGATGTCACACTCATGCCCAAGCCGTCAAACTGATGTCATCAGAGAAGGCCCATCATTTTAGAGGGGACGAGCATTTTCAGATTTGGATTAAAGATGATGAAGGCAAACTATTTTTTTTGTGGATTGACTTACATGGATGAATTGTTCACCACAAAAATAGCAAAGTGCACTAACAAACTAAATATAGTCCATTTTGATTTCACGCAGACTTTAAGATTTGTTATGTTTTTTAAAGAAGTCTCTTCTGCTCAGAAAGCCTGCATTTATTTGATCCAAAGTAGGCCTACAGCAAAGCAGTACAATTTTGAAATATTTTCACTATGTAAAATAATTGTTTTCTATTTGAATATATTTTAAAATGTAATTTATTGTGATTTCAAAGCTGAATTTTTAGCATCATTACTCCAGTCACACGATTCTTTATATTCCGATTTGCTGCTAAAAAAACATTTATTATTATGATGCTGTTGAAAACAGCTGAGTACAATTTTTTCGGTTTCTTTGATGAATATAAATTCAGAAGAACAGCATTTATCTGAAATATAAATATGTTGTAACATTATACATGTCTTTATTATCACTTTTGATCAATTTAAACCATCCTTGCTAAATAAAAGTATTAATTTCTATCATTTATTTTTCAAAATAAATAAAATTGAATAATAATTATACTGACTCTAAGCTTTTGAATGGTATAGTGTACAATGTTACAAAAGCTTTTTATTTCAGATAAATGCTGATCTTTGGATCGTTCTATTCATCAAAGAATCCTGAAAAGAATTACTCAACTGTTTTAAATATTAATAATAATAATAATTAAAAAAGGTTTCTTGAGCAGCATATCAGAGTTATTTCTGAAGGATCATGTGACACAGGACAGGAGTAATGATGCTGAAAATACAGCTTTGATCACAATAATCAATTACATTTTACAATATATTCAAATAGAAAGCAGTTGTTGTGCACAGTAAAAGTGTATTTTGGATCAAATCAATGCAGGCTTGGTGAGCAGAAGAGGCTTCTTTAAAAAAAATCTAATCTGTTCAAAAACTTTTGACTGGAAGGTTATATACATTACAGAAATGTTATATTGTAATATATTAATTACATTTCTGTCCCCCTCACTTCTGAGATGATGGCTACACCCCTGACTCCAATCCATCAATTAACATCTTGTGAAGAAAAAACTGTGTTTGTAATCAACAAATCCATCAAGACATTTTTAATTCAAATTGTTGCTTGGATTGAGGATTACTTGTGATTTTTTGGTGTTTTTATCAGCTGCTTGGACTCTCGTTCTGACGGCACCCATTCACTGCAGAGGATCCATTGGAGAGCAAGTGATGTTAAAATTCTCCAAATCCGTTCCGATGAAGAAACAAACTCACCTTCATCTTGGATGGCCTGAGGGTGAGTACATTTTTTGCCATTTTTTTTAAATATCAAAATCCTTTAAATATATAATTTTTGCTTTGAAGATGAACAAAAATCGTATGTGTTTGGAACGATATGGGGGACAGTAAACTATTCACTTAAGTATTGGGTAATTATTAATTTAAGTTTTGGCTATAATGTTAAGATATTAATACATATTTACATGAAAGCAGGGTGGATTTTACAGTATGAAAAATGTGATTCTGTTATTATTAGAAGGAATAATATTTTAAAGGAAAGTGTCTCAGGCAGTGCAGTCAAATGTATTCTAGTTAAGCTGCTTTATTTTCTCTAACAGACAGTGAGACGAATCCCATGGATTCCACCAATCCTTTATCATTGAATGAGCATTGTGAGCTTTCAGGAACAGCACTGCGACATGCACTTAACGAAGGTCTTAGAGGATGGTCAGCTCTCATACCCAGCATGCATCCCTTCAAACGCTTCATCGGGGGTTTGTGGGAACAATGCAAAGACCCAAACATTTCAGCAGAAAAACATCTCTGAGCAACATCAGCCCTGATACCGTGGCTTCAGAGAAGTGTTTGAAATGACTGGTCTGAATGTGGCTGGGAGCCAGAGATGTCACAATGCTCTTGCCTCTACTCCCCAACTTATTGTTGAAGCTGTGTGTAAGCGTTATTCTCTTCTTCTGACAGACTTCTTTGTGGAAAAACCCAAGAAACAACAAGACTGCATTCCAATTTGTTTTCAAAAGCAGCCACACATTTAAAAGGTAATTTGTGTGTCTGTATATGTTTGCCATTATGGCGTGATAAACCTTTAAAGCATAATGGTTGTCTAGTGAAAGTGATGTTCAATAGCCTGGTTTGTTTTCAAAGCGTTCTGGATTTCAATGACCCATCAGCTTTGCTCTTATCTTTACAGAAACAGCCGTTTGGGATGAAAAATGTATTTTTTCTGTTTACATATCTTGTTAATGCTGTCTATCATATACTGAAAGTTGCACTACCTAAGGATTGTAACGTTATATACTGTTTTTTTTCTCTTTGTAAGATGTCTAGTTATTAAAATTGTAAATATTTTTGCTAATAAACAAATACATGTCCCTCATGGTCACACAATATAGATTTATCTGCAAACACTTTTAACTAAATGTAGATAACAGAAGTTATATTTCCAGATGAGATGGCCATGTTTCATTATAGTAATGATAATAATGCAGTGGTCTTGTTGCTGGATTAAGTTCCTCCTGACATAAATGGATAATATTGCTAAAATAATCTTCTAATCAGTTTCATGTAGAAATATAATCAACCCTTTCTTCCTCTAATAAAAGGACATCAGCGAGGTCGGCAGTTGGCTCTAAAAGAGCTTCAGTAAATTGTAGCTCAGAATGAAATGGACTGATTTTAAGTGCGTCTTTCAGTGTTTTGTCCTTTTTCCTCTTTTAGAGGTTCTTATGTTCCCAGCACACTGAAATAAATTGTTCAGGTCTACATCCCATTTTCATTAGAAACCATTCAATAAATATGCACATCATAACATAACACACTAAAAAGCAGGTACAGGTTCAAAGATTCATTATGGTTCATATATGGTGTTTTTTTGGAAACAAGGATCCTGTTGTGTGGAGAAGAGATACAAAAATTAAGAAAAATAAACAGATTTTTCATTTTTAAGTGAACTATTCATATATAACTCAATCTTCTGCAAACTGTATTGGAAAATATCCACTGATTTCTGGTTATTATCGCACACTGTGATCAAAACAGTTGATCACATAATTAATTAGAGCCGTTTAATGCCAGTGCTGGAATCTAGCTTTTCAAGAGCTGATGCAACGCGGGTTAAAATGTGGAGTAAAATATGTTGCATCCCTTGACACCACGTGCGGGACATGATAATTGGGCAGGTTTGAAAGCCCATTTATGTCTGGAGACGTGAAAAGAATGAAGCTAATGTCAGGAAGATGTCAGGCATGTGTCTGGAGGTATTAAGGTAAACAACACTAATGGGCAGGAGTCCTGAAAGATGCTTGAGAATCAAATCTCGCCTCTGAGTTTAGAGAGATCAGATTGGTTTAGTTTTCTGTGTGTCCGTAGTAGTTCAAACAAATGCATTAGGGTGTATTTACTGATTCATGTGTGGTGTTGTGAGTGCTTCTTGCGGATACTTCAGTCCTGCATCACAATTGGGAAAAGAACAAGTAAACAACCAAGTCAGTGTTGCCAGATCTCGTTAAAAAACAAGCAACCATGTCTGACAGAATAAGCCTAAATGAATGACACCAGGATCTGGAAAAGCGGCTCAAGCTGTAAGCGGGGATATCTGAAAAATTGTATTAGTGTTCTGTCATATTTTATTGACATTTTATTATATGTGACCCTCTCTGGGAAATCCAGGCTAAAGTCTAAAAATCTAATTATGAGAAAACAAGCATCAAAGTTTGAAGTCCATTAATTTCCATGAAACCATTAATTTCACTATAATTTCAAATTTTGACATGGTCTTACTAAGTCAATATTAAAGATATAAAGGTTACATTTTCACAGAATGTTCTTTACCTTATGAAGGATGATTTTTGTAGAAAACAGCAAATCATACAAAAATGACTTTAGCTGGATTTTCACAGAGAGGGTCACATATTAGTGTTCGGTCATATTTTATTGAGCTATGGGGGCAAAGCACTAGCAAGCCCAAAAACACTACTCCTGTATTCTTGTTTTTCCCCTCTGAACACACACACAAAAAAGAGCATTTTTTTTCATGCATAAAAATATTATATAAAGTGTGTGCTTTTTGAAAGCAAATAATAATTGATCAATATTCATATTTAAGTATGGCACTATCAATTCCACAAACTAATAATATTATTATTATTATTAATTATTGATATTATTATTGATAAAAAAATAAATCCAAATAATCATAATGCATTGGTATTGCATCTGTACTAGGTTTGGTCACTAAAAAAAATCAAAGTATTGTGTTTGATTAGGGTTGGAGCTCAACTCTGCAGGACACCGGCCCTCCAGGACCGAAGTTGCCTATCCCTGTCCTAAAGTCTAAAAAGCTTCGGGACCATAACATTCATACTGACATGCACATATTGGAACTAAGAGCTTTATTATGCGGTTCTCTTTATGACAGATCTATTGCAATTAGCAGCATATCACCACTGCCCAGTTTTACGATGCAATTAGTAGTTCTTTACCCCCGATGCTTCATTTATAATGGATTTTTGTACTGGCACGGAGCATTCTGGCTTAATTCCCCTGGCTATCAACATACCCCAAAGATTTGTTTAATTAAATGTTTACTATAAATGACTGAGTCAATGGAAACCAATTAATTCTGAGCTCAACAACACCGCGTGTCCGTTTAAGAGTTTAAAATAGGAAGCGGTTTACATGCAGACTATGCCAAGGTTTCATGGTGGGTTTATCAATCTTAATCGTTTTCTAAAAAGGGAATGATTGTTTAAGAACGTCATATTTTATAAAGACAATTTTAGGTTGTTTGATGTCGTAATGTCAGAGAATTTATTCCAATCTTAAATCAAGTCTTGTTTGTGAGAGATGTTACCTCTAGTAAGGGCTATTGATTTCGTCCTTGCTCGTATCTGAATGCAGGACAGCGGCGTATGTGAGCTGCCCCCTCAGGACAGTCATTAGTAAACGGACTGAGTGATAGAGGCAAACTACTGGCATGAGGTTCTTGTCGTACCTCATGCGTTTTTAACATTTCTTCCATCTTAACTCCTTTCAGACTACTACAAATCCACCTGCCACCTTTTGGTTAACAAAATATTATATATGTGACATACAGCCAAGTATGATGACCCATACTCGGAATTCGTGCTTTGCATTTAACCCATCCCACACACACACAGCAGTGCACACACACACAGAGACCGTGCACACACACCCAGAGCAGTGGGTGACTGCCAGAGAAGCCAGTGCTGCGGCACCCGGGGAGCAGTTGAGGGTTCGGTGTCTTGCTCAAGGGCACCTCGTCGTGGTATTGAAGGTGGAGAGAGCGCTGGACATTCACTCCCCCCACTGACAATTCCTGCCGGCCAGAGACTCGAACTCACAACCTTTTGATTACGAGTCCGACTCTCTAACCATGAGGCCACAACTTCCCCCATATGAATATGAGTTAAAGTGGTACATTATGACTTAAACCAGCAAACCAAGTTAATTTGCTTTACGCTTTTTTTCAGCAGGAATACCTTTTTGAAATATTTTCAACAAAGTATCTACATTTTAATGAAGTTCCAAAATGTAAGTTAGGGAGGAGCGAGCCCATCTAATCATTCAATCAACAGCCAGAGTACATAAGCAGCTGCTTACCTCTCTCTAGTCCCAGCTGTTTCAGCATCCCTCCACCTCCCCAATCTTCACCTCCTTCTTAGGTACCTTGCCCTTCGTAATCACCTTTTACCAAGTCCCTGGGGGGTATATCAGAGCTCGAGCCGAAGCTGCTTCATCGAGCCCCTCATCAGCGGACAGCAAGCCAAATAAGTTTACTCGATTACCTAATGATTATATGGGCAAACAAACTCGTTAATTAATGTTTAATATATTTTTATTGTATTCAGTCATAGGCCTAAATTTGCCATACAATTGCTTTCAGTCACATCCTCTGTTTTTCAAAACATTAAACCAACAAACTAAAGTTTAAAAAGATATCACAGGCCTCATAACTTTAAATGGCAGCAGAAAAATATTAGATGTCCAAAAAAACTGTTGTTATATTTCAAAACCGGTGTTTTGTTGAACATTTCTCACCAAGTGTTTTTCTTAGCCAGAGAGAGAACTATGAGCATGAATTTTAAAATTTTAAATTGAATCATGACTCCAAATCGTTTTTCCTGCCTCCGCGACTCCACTGCATTTTTATCACAATATCTCAAAACATGCTGTCTATAATTTACCTTGTTGTTTCCATCTCTCACCTGATATGCCATCAGATAAAGTCAGCCTTTTTGGAAGACTGCTACAAGATTCATATTCAAAGTAATGTGCCAAGCTGCTGCAGTGTTTGGCAAGCATAAGCAACTGTTACTGAAGTCAGTAGAAAACAGCATTTTTCAAATTGCATTATAATTATTGTGCACACATTTTCAAGTAGATTTAGATGGAGTTTAGCATGCTACACGGTAGGACATTGTTTTCAGCAGACTCCCGTCTAGATTACAAGTAAATATGTTTCCATGATTTGAAGGAGTCGCACTGTAAGACTGAATTAATGAACTTGGAAGCATTCCCACAAAAGCATTATGAATATTATTATCCATAGAGGTAAAACTCTCCCTCTTCCATTTACAAAATGTGGAAACTGGGTTTGTAAGTTATTTTAAACTTAAAAAGGAATTACTACAACAACAACCGTGCAACGATGGTGTAAACCTCATGTTTTGGGTTACTTCAAGTACATCATTGATATCATATGGGTTTGGCGAACAAAAAAACATTTTGCTAATGATGTCGTTTAAATCTTGAGTCTTAAATCTTAAATCTTGAGGGGAAACAGCCATGCGAATTTGTAATACTTGTGCTTTTTTTCCAGCTCATTTGCAAACATCACTGGAATATGCAAAAACGGAAGGCCACAGAATTGCTGATAAATGCTAGCTTGGCACTTCCCATAATTCTCACTCATTGTGTTCTGTCACTGGGTTTTAATAGACTCACAGTATGTGAGAATCTCCATTGAATTAATAGGCGCTGGGAATCATTAGAGCTCTATTGCTACACCATCCACACATTCACTACCTGTAAATAAAGGTGAGGCAGGTGAACGCAGAATTGAACACTGCCTATATCTCAAACCTGAGGAAGGTTTAATAAACGTGCAGTTTCTGTTAGCAGAACCTTTGCACTTAGAGGTTCGACAACACGCCAATTAAACAGCCCTGGCTGAGAAACAGTCTGTTGAGTTTTGAGAGATGATTGTTTGGTGCCAACGAGCTCTTGGCCCTTGCTGCCTCTGCTACGCGGCCATGTTGAAGCGTGCTCCATCACGACAGGAGATGCATACTAAACCGAACACAAAAAAAGACTGCACTGGATCAAGCACAGCGGTATGCCACAGGCTGGATCTCACAGGGGAACGACTTGCTAATCTTCTCCAAATAGAGATGTTGCTCTGGGATATGTTGGGGTTATGCACAGGTACAAAGTATGACGTTTTGAAAGGTAAACGTTTAATAGGGGACAATTATGTCTGTGTTAAAACATTTACAATAAGTATATATTCTTTAACAGCTCCAAAAAAAATTACGGTATGAGAAACAAGTCTGAAGTAAGTGACTGAATATGAGTTTATTCAGATATGTGCGTCCTCCATCAGCATGGAATGCATTGTCTTGAATCAGAGTTTTGCAGGGAGCAAGAAGTGAATAAGTTTGGAGACAGCATGTCAGAAGAAAGCTGATCACAACACAAAAGTCTCCATAGATGTGTTTATGATGGCTCAAACTTGACTACACCAGCTTATATAACACAATTTTTTTGGTATGCTTTTTGAGTGTACGAAATATTTTGTGCTCCTTGAAAGTTTTCCGAAGGGCATAAAACTATGTAACTAAGCATGAAATCAAAACTGATTAGAACACATTTCCACTGCATAATTCAGTCAGTGTTGTTAGAAAGAAAACTTGATATTTTGAACTTGATTTTCAAATGAGGTCTCTTGAATATAAAACCTCCTCAAAAGGGGTGTTTCAGGAGTGGAACAGACCTCCAAATTCCACTCTAAACTCACTTCCTGGATCAATATTCACAATCCAATCAATTCTTGATATGTTAAATCAGCTTGACTCTCCTGTCTCCTTCAGAAATATGTCATATAATTGCATGCATATGCAAAATAGGCTGCAATAGTCATTTGTAGTTGACTTTAAGCTAGATATGACAAGCTCCACATTTCAGGATCAGCTTTTACTGAGCCATGTATACAAATGGTATTAAGATGCTGATCCAATCACAATTGGACAATACTAAATACACGTGTAAATAGGGTCTGAAACATTTTGAACTTGCGACCACTGCCAGATGTTGTCAAAAAACATTTGACTGAATTATTTTCGTAATGTAAAGGCTCATGTGGATGAATGCTTTTGAACAGCCACTAAAGATCACCTACTCTCTACCTACTGACCTAATTCTAAAACATTAAGGGACATGTTGATGAAGCTGCTATCCAGATGGGATTTAAACATCTTTATAAGTTTGGTTCGAAGGCTTTTTTTTTTAAAGCACAACGTTCAATTACAATTCCTGATTCCAACACAGACCCATGCGTTCAGTGTATAGTTCTGGCTATCAGACCAGAAACAAAAGCTGTTTCTCTCTATATTGTTTTCCGTGGTTTCCTTACATGTTCATAAGTGAATTGCACAAGCTCATATTAGATCAACAGTTTAAAAAAGCCCATACATACACCGCCCTTAGACTCTAAAGAAACCAGTAAAAGTGGTCAAATGTTGACAAAAGTGGCCGATTAAAACAGTAGGTGTACCCATGGATGTGTTTCCCTCATCCGCTTGTGTTCTGTTCGACTAAAACTCATCTTAATACCAGGTCCCTGTATTATAAAGTGTTACCTTTCTATCTTTGTGAAGTGATGAAGACAGTGAGCTTTCTCTCTCCCCTACTAAATCACAGAGAACTTTAAATTAATTAACTACTGAGATGATTAATTATGAGGCGCTTATTAGATTAGTGTTAGGAGTGGTGGGTCTGACATTTCAAGAGACTGAAACGTCGCTGTAACAAGTTGATATATTAACCATTTTTTGATTGGGCCAGACAAACACAAACCAATCACCTTGGAATTACAGCAGTCAGGCCGGGAAAAAGGTCTTGTTGTATTACTACCTATCAGACATGCTGTTAGCATGGCATTAACGCCAGTTGGGTAATTCAAGAGTAGACCATTTCACAAGGCGACCTCATGGCAAGTATTTAATGTTGTTAGCTTTTCTATCACTTTGTGTGTTTGATTTCCTCTTTCAGGCAGTTTGTGGAGGCAAAGGAAGACCCCATGATCCTGTCAACTTTCATTTAGGAGCCAGTGACAACAGCCTTACTGCGTTAAATCACTCTGTCGCATGGTATTACTGGGCGAAAGCTAGCTGAGCCCGTGGAGTCCTGACTGAGTAAGCCTGCTGATAAAATCACTCTCTGCTTTCGCGCTGGGGTCTGCAGGCTGCAGATAGAGGCTCAGACATCCGGTGCAATCCAAATACGACGGGAACCAGCAATTAATTGCAGGGGTTAAAGTTTGTCAGCAGCACCACAGCGTTAATGTAAGCTGACGTAGGCCTTGTTATTACTATGGATTTTAGCTTGACGCGAGTTGTGTGGTTTTACAGTTTTCCTGTTAGTGTATTTCTGGCTTTTTCTTATCATTTGGCATTAACATGTTTAATCAACAAGCCCCGGAGAACAAATGACAACACTAAACGAATGGAAGTCAGCAAAGCGCTGCGATCCAAATAGATCTCTCTGGTTCATTTCTTCTGAAAATGAATAGCAATCTCAAAGAGTAATAAACTGCTGTGTCAGAATATTTGCTTGCTGTATTTTTAATAACTCAAAGGGAAGAGACTCCCAATATTCAACAAGTCACAACTCGATAGCCTCGCAAAATGTTTAAATGAGTCTGATAATAAAGACTTTGTTAAAAAGGCAGGGGTTATTCATGTTATATATAATTTTTGATCTCTGTAACTCAAATGTGCCTGTGTTAACTTA
This sequence comes from Ptychobarbus kaznakovi, assembly GCA_027422405.1. Lineage (NCBI taxonomy): Eukaryota > Metazoa > Chordata > Actinopteri > Cypriniformes > Cyprinidae > Ptychobarbus > Ptychobarbus kaznakovi. Next base: position 22,536,922 of record CM049808.1, on the reverse strand, counting down.
AGTACACGTTTCCATAGACTTTCTGAAAAAGCTTTGGTCAAGCTCTAATTAGTGGAAATTAATTATTCGCATAATGACAAGAAAGTAGCAGGATTCCTATAACAGGAAGGAAACAAAGAGCTAAAATCATTCCCACTCTATGTGTGGTCACTTTAGCTATAAACTTCAGTAAAATTACACTGGCAAAGAAGGTTTAATTTCCATTATCAATAGTGAAGCGAGGTATGAGGCATTATTTACTCAGATGTCAAAATTGCAGTTTAATATTGGTCATTGCAGTGAATTTGCAACACACTTGTTAAACTTGATCAAATATATATTATATTTTTTTTTTTTTGATGCGGTCCCCTGTGTATAAGATCCATCACGACACTGCCTTGCCCACATAGGCGTTAGATAGACTACAACCGTCAAACTCCAAAAAAGAGTAAAAAAAAAATATATATATTGTACAGTGGCTAACAGAGTTATTACAAATCTTCTGAAGAAATAAATAGGTTTTTGTGAGAAATATGGTTCATTTAAGTGATTACTTAAAGAAAATATTTCCTGCAAACTTTTTTCCCCATTCAGGTGGATGCGCAGACCTATTTAAGGAGAAAAGGGAGGAGCAAAAATTGGAATTGGGTAACTTTTATGCTGTTGCCACGGGTTGTTTTTGCAGTACACAGGTTGAAGCGAACCCTTCCACCCCCCATTTGAACGTCATTTTTTACTGAGGTGGAACTCATCGGAAGGAGGTTTTGGGATGGTTTTGTTACGCAGACCTGGCAACCCTGTTCTCTGTGCCACCGTGAATGACACATGGTACAACTTTTACTGCTCCCGTGTTCCCGCAGAACTAGGATACTTTTATAATGATGATTTCAACTGAGCTAGAACCCCCTGAAAGGAGGGAATGCAAATTTGGTGCGATTGTGATAGCCATGTTCCCCTGGAACACAATTAGGCTATTTTGACCATGATTGGGTTAGTTTTGAGTACCGGTTGGGCTGGTTTTATTACGCAGACTTGGCGACCCTGACTGCTGTTGTTATTTCTCTATCACTCTGACCTCTGTAAATCACATCAATAGACTTAATTGGATAAGGTTTGCTGTTCTTCTTACCACCAGACAGCAGATTAATTACTATGATAAAGTCTTTACCTGCTGCGCCAGTTTAATGTTGTTTATGATAAGCCAGAGGACATTTTCCAAATGCCAGGTGTCCTAAAATGCGTCCGGCAGCCTCAGGAATACAAAAGTCATGACATGTTCTCTGGCTTCAGGCATTTTGTGGAGCTTATGCTTATGAAAACTACATTGTGACAATGAAGGAAATTGTAGTCATAAGTTTGGAAAGAGTTCAAGTCATTTTTTAAAAAGTGAAGGTGTCCTAAATCATGTTCAGCGTTATCAGACTCTAGAATGCCCAAGGCCACCACAAGCATCTAAAACCTGGTCATCTGAAAATCAGAAATGTTAGAAATATTGTCCTCAATAGTGCTCTTTTTTGAAAGCTATTACCTTATAAATGTATGTATGGATGTATGTATGGAGGATAAGTTTTCTAAAGGAATTGTTCACCCAAAAAATTAAATTCTGTAATAATTTACTCAACTTTGTATTATTCCAAAGGCACCATAAAAGTAGCTGTTGAAAAGACAGAAAGCTCCACAGAAAAAGAAAAAAGGGTAAATAATGACAGCATTCTCCTTTCTGAGTGAACTATTCCCTTATAATTAAATGAACACGGCACTCTTGCACTATTGTATCAAAGTGCAAAGCTTTTCGTAGTTTCTTTGGCTCTCCAGGGAAAACCCAAGAGACGAACCTAATCACAAAATATGTTACAGCTCTCGTTCTTAGTCTTTGTGTAAAACACAGATCTGTCCATCAGTGCTGGGGTTTGCAGTGTTTGCACGAGGATAATAACACTCTTCAGTAGGGCAGATGGGAGGTCATTCCGACCTATCAGCCTGGATTTTTCCATGTATTTCCGACACGCTTGGCTGGAAATACAAACAATTAAGCTGATATAATGTGCTCAACCTAAACTGTCTGCAAAACTCAAACAAGTTCCTAATGAACTGTTTTGGGAGGTCAGCAATCAGTTGTTGTTCAATTTACATCCCAAGCCTCAGTGCATACGGAAAGAGCTCCAGTCAGGTTTGTGTTGAGTCGGCTGGTTTACAGCCCTGGAAAGGGCACTTGGGGGATGAGCGCGGAGCATCGGCATTTGTTATGCATTAAATAATTCAACAACACTATTCCAAGGCTTTTTGTCAGCAGTAATTTCTCCTGCAGTCTATTGTGACTGAACATTTTTGTTTACATGTCACATGTATCATTATAGAACAGAATAATGTTCTGCCTCAATCATTCACTTTTTATTTTGTAGAATATTTTTTTATTTAATGCAATGAATAATGGGATTTTTGTGTACTTGTAAAGTAAATAATAAATATAAATGTATAATTAAACATTTTCAATAATAATAATTTCACAAATTAAGCATTGAGTGTATTATTGTCAGTCTTGTGTGGTCTTGTGTCATGGTCCCATGCCCTTATTTGGTCCTTCCTGTTCCTGTCTTTGTTATTAGTTTATTAGTCTCCGTGTGTGTTAATTACTCCCCAACTGTTTCAGTTCTTCCTCGTTTGATTTCCTTGTGTTTATAAGCCCAGTGTTTCCAGTGTCCTGTGTTCAGCGTTGTCTATGTCATGTGTTTATGTACCAGGGTTCCTTGTCCCTTGACTTTAGAAAGTCATTAAAGACTATTATTGTCACTGATCTCCGCGTCTCCTCGTTCTGTGCTTGGTGCACCGTGACAATTATTTTAAATGTACATATTTAAAAAATATATTTTTTCATTAATAATGTTTTTAATAATAAGGCATGTTTCATTATCATTATTATAAATGTATCTTTATACAAATTAACAAATTACAAAATCTTTTAAAATATTTTATTAATAATATTAATAATAATAATAAAACATGTTGATGTTGTTGTTGTTATTAATAGTGATAATAATACATATTATTATTATTGTATTCATATTAATAGTAGTAGTATAATTGTATATGTTTTTTATTGAACATTTATTGTTCAATATTATTATTAATAATAAAGCATGTTTAACAACAACAATTATTATTATTATTAAATACATAAAATAATTAAATAATTGTATTTTTTAATTTATATATACACACACACATTTTATATAAATTAAACTTTCATCAATAATAATAATAAAGCATTTTATTATTATTATTATTAACAATACTACTACTACTAATAATAATAATAAAAATATTATTATTAGTAGTAGTAGCAATGGTATACATGTGTGTGTATATATATAGTAGTATTGCACATTAAAATTATTGCACATTTTACTCGTTATTTTTTTTTTACCTATATTTATATATATTCTCTTGTGTTGTGTTACATATTTTGCACTGTCCATTGAGTGGACCTGACCTGACTTACATTTCACTACTGATTATATTCTGTTTAATTGAGTATGTGACGAATAAAAAAACCTTGAACCTTGAGATATATATATATATATATATATATTGTAGGCTATACAGGTACATCAGTGAAAAAGTTAATTTCTTTATTGTAACATTTCAAAAAGTGAAACGTTCATATATTCTAGATTCATTCCATGTAAAGTAAAACATTTCAAAAGTTTTTTTGTTTTCATTTCGATGATTACAGCTCATGAAAGTAAAAAAATACAGTATCTCAAAATATGAGAATATTTACATTTGAGTTTCAATAAATGACCATCTATACAGTATAAATTTGGGTATCTCTTGTTCTTTTAATGGGAACACTGCTGACTTGGCAATTCCAGAAGACGATCATTGACACCCTCCACAAAGAGGGTTGCTGAAAGGGGTCGCTGTCCAATGAGTGCTGTATCAAAGCATATTAAATGCAAAGTTGACCAGCTTCACAAGGAGTGAACTGAAGCTGGAGTCAGACCTCAGACATCTTCAGGAAAAGAGCTACCAAGCCACTTCTGAAACAGAAACATCGTCAGAAGCATCTTACCTGGGCTAACTGGACTGTTGCTCAGTGGTCCAAAGTCCTCTTTTCAGATGAAAGTACATTTTGCATTTAATTTGGAAATCAAGGTCCCAGAGTCTGAATCCATGTTGCTTGAAGTCCAGTGTGAAGTTTCTGAAGCAGTGATGATTTGGGCTGCCATGTCATCTGCTGGTGTTGGACTGTGTTTTATCAAGTCCACAGTTTCTACCAGGGGATTTTGGAGCACTTTATCCATCTGCTAGCTTTATGAAGATGCTGATTTCATTTTAGGGCACCTGCCCACACTGCCAAAACCACTTCCAAGTGCTTTGCTGACCATGATATTACTATGCTTGATTGGCCAGCCAACATGTCTGACCTGAACCCCAGATAGAATCTATGGGATATTTTCAAGAGAAAGATGAGAAACAGTTGATCCAATAATACAGACGAGCTGAAGGCTCAATAGTGCCTCATCAGTGCCACAGGCTGATCGCTTCCATGCCACACCTCAATGATGCTGTCATTTTAAAGCAGCCCCGACCAAATATTGAGTGCATTAATGAACATACTTTAAAGAACTTGAACTTTTCTGTTTGGCAAATGCTTTATTTGATTGATCTTATATAGAAAATATTCTAATATTTTTAGATATTGATTTTTTGACTTTCTTGAGCTGTAAGTTCTAATCATCTAAATTAAAATAATCAAATCATGTAATGAATCTAGAATAGGAAAGTGTTACTTTTTGAAATTAGTTACAATAAAAAATGTTGAGATGCACCTATATATTCGATCAATATGATTACATTGTGCTAAAAACACATGTGCATACCTCCTCAATTAAAATACACTTAAGGTGTATTTCGCTCTGGGACACAAGTCCTTACCAGCCACAAAGTATGTCAGGCACGAGATTCAATGTAAACCAATTCCCACAGAGCTGATGTACAATGATATTGGCGTGCTGTAAAAGTTCAGTAAATAAACCCTCAAGCACTAGCCAGACAAATAAGCATTTGTATGTTTTAGCCCTTAACAGTTGTTGAATCAAGCATGCTGCATGTCCTCACTGATCATCCCAGCTCAATAATATGCTGCTTCATATTGCATGCTTTAATTTGAAGGTGATGTCATGTGCCTGTTATTGTTGTTCTTGCTGTGATGAACCATCGTTTTCTTTCTCTCCCCCGCCGTGTAGAGCCATCACATCAACACAACACAACTTAATCACAAACATCAATCTCTCCTTGCTCCTCCTGAACACTAGTGAGATGTCTCGACCAAACATAATTCAAAAGCATTGTTCCAAAACATAGAGAGAGCTGCTGATGGCTAGGATGCAGTCTTGGAAGACGGCTCTCTATGTAGGCAGCAGCAGTAAGTACAACAGCATTGGTGCATTTATTCAGTGACTGGATAAAGTTGTATTTGGATTTTTTTTCTGGTGTCCTGCAGTGATTATAGCTTGTGTTTTTATCCAGAGCATCTGCTTTTCAATTGTTTATTCAGCTGAGATTCTAAAGTTTAAAAGGCCTGTTCTCATTACTCCCATGACTCAGTTTGATCTGCGTATAAATAGTTCAGTGAAAAAAAAGTGCTATTAATTTTTCATGAACATGGAAAAGTAGGGCTGAATATCAATGGAACTAATGAAATCAGAGGAAAGGGGTCGAAGATAAAAGAAGGGACGGTCACCGGAGAGAGAAGAAAATGAAGGATCGCTGCAGTACATGATACTTGTCTTCTGATGGACAAAACTCGCTTTTTATAATTCTAAAAGGAGCAGTGCACCAAAAAATGAAAATTTAATGACCCTCAGACCATCCTAGATCTGGTTTGTTTCTTCATGAAAACAGATTTGGAGAAATTCAGCACTCACCATGGATCCTCTGCAGTGAATGGGTGCCGTCAGAATGAGAGTCACAATAATAATAATAATCCACAAGTAATCCACAACACTCCAGTCCATCAATTAACAACTTGAGATGTGAAAAGTTGCTTGTTTGCAATATATAAATCCATCATTAAGACATTTTTTATTTATCTTCAAACCCTTGCTTCAGGCTAAAATACTTCAGGCTAAAAGTCCAGAATATTTCTCTATTAGTAGTATAGGCTTAAAACAAGTGAGCTAAGCCTCATTGGTCACCAAGGACTCTAATTTATCATTTTTATTTCTATCTGATTATTTGTGGTACTTACAGAATTCAATCTTATGATTTTATGAATAACATGAATAACAGACATGATGTTCAAAGGACACTGATCCAGTGACAACAGTAACTAGACTTCATGAGCACTTGAAAGAAAGCCGTCCTAGCTCATGTGTATTCAGAATTATGAGAAATTGCTTTCATGTAGTATAAGTGGTGTAATTTACATTACGTCTGTAGTCAACTAATAAAGGCTAAATAATTAAGGTGAGTGAGATGAAGGCCTGTTTTTATTCCTCTTTCTAAGTGGCCGGCATATTCAGTGTGATTTCTGAACTAATTTAATTTAGTTTATTATACTTAAAAGCTTGTGCTGCTCCCCACGTCACTGGAAAAGGCTTTCATTTTCAAAGTGTCTGTTTCATTAAAGGACATAGAAACACTCCCTTATATAACATAATAGCATTTCCCATTTTCTATTTTCTACTGTACCCGATATCTATATTGTTCCGTGTACAAATGTAACTAAAATGTGCTTAAAATCCAGTGAAATTAATTAGTATTAGGCCTAATATTAATATTACAATAAACTTCACAGCCAGAAAAAAATGCTGTTTATTTTATTTTTTTTTTTGACGAAGAAGAAGTTGTTTATACTCACCAAGGCTAAATTTATTTGATCAAAAATACAGTAAAAATGGGAATATTGTGAAATATGATTACAATTTGAAATATATGGTTTTCCATTTGAATATATTTTCAAATGTAATTTATTTCTGTGATACAAAGCTGTATTTTCAGCATCATTACTCCAGTCTTTAGTATCACATGATCCTTCAGAAATCATTCTAATATGCTGATTTGCTGCTCAAAAAATTAATTTAATTATTAATATTGATATTTACATTTATGCATTTAGCAGACACTTTTATACAAAGCGACTTACAGGCTATATATATATCCATATTGTTAATTTAATTATTACTATTCTTATTATTATTATTATATATATATATATATATATATATGTATTAAGTATATTTCTTTTTTAAGAATTTGAAAAGCAGCTGATGTTTGAAAAGTTTGATGTTTGTCGAAGAATATGAAGTGCCAGGAACAATCTTCAGAAATAAATGTCAGTTTTATGTCATTTTGTATCACTCTGTAGGACTAGATTAGATTTCTGCATGTGCTGCACAGATGATGTGAACAATAAGATATGATAAGAAACCACAACAAAATGCTCGGCCTGCCTCTTATCTGCAGACAAGCAGCACTGCATATGTTAGACACTGTAGTAAATCAGGCCGCTGAAAGCCAACTCAGACCTTTAAACTACTGTTGATGCCTATACGGCCGCCGGGCCAGACACATTATACACATCACGCTTTACACAGTGCTGGACGTGATGAACAGTGCATAGCTGCATTTAGAGTCTGCTGGCTTAGATTAAGAAAAAGAGTCCATTTATATTTAAAGACTGCCATCTGCTGGTCATTAAAGCTTTCTATATTACAGTAAATAATCTTGGCCTACTAAATCAGGGTGCAATCAATCCCTCAGTAGGGTGCTAATGCACAATCACCTTATTTATTGAACTGTTTGATTAGTTTGGGTGGCAATAAACCTCACTGGATCTTTTCAGACCTGAAAACGTCATCGCAGATACATAGTCAGCATCTATAACGTGACCAATAAAAGTCCTAAAATAATAGGCCTACATGCACAAATGTTTGGTTGCATTCAGAGAAATAAAACATTTGAATACATATTCCCAGTGTTTCTGAAGTGGACAGAGGAATAAATCAACAAAAAACGATTAATATTCATTAATCAGCTTTGTGGAACTTTAATGTAAATATAAACCAAGCCTAATCTTCTGAATTACACAGAGGAATAGCAGAGCAGATTACTGCTGGCCAGTAGCTAATTAATAAATCATCAATGAGTTAATGACATATTATGCATTAAGTAGGTGGTAGAGAAGCGCTCACGTGTGCTTCACATCACTGCTCACTTATTCTGTTTCTCGTTAGCAGTGCGGTACGATGTGTTTTGGTGCTGGGATAATGGTTCGGGGTAATGACTCCCCTTTGTAGGGTGTCTGTTAAAATACACTCTAATGTTGCCCTGCGCTGCTCTCAGTAAAACATTGATTTACAGACATCTGCCATATCCACATGGGTCTTGCAAACAGATACATTATTCATTCGATGTTATTCTGTGTGCTTTATTTATGTTCTTCAATGAAGCGCCCAATGTGATTTCCTCAAAGAAACTAGATACAGTAATGTACAGATTTGATATGAATGCTAAATGGCTTTACACAGTTAGGCTACTTGTTGATTGCAGGAGTAAATAGGCAAGCTTTTGCTAATGTGTTAACCTGCTCAAATTATGAACAATGAACAGACTGCTGATATTGTACCTTAATCCTAAATCCAGTTTTCAAACACTTCTCAATCGCACACAGATATAGTGGCTCCTTCATGTGGCGAAACTATGAAATAGCCATAAAACACTACTGAATTATATTGTCATCATACCCAGAGAAGAGGTTAAAAGAGGTGACCTTAGTTCCAGATTAGATTTATTGAGGATTTATTTAAAAATTAAAATGAATTTCAAACATTTAATTTATTGAACAGCTTTACTGAGATGTAGGCCTATATGAATGTAAACTCTAAATGCATTAAAATACAGACGGTTTGTTTTAATGAAAAATGCACAGTATGTCATTTTAATTGCCAGTCAATGAATACATTATTATTATATATATATATATATATTTGTCATGTGCAACAATACAGCATGCAGCGGTAGTTGTACATTACTGAAATGAGAGATATTTATGAAGAATGAGAAAAATGTATGATTAAAACATAACTGAAGTTTAAAATGTACAATATTTCAATATAATACACAAAATAAGTAAGCTACTTATTACACACACACATTTCTTCTCTTTTTATTTCTTCTGTTGAACATAAAATAATATATTTTAAAGACAGAATAAACTTTAAAGATTTTGGTAACCAAACAGTTGCTGGTCCCCTCTGACTTCCATCGTATTTTTTTCCAGCAACTTTTTATGGGTGAACTATCCCTTCATTTACAATATTGTAAATGAAGCTCTGCAAAGGCTCGTGCGAAGGGTCGTGTGAACTGCCCGCCACATTGTTGGAGGTGAGCTTCCCTCCCTTCAGGACATCTACACCAGGCGGTGTACAAGGAAAGCCCGGAGGATTATCAAAGACTCCAGCCACCCGTCCCACAGTCTGCTCTCTCTGCTGCCCTCAGGGAGACGTCTCCGCAGCATCCGATCCCGCACTAGCCGACTGAGGGACAGCTTTTTCCCTCAGGCTATCAGGCTAATGAACAGTCAGAAACACCTACATCACACACACTCACACAACATGCCATGCACTGCACTTTAACACAGTTCTACCGGACTACACGCACACACTACACTAACACAACAATCTATCTGCTACCACTGGATACCATGCAACGCACATCCATGACATTGCGTATCCGGATTATGTATAATCTGTTGCACCTTATGTGTATATGTGTACATAATGTAGAATGTGTACATACAGTGTATAACTGTAAGTATGTCTAATAGTACACTGTGTGTACTGACTATATGTATGTGTATTCTGCACATTGTCTTCTGTGTAAGTCTGTAAGTATGTACTGTCTATATGTAAATTGTTTCTGCACTGTCTGAAGCACACTCTCAAGAATTTCACTCACCAAGGCACATGTGCTGTTGTGATGTGACAATAAAAGGGATTTGATTTGATATTTATTTATTTATTGTTAAAATATATATATATATATATATATTGCAATATAAAAAATTTGCTTAATTTCATGTTGTAATTTGTGTATGTATGCGAGAATTTGTCATATTGATGCAGCTATGCAAGACAGTATTATCACACATTACATTCTGTTTCAAACCCAACGCAGCACATGACACTAATAACATTCTGTTCTCAGATTGAAGTATGGGCGGCAAGCGTTGCGCCACTCATCACTCACATCCACCCAAATACTAAACAAGGTATTTTGGTCTTTGCGTAACTCACACTGCGTCTGCGCAAACCCCAGCGCAGCGAGGACGCGCCGGGCGCACTGTGTGCTTAGTAATATGACGTCACTGTGTCATGTCGACGGGCAGCGTTCGCCATCTTGAAGTGAAACCAAATCACGGGCAGATCTCGCTCGCCTCCGCTCGCTCTCATTCATTCCGCGCTCGTTCGCACCGTCCGCCCGGCTGAGCTCCAGGATACGCCGCACTGAAGGCTCGAGGCACAGGCACAGGCGATGATGGCAGGTAAGCGCGCCGCGCGGGGGTTTGTGTTGGTGGGAGGGGGGCTCGAGCGGCAGCGGTGCGGCCTAAACATCAAACCAGCCCCCTTAACAGACACTAAATCAAACCCACATCCACTGCTTTATCTCAGTCAGCATGCATGCTCGAGCTGGCAGGGCTTTGACTTCTGCGAGATTAAATGCTTCTGGGAGCATAGATGAGCAACAAGGCAATGTTGTTTGTGTTGGTGCATTGGGGAGAGAAACATCAAACCAGGTTAACCAGTGCTTTCTCCTGCAATCTGTGTAAGGAATAATACACAGTCAGCTGGTCATTGTCACATAATCAACACAGACAGCTTATTTTGTTACGTATTTTATAGACATTTTGTGTATCTTGGTTATTACTTGGCTATATGCATAAATATGCACCTGAATGGACTTGAAATATTGAGTATGCAAAATTTGAAGAGTTTCTGTGTGGCGCGTGCATAGCAAGGGTGTGATAGAAAGAGATCAAGTTGACTCATGTGTGTCTACATGCTCAATCTCAAATGCTCTCAGGGAACGTCAATGCCAGATCCCCTTTTATGCTTAAGGTGTTACAACAGCAGAATATTGTTGGCTTTTGATGTTCAAAAATGTAAGTTGCTAATAAACCACCTGCTAACTCGCTTGTAAGGAGCTTATTGGTACGTATTTTATAGACATTTTGTGTATCTTGGTTATTACTTGGCTATATGCATAAATATGCACCTGAATGGACTTGAAATATTAATTTCAATCAACATTTGAGGTTTCTGTGGTACAAATATTAATATTGATAATCACTCTATAAATCAAATTACTGTCAAGCAACCAGTAAGAATGCCATCCCCCTTAACTATACTAACTTAAGGTGAGTTATGAACAGCAATATATGTAACTAATAAACCATAATTCCGCAGAATTGGCAATTTTTGACAGAGGAAAGCAACTTTTGAAGTCATGTATTGTAATTGAACCATAACTCAATAAGTGTAAAATGTAATATTTTGGATGTTTTCATTACACTAGACGAAAGATGACGTTATGGAAGCAAAATGGTCTTAAATTAAAAAATATGACCAGTTAAAAAAAACAAAACAAAAATGTTTTTCCCTTAAGACTATCGTTGACAAGTAGCGTATGATTGGCTACTTTTTAAAAATGAAATAATATGCCAGTTTCAGTATGAATTATGGCTGCGTGGGAAAGAACGCAATGCTTGTCAAACTATTTTGTGAGAGTTTAATCCCATGATGGTGATTATTGACAAAAGGGCAGTTAGCATAGTACAGTAGTAGCAATAAATCCAAAATAATATGTATTATGGCGTGGCACTTTGCGGATTGGTGCATTGGTCTGCTGGTGGGCGCGTCAGTGAACATTTTTCTGTTTTCTGGGGCTCCTGTGGAAGCACATCCTGTCTTTGAAACGGCGGAAAGCACGTCCAACTGGTCCGACCAGCTCACATTATCCATGTGCCTTGTCTTCACCCAGAGATCAGTCATTGAGGCTTCACAGGGGTTTTGGGAATACAGATGTGCTTGTGAGTCTAGGAAGGCAAATTGAGATTTACTGTAATGTTGAGATGGTCTGTTCTTATTTAGTTTTTTCATTATTTGACTAAAAATATCAAGGTTTTGTCATTGCACATGAGACAAAATGTAGCGGTTTCATTCAGCTCAGAGACAGGAAGTTGAATGTTGAAACAAGTTTTTAGTAACTTATTCGACTGTTGTTTGTATGGGGGCAGTTGCTTGTTGATATTTTTGCCTCCTCTTGCTCTCCTCTTTGCCCTCTGTGAAAATAAAACGGATTTCTAGGAAACGGACACATGTTGACTGGTGTAATATCATCTGAGCCGAGTGGCCCTTACGTGGTAGAGAAGGTTATTTAGAGATCACTGTTTCACCAGACTGTGAGGTGTGATTGCTCCAAGCGATAGCCTAATCTTTATTTCCCTGGAATTCTATGGAAATGGAATTTTGAGTTGTAGTGATAAAGATACATGCGACTTTGGATTCAAAACAATATTGTCCATATTGTGTATTTTAGCAGACCTTCAGACTGTGCGCTTGCGGGATGCAAACATAGAATGAAATGTGCTCTGACTTTCTCACACTCAGCATCATAAACAGCTTTGAGATAGTCGCTGGCTGCTGGCCATCTAAGTTATTTTTAAATGTGAAGACTTCCGGTTTTCTCTGCACTTTTTAGTGGAGGTTTTGTGTGTTTTAGAAGCTGTTTTATAGCCTTATTAACTTGTTGCATATGATTTATTGAAATAAATGTGTAAAATAGGGTAAGGCTGTGCAATTAATCGAATTTGATTAACATGCGCATCTCGACAGTAAATGCAGCACTTAGGGATTATTCATGTAAACCCTCGTCGGTTATGTAATAAATGAATGTAAACTGATGTCTGAAAATACGCGTGTAATAGTAAATTGGATCCGTGTGGCTCTTAAAGTGACAGCAGGCTATATTCCTGCTCCGACTGTGTGCTTAATATTTTAATCAAACAACAAAAGGCAAAGAGAAAATCACTCGCTGCTCTTCACAGAAGGTCTTTTGTAGCTTTAATAAGAAACAAAGGAAGTTTAGTACTTACAGTGAAGATTATGCTGTTTCATTTTACATTTGATTATTCAATTTCTATAGCTGTTAACTGAATACTTTAGATTTGCATAAAAAATATTTTTTTTTTGGTTATATGGCCCACTAATAATTATGTTAAATAATTGTGATTACAATATTGACCAAAATAATCATGATTATGATTTTTGTCATAATCGAGCAGCCCTAGTTTTAATAACAAAGACGTCCTTATTATTATTATTAATGTCCTTGGTCATTTACAAGCTGCATGCGTTCTTGTTCAAAAGTCATTAGAGATTTGGGGGGGGGGGGGTCGTGCGATTATCCGCCCAAACACAATATTTGTTGCTTCACCGCGGTAAGAAAAAATCCCATACGTCACAGCCCTAGTATATATTTTTGCAGAATTGTCATGTTACGTAAAGTGAATTTCTTTTTAAATCATGGTGAGTATATTGTGTTAGTTGCTTGTGAGCAATTCAAACAGGAAGTGAGTCATTTGTTTGTGGGAAGGACTGCACGGCAAACTCCCTTAAAGTTAAATGTGAAAGTTTATGAGGCCGTAATTCATTCGGGATCTCGCATGAAGGGTTCGTGTCATGTGTGGAGGGATTCCCTCTCGATCTTACCTGTCCAACATGGCCGCGTGGCACCCCTCTCTCACCCTCCCTGCGGGCAGCCAGCGCCGTCCACACCGCAGATACTCCCAGGCTCTTAAATCTTCCTCTGCTGCTGACAGCTACAGCCTGGAACTGTGCTATAATGGCCTCTCTCTACCTTTCAGGATGGGTATGTGCGTTTATCTCCGTCTGCCTCTCACGCCGGGTGCTCCGCTTGTTTTTGAGCTTTTTCCTAGCGCTAACGGTCTCCTCTGTGATTGGGTTGTTTGGGTTACTGTAGGATGCTCTAATTTGATCTGGTTTCAGTAGGTGCAGATGTTATGTTGCTCTAGGTTGTGGCTGATATGGATGTTAATTGTTCATATTTGCTCGTATAGTTTATTTACGAGGTGGTTACCATCCGTCATGTACCTGCCTACGCTTCCCCCGCTGCTGCTGCGGCTGTTTTGGTTTGTGTTGTGATACAGTACAGAGGTGTTTCCTCTCTCTCTCTGTACGTGTTGTCTTCAGATGCACATCACGGGATGAAAGATCAGGATAGTTAATGACCATGTCGCTTCACGCTAGATTGAATTTCACAAAAACATGTCCAGTTCACCTTAAAGCCCAAAATTAAGGGGGGGAAATGAACTAAATGAAGCACCGTTTTTAGGACCGATAAGATGTTTTTCAATTTGTACATTGACAATTAAACTATAATTAAGCAATCATTACTTAAGGCCATTTTTGTTATTATAAATACTAATTAGTTGTTTCTGTTTGTAATTTGCCCAATAAATGACAATAACATTTTTAGATAATTTTTTTTTTTTTTTTAGGAATCTGTCAAAAAAATTGTATCTAATATTTTAGGAATCTGTCAAAAAAAATTTAGATAATTTTTTTTTGACAGATTCCTAAAATATTAGTTTTCTCTTTATGACAGGTGGTCTAATAAATTAAGCACTGTATGTTTTCATAGCATTCGGGTTGTTTGAAGGACATTGAGCAGAATGTGGAATAGTGTGTTTTTTGTCAATAAAATAAAATTGTATTTAATCTGATTAATCGAAAGAATAATCGACCAACTAATCGATTATCAAAATAATCGTTAGTTGCAGTCCTATACTCCACAACAGTGAAGTTTCTGTGAACCATGCTGTTTCTGTATAAACTGAAAACAGTATTTTAGCCGTTCATCAATACATAATCTTTTAGTTTTTTTATTCATGCATGTTTTTTTTAAACACAACCTGTAGCCAGCACTAGTTCTGAACCAAGACAAAAGGCCCTAACCGATTAATTTCATTAAGTTTGCTCAGATTTGAATTTGTCGCTCATTGAAGAAACCAAATGGCCGTTAGTTTTGCTTCAGTTCTATAAATGTATAAGAGGCGTTTGATTATCTCTTGTACTGTGTCTTTGGCGTGTGAACCATCGGCTAAATGAAGCCCAGGCCTGTGTGTCTCCGTCTGCGTTGAGCTAATTGTTCTGTTTCAGGAACACTGAATCATTCCTCTGTTTGTCCCTGTGTCCTTCCCTCCGAGCGAGAGAGGTCAGAAGGGTGGAGAGAGGAAATGATCCACACTGAGCATAGATCTGATTTTACTCCAGTTTGAGCTTTAGAATAAAACATCTACACTTAAATGTGTATGAAAATGAGACTTGAATATTGCATATAACGTGTTGATCAGTGTTGCATTCTAAGACAAGGAACATGCATTTAGGGGCAATTTTGGCGTCAGCTTTCTATTTTTTGAAGCCGTGCATGTTGAATGTATGACATGGATTTGGAAATATTGTTTTTGCTCCAGTTTGAGCTTAAAGCATCTAAACTTAAGCATGCATGAAGATGAGTCATGAATAATGCATATTTAATGAAAGACAAACGTTATTTGATCAGTCTTGCACAATATGACCAAAAACATGCATTTAGAAAGTTAACTTGTGTCAAAGCTTTCTACTTTTTAAAGTGGATGTTTAATGCATGAAGTAAATAATTTGTATCTATCTTTCTTCCTTTTGGATATGCAGCGGACATTATCTCAACTGTTGAATTTAACTATTCGGGGGAGTTACTAGCCACAGGAGACAAAGGGGGCAGAGTCGTCATATTTCAGCGAGAACTGGAGGTGATGCAACCCAAAGATTGTTATTGCATTTAATTTATTTTAGGAAGTGTGATTCAATGTTAACTTATGTGTTCAATGTTTCTCTCCATAGAGTAAAAACCGCCCGCTCTCAAGAGGAGAATACAACGTGTACAGCACCTTTCAGAGTCACGAGCCTGAGTTCGATTACTTGAAAAGTTTAGAAATCGAGGAGAAGATCAATAAAATCAGATGGCTCCCGCAACAGAACGCTGCACACTGTCTCCTGTCTGCAAACGGTGTGAAGACAAAATTGAGATTTGCTTCTATTTTTTTTAACATTTTCTTAAACTGTCCAATCATCAAAGAAATCTTAAAAAAAAAAAAATTCCACAAAAAATTTAAATTATAATATTTTTACAATATGTCTGTTTTTACTGCATTTGTACATCAATCAAATGCAACCTTGGTTAAAATTTGATGCTTTCAAGAACACAAAAAAATCTTACGAACTCCACATTTATGAATGGTGGTATATCTATAGCCGTTTCAAAATGATTTGAGCTGCCTACCTAGACAGACAATTATGTATTTTGCTCTGATTAAAGGAAAATGTGGATGCTTTTTGGCTCCATTTCATCTCATTAGGTTTTTAGAAAGGAGTTTTGGATATTCAATTTCTGTTACTGACTGTTGTTTTCTCAAAAAAGATAAAACCATCAAACTATGGAAGATCAGCGAAAGGGACAAACGCGCAGAAGGATACAACCTTAAAGATGAAGACGGAAGACTGCGAGATCAGTTTCGAATCACAACACTACGGGTTAGTCTGCCGCTTCTCTTCCGATGACATTTTGAGTTCAGAGTGCAGCCAGTGAAGGTTGGCTGTGCAGTGAAGCACTGGTTTTTAGTTAATGAATATTTAATACGATTTAAAGTCAGGTGTTTCCAGAACTTGCAGTCTGTAGAGTACATGCCATGTGATGTAAATGCACAGTAAACACTAGGTATGGACCGGTATTAGATTTTCACGGTATGATAACCTTAGATAAAAAATCACGGTTTTGCGATTACAGGTCTTAAATGTTATTTTTAAATGTCTGGATAGAAAACAACAGCTTTTTTCCCACTGAACACGATATATTTTATTTTTAAGAAAGTATAGAACATGTCACACACACACACACACGGTCTCTCTCCGTACAACACTAACAGTGGCAAAGTTTAGTTTTTTTATGTTGTGATTGTGAACTGATGTAAACAATGGCAGGAGGCTTAAAAGTATAAAGGTGATGCGTGATAAGCTACATTTAATTATTGTATCTAATCACAGAAACGTAGTACTTATCGTATGTTAGTCTGCTATTCCCCGCTCTGAAGTAACGTGAGGGAGTAAACTAGGGCTGCAACAACTAATCGATAAAATCGATTATTATCGATAATGAAAATCATCGATAACGATTCTAATTATCGATTAGTCGGGTCTGCCCACAGTGCACGTCCAACTTCAGCCGGTTGCTCAAATTACAGCTCTACTTTAGTAACAGTAGTAGGCTATTTCTAATGCTATAATATAATTATTGCTGTTACCTATGAAAGAAAGGCAGAGCACTTTATAGTGTTTTTTTTAGATACCAAATTACAGTCAAAAAGTACATAAACAATGCAAGTTTGTAATGTTTGTAATTTTCCCAATAAATGACTAACATTTTTAGATTTAAACAATTTTTTGACAGATTCCTAAAATATGTTTTCTCTTTATGACAGGTGGTCTAATAAATTAAACACTGTATGTTTTCATAGCATTCAGGTTGTTTGAAGGACATTGAGCAGAATGTGGAATAGTGTGTTTTTTGTCAATAAAATTAAATAATTGTATTTAATCTGATTAATCGATCAATCGAAAGAATAATCGGCCAACTAATCGATTATCAAAATAATCGTTAGTTGCAGCTCTAGAGTAAACTAGTTAATGTTAGCTTGTTAATTAGCCATGTTATCTGCCTCAGACCTCGGTAGCAAGCAAAATAGTATTTGTTTATTTTATGCAAGTGATTAATGACAACATTTTAATTTCGGGGTGGAGTAAACATTTAAGGTTTAATCAAAAGTAATAATTGCTGTAAATTATTTGTCTTACAATCTGAGATTTCTGAGTTGATGAATAGCTTCTAATGAAGTCATAAAAATTTAAAATAAAAACTATCAAAAGAATATGCTTACTAAAGATTTAATATTTGATTTGTCTATTAACCATTTCCATTAACCAACATGCAAATTTGTTCAATTATATAAACATTAACTTAAAATTTGAGAGGGGAGTTAAAGAAAAGATTTCAGATAATTTATTTTAATTCACATTTTCTTGGTTTAATATTTAATTAAATAACTCCCTGGTTGTTTTGCAGGTTCCTGTGCTATTGCCGATGGACTTGATGGTGGAAGCAAGCCCACGCAGAATATTTGCTAACGCACATACATATCACATCAATTCCATTTCAGTAAATAGTGATTATGAAACATACATTTCTGCAGATGACCTCAGAATAAACCTCTGGCATTTAGAAATCACAGATAGAAGTTTTAGTATCCTTTAAGCAATCTGTGACGTTCACATTTTTAGTCCTCTGTTTTACTGAAACGGGCCTGATCTGAATTTATGCATTTAGCATGAATTTGTCTTGCTATGCATGTCTGTGCTAATTTTCATAACCATTTTCCACAGGCCTGTTTTTATTTGTATTTATTTTTTGATGTACATTTAAGATTTCTCTGTAAACATTCTCTATGCATGTGAAATGAGGTAATGTAGTTGCGTCTATATTAATATTTTAGACTGCAGTAGGTTCACAATACAATGTCCCATTGAAAAAATATGTTTTACTGTAAAACATACACATTTTTAGTGTATAGGTTAAATCATTGGCCAATCTGAATATATTTAAAGAGACACCGTCAGCTCCAATCATCTTTTTCAACCATTTCTTCAGAAAACGAATCCCCAAGGAATGACTGAGGCCGGCATCTCTGACACATCTCGATGACTTTAAAAGTGTTTGAAGTTATTTCCGTTGCTTTCCTTTACCGATTCCCTCCTCAGACATTGTAGATATAAAACCAGCCAATATGGAGGAGCTGACGGAGGTGATAACGGCGGCCGAGTGTCACCCACACCAGTGTAACGTCTTTGTATACAGCAGTAGTAAAGGAACCATACGCCTGTGTGACACGAGGGCCGCCGCACTGTGCGATAGACATTGTAAATGTGAGTATTTTAAGTCAGACCTGTCTTTTTTTTTCTCTTCCATTCCTTTATTTTCCATCAGACCGAGAGTCTGATCTCTTTCTGTCACTATAACTAATTCCTCGTATGTGTAAACATACCTGGCCAATAAAGCTCATTCTGATTCAATGTGGGAATGTTCCCTGACGCCGTGTCCTTTTATCCTAAATCCCGATCAGACTCTCACTAAAAGGCTGTGGAAAGTTATCGTTTTGTATGTTTTTGTCGTCCACTGTTTAATGTCAGCAGGGCCTTGTATTATGTAATCACTGGCTTGTGTAATTAATCGAGCACTCTGTTCTCAACTTGGACCTCACTCCAGACCAAAAAAGCAAACTCTCGCCATTTACTTGAGTGTTTGGATGGAATACATGGACTGTTAGTATTATATACACAATCCTTTCATTTTGTTATTTTAGCAAGTATTACATTCCGAATGATTCTTTACAAAAAGGAAATGTGACCGTATGATATATTCTAGAATAAACATTTTAAGATTTGGCGGTCTGCTCTTGTTGATAAGGTTCATTTCTGGTCCATTGGTCACACTAGAAATGGGAAAATCTAGTTAAGTGCATTTTGGCATATATACATGCACTACTGTTCAAAAGCTTGGGGTCAGATTTGTGTTATTATTATTATTTTTTTAATAGAAGACACTTATGCTCATCAAGACTGAAAAATAACCACAGTAAAACGGTGTTATTGTGAAATATGATAATGAAAAATAACCGTTTTAATGTATTTTATATTTTCATTATGGATGTCAATCGATTAAAAATATTTAATCACGATTAATCGCATGATTGCCATGCGTTAACTCATGATTAATCGCAACTTAATTCTCACATTTTTATTTGTTCTAAATACCTTAAATTAATACTTTTCAAGTTTTTATTACTCTAATCAACATGGGCATGGACCAATATGAATGCTTTATGCAATATGTTTATTATTATTAGTGAAACCATAGTCAACATAGAGCATGAAGACTAGACGTGTTTCAAAGCTCATAGATGTTTTTCAAAGAGCTTGTTCATGTCTATTAGACACATGAAAAAATAAATTCCAGTTTCCCATTACTTCTCTTTCTTTGCACTGAGCAATTTACTGACACAAACCTGTTTACATTTTTTGCACACAGGCCAGCTCACTCCTTCTGAACATGCAAAATGTACATTTGTGTGCCTTTCTGTGCCACATACTGTATTTTGATGCAGCTAAATTCTCAATAAAACTGTTTTCATTGATATATTTTTCAATTTCTGTTGTCAGAAAACGGGATGAATATGAAATAGATTGAACCGTGACCCAATACGACTACATAACCAGCTCTCCCTTCCAAGATGTTAATCTGCACAAAAATCCCGATAATCGATCCGTCGTCTGATAAAATCAAATACACATAAGATAAAGACAATAGCTGTGCTGTGATTTCAGCTATACTTGCATGTAAAATTAGAGAAACAGCATAATCTCTGTGTTTAACTGAAAATGCTGCTCCTCTCCGCCGCTCGCTGAACAATGCAGATGCACAGAGAGAGAGAGAGAGAGGTGTGCGCGCACGCTGGGAAAGCAAGACCTCGCACGGCAGTACCGGAGAGTCTTGGAAACTAAATAAGGGTTGGGTGCTTTTTTGAAGGGAAAAAAGTCGTTAAAGGCGTCTGCCATGTTGGCAACACTGCATCTCCATTTCTCCAACTACGGGTTGGGCCACGGGTCAAACGGAAAATACTCGCTGCGTTAATCGTACGTTAATACAATTAGTGCCGTTAAAATTAATTGACAGCACTGATTTTCATTCATCTATTTTAATTTATTTAAAAAATATTTTTTATTACAAAAAATCCTGTGTGTTGATGCTCATCAATATTGAAAAAGTTTTGTGCTGCTTAATATTTTTGTGGAAACATTTTTTCCCTAAGCATTCTTTGAATGGAACGTTCAAAAGAACAGCATGTTGTAACATAAATGTCTTTACTGTCACTTTTGAGGAATTAGATGTATCTTGATGAATATTAACTATTTCTGACCCCAAACTTTTGAAAGGTAGTGTTCATGTGCAGGATTATTGTTTTTCTGCAAGTCTGAAATTTCATCAAAAATATTGTGTTTTTTTCCTCAATAGTTTTTGAGGAGCCAGAAGATCCCAGCAGCCGATCGTTCTTCTCAGAAATCATCTCCTCCATATCTGACGTCAAGTTCAGCCACAGCGGTCGATACATGATGACCCGTGATTACCTCTCCGTTAAGGTTTGGGACCTGAATATGGAGAACCGGCCCGTAGAGACCTACCAGGTACAGTAGAGATCTTATCATTGCAACAGCTGACATTCCAGAGCTTGTACTGTCATGTTTTCAGAACATGGTGTTTCACGTCTTCAATTAATACATTCTTCAAATACTGCCGGCACCTCCCCGAAGTTTCACACGCCGCTTAAATGTAATTTAGCAAATAATATGACCATTTCTTTGTTCGTTTTTTTGGCTGATTCACATTTGTTGTGCTTCTCTGTTTTAGGTACATGAGTACCTACGTAGCAAGTTGTGCTCGCTCTACGAGAACGACTGCATTTTCGACAAGTTTGAGTGCTGTTGGAACGGTTCAGACAGGTGCGTAACTGTATTTAATAAGGGTGGATTCTGCGTTCACTCAGAATTTTACTCTGTCCCAGTCCCAAGTGCTTGTAAAATATATTTTTTATAGTATATAGAGAGAAATTGTTTTACCTGTGCAGGAAATAAACATTCTGGCAAAATAATATGAAATTAATATATAATTAATAATAGAATAAAAATAATATATATAAAAAAAGTGGATTATACCAGTGTTCGGTAGATAAACATTCTATATATGTATATATATATATATATATATATATACACTCACTCACTCTCTGGCCACTTTATTAGGTACACCTTGCTAGTAACGGGTTACATTTATGCATTCAGCAGACGCTTTTATCCAAAGCGACATTAAATAATGCATTCAAGCAATACCTTTTTTTATTTATCAGTATGCGTGTTCCCTGGGAATTGAACCCACAACCTTTTGCACTGCTAACATAATGCTCTACCACTGAGCCACAGGAACAGGGGGTTGGACCAAAAGGTTGCCTTCAGAACTGCCTTAATTCTTTGTGGCATAGATTCAACAAGGTGTTGGAAACATTCCTCAGAGATTTTGGTCCATATTGACATGATAGCATCACACAGTTGCTGCAGATTTGTCGGCTGCACATCCATGATGTGAATCTCCCGTTCCACCACATCCCAAAGGTGCTCTATTGGATTGAGATCTGGTGACTGTGGAGGCCATTTGAGTAAAGTGAACTCATTGTCATGTTCAAGAAACCAGTCTGAGATGATTTGAGCTTTGTGACATGGTGCATTATCCTGCTGGAAGTAGCATCAGAAGATGGGTACACTGTAGTCATAAAGGGATGGACATGGTCAGCAACAATACTCAGGTAGTCTGTGGTGTTTAAACGATGCTCAATTGGTACTCAAAGTGTGCCAAGTCCCCCACACCATTACACCACCAGCCTGAACGTTGAGACAAGGCAGGATATCCATGCTTTCATGTTCTTTACGCCAAATTCTGATCTGAATGTCGCAGCAGAAATCGAGACTCATCAGACCAGGCAACGTTTTTCCAATCTTCTATTGTCCTGAGCCTGTGTGAATTGTATCCTCCGTTTCCTGTTCTTAGCTGACAGGAGCGGCACCCGGTGTGGTCTTCTGCTGCTGGAGCCCATCTGCTTCAGGGTTCGACGTGTTGTGTGTTCAGAGATGGTATTCTGCATACCTTGGTTGTAACGAGTGGTTATTTGAGTTACTGTTGTCTTTCTATCATCTCTAACCAGTCTGCCCATTCTCCTCTGACATCAACAAGGCATTTTCGTCCACACAACTGCCGCTCACTGGATATTTTCTCTTTTTCGGACCATTCTCTGTAAACCCTAGAGATGGTTGTGCGTGAAAATCCCAGTAGATCAGCAGTTTTTGAAATACTCAGACCAGCCCGTCTGGCACCAACAACCATTCCACGTTCAAAGTCACTTAAATCCCCTTTCTTCCCCATTCTGATGCTCGGTTTGAACTTCAGCAAGTCGTCTTCACCACATCTAGATGCCTAAATGCATTGAGTTGCTGCCATGTGATTGGCTGATTAGCAATTTGTGTTACCAAGCAATTGAACAGATGTACCTAATAAAGTGGCCGGTGAGTGTATACACACACATATATTATGTTATCCCGTGTGATAACATTATTTTATTTCTGATTTGGTGTTAATGAAGTGGTACTTGAACACAAATGATGTGATAGAAAGAATCACTGAATCTGGCTTTTTGAACTGAATCCAAGTAGTTGAAACCAATAGTTTGAAAGAAGTACTCCCACCTGGGAATCAGATTTTTGATTCTGCATCAAAACCAATGCTTAATACTTAAGAAACCAACAAAAAGAACTCCAAACGGTTTCCAACCTATTATGCAGATACAAAATAGCTGAAATGCATCAAAATTAGTTTGAATCTGTGACATTAGCTCAACTAATGGCTTGAATGTAGTTGAAAACGGTGTTGCAGAAATCCTCCAAAAAAAAAATTCAAAAGCCTGGTGAAACTGTTTATATAACATACCATGTGCAGCAAATTGACAACTAATCTTTTTTTTTTCCTCATCTCATCGGCCCCTGCAATTCCGTCGTCCTCAGTGCCATTATGACGGGTTCCTACAACAATTTCTTTAGGATGTTCGACAGGAACACGCGCAAGGACATCACATTGGAGGCGTCGAGGGAGAACAGTAAACCCCGTGCCATGCTCAAACCCCGCAAGGTCTGCACCGGCGGCAAACGGAAGAAAGACGAAATCAGCGTGGACAGCCTGGACTTCAACAAGAAGATCCTACACACCGCCTGGCACCCGAAAGAGAACGTCATAGCTGTGGCTGCCACCAACAACCTGTATATATTCCAGGACAAAACTAATTAAAGAGAGAGAGAGTGATTTAAAAACCAAGAAACAGAAATCAAGAAAAAGAAACATCCCCTCCTCCCCGTACCAAACCCCCCCCCCCCGCGCAGGTCGGATGCTCCAAAAATCTCGTACTTCGCAATAAGTCGTTAAATCTGTAAGAGAAATATGGCCCTGTTGTCGACCTGACAAAGAAACAAAGCACTTGTTTTTCACGTTAACCAGGAAGCTGAGAGACAGACTGTATATTTTGGGGGGGAAAACCTTCTTTGGGAGGGCGTCAATAATTCACGATGACCCCAAAATAAAATCCAAGGAAAGGCCATTATCATCCATCCCTCCAGCGACGGAACCCACACCAATCAGCATTAAGGTGCTAGATCCACTTCGCAAAAGTCATACATGAATTCGTCTTTCGGCTGAGCCTTACGTTTTTATGATTTGATGACCAAAAGTACGTAAACACACCAGGATGAGTACCTTCTCGCTGTCAGTCGTATGTATTCGCTGTTCGAAATTCAGGCCTTCATGAGCGTATGTTTAATGCCTGTTAACATTCCTTCCCCTGGCCTGACTCTCAAGCCTTCATGTTCTACCTTTTAAGTACTTAAAACAGGTCTCCATTTTGGTCAGTGGACAGTTTTGTTTCTTTCGGTTTTAATTTTATATATTTCTTGTTTTCTCATGCATAATATCTACTCACTGACTGTATCTATATATTACACCATCTGGTGTCAAACCACTTAATAAAAGTAACATAACTACAAAGAGAAAGCGTTTTTACATTACGAGCAGGTATGTATGATTTTTACGTTCTGTATTTGCATGTAATCTACATATGTAGATCTGGAGCGCCAGTGGTTAAAATGTGAAATCATTCTGCTGAACCCAAATCTGCTGCATTATTGGGGAATTCCATTCATGAAATTTGGCAATTGAAATGACTTTCGACGAAAACAAAAATGGCCTGATTTTTTTATTTTACAAACGCAGCATTTGCTTGTATGTCAGACGAGTCTAAAAAAAGTCAGAAAACACAATTCCCTCCTAATGTTCCAGTTGGGAAGCAAATCTCCGTATTGTACTACTTGAATTTGCAGTTGCACTGTTTGATTGAGGACATTGGCCATGAGAAGCATCAGTATTGCCGTCTGTTTCGCTTTAGAGTTTTTATTTTGGTATTATGTTTTTATTTTCTGTTTATACTTCGTAAAGGGATTCTACCGCCTTAAGTCTGTCTGTATGTCCTATAATAATCCTCAACCGGTAACCTTGAGGACTAGATTATCTCGACAACCCGTCACCCATATGACGCCCGGCTACCTTCGACATGCATTATTTTTATTTTAGCACTCCATTTGTCCGTTCATGTGCTGCTACGGTTTGTGCGGCTTAGTATTTGGACACTAATAGCCTATACGAGATATTGTACGGTCAGTGACGGCCGTCGCAGAACACTCAAATCAAAACCGATGTGTTCAGTGCCTCGAGACAAAACTGGCTTTCCTCCAGTCAATCAAAGTTAACGGATCACATGTCGAGATACAAAACATAAGTCGTGCGAGAGTTGCTCTAAATGGATTTATCTCGCATCAGGATGCGTTTTAAAGAAACCGGTGACAACATACAGTTTGTGTGCTTCTGATTTTTGACATGCGGCTGCAAAACTGACGTCAAAATGACAAACTTAACGGTTGACGAGGACAAAGTTGTTGTTATAGCTGATTGTGACGCTCTTTAAATCTGGGAACTGACCGGTCGGATACGTACTCACAGACGTTGTTCCTTGTGAAATGATGATGATGCTAACATTGTGAAAGTGTACACTTGTTTGATTATTTTTGACCAAAGTTAAATAAAATTTTAATTGTGTTTATCTGAATGGACACACTGCCCAACACTTATTCAAATTATTTCAGGTGACCTAAAGAATGGAGAAATAGCATATTGTTTATTCGGCAGTACATACTGTTTTACGTTGCCTTCTATAAAAGTATGTAACTATATGTAAACTAAAAAAAAGTCCAGTGGCACGTGAAGTCACAATTCTGTGCAAGTATATATAACTACACTAATGTTCAAAGGTTTGGGGTAGGTAATGTTTTGTTTTTGAGAAATCTCTTGTGCTCACCAAGGATGAATTTATTTGATAAAATATGCAGTAAAAACTTATATTCAAATAAAACGCTATTATTTGAAATTGTAATAATATTACAGAATATATTTAAAAATTAAATTATTCCTGTGATGCAAAGCTGAATTTTCAGTATCATTACTCAAGTCTTCAGAGTCACAAGATCCTTCAGAAATCATGCTAATATGCTGGTTTGCTGCTCAAGAAACATGTATCAATGTTGAAAACAATTGTGCTGCATAATATTTTTGTGGAAACGGATCTTTTTTTTTTTTATGATATAGAATGTTTAAATTTGCAACATTTTCATTAAGCAGACGCTTTTATCCAAAGCGACTTACAGTGCATTCAAGCTATAATTTTTTTTGTCAGTATGTGTTTCCCTGGGAATTGAACCCACAACCTTTTGCGCTGCTAACGCAATGCTCTAACCACTGAACCACAGGAACACTGGGGTCAACAGAACAATTGTGTCTTTAATTTACTTTAAAAAAAACTCTTACTGACCCCAAACTTGTAAATGGTAGTGTAAATGTAGTACCCTGTTATATGAAGAGAGATGTTATAGTTGGCAGACATTTATTTGTTGATACAAAACCACTATGAAATTGACACATACACCTAATACAGTTTTTAAAGGCTACAAAACATGCACAGATTTACACAATTCCCCTTATACTCCTGCCTGGTTCATGAACCGTTTTATTTAAGGCCATCTCTGGGTTGAAACCTGGACCCTTCATATAAACGAAGAACATCTGTGATTGCAGTTCAGGTGAGGCAAACTTCATTCAACAATTTCTCAGCTTGTATTGGACATTTATTAGTGATTTCAGTTGACATTACGAAAAGTGTTAATATGGTACTCAACTTTTTGGCAAGTATTTACTAAAGACCATTGCTTCATTGTATAATACTGTGAACAGCTTGATTCCCAAAGCAAAGGTCTGATTTTGGTGTCATAAATACAGAAACTACCTCAGGATACAGAGAAATGGTGACAAGGTAAAACAAGTCCTATATTTTTATATCATCAAATGTTGAGATATACATCTAATCCCTGTTTTGATATGGGGTAGATAGTTAAATCTCGTCCCAATTCACAGTCTGCAGTTACAGGTACCACATCTCTGGAGATCCAGCACTTTAATTTCCCTCATGTTATGATCCTCTCAAATATTCTCAGTAGTCTTGGTACGAGTAAATACAAAATTATGAGGATGCACAACATCTAATTCTATCAGGCATGTGCCCATGAGTCTAGCATGGCCTTCCCTGTGCTGACGGCCCTGGAATGGACTGGCATGGGAAAGGAACTATGGGAAAGGCCAGTGGAATACACAAGGGGGAAGCGAAGCAGTTGGGGAGAGGAAATGTGTCACGTGACCTTGTCCTATCTGCGTCTACACAAGCACTGATTCACAACAAAGCAGCTGAGATGGTGGATGTGCATATATGAGATTTGTCTTGTTTCTTGGCTTTTCCTGCTCCCTCAAAAGGTGCCAGAAGTAGTAATGCGCCTTCCGATGTACACCCTGAAAAGACAAAATTATTAATTATCAGATGTAGCATTGGTGGTCATTTTAGGATCAGTACTATATCATAATAACATGCATGTGATGCACTTTCAGCTCTTTCACCTTTCTCCTCCAGGTTGTTTTTTTCCGTTCTCGTAAATCAGTGGACTTGTTTTTGCGTCAGCAGAGCTGTGAGCCATCAGTGGAAAACTGCTAAGTCATGCTAACCCCTGTGGAGCGCTAGCATGCATTCCAGCACACAGACCGCATCCACTGCTGCCTCAAAAACAACCCTGCATTTGTCACTATAAAAGGATCCAAATCTAGGGTTTTAAAATTAATATTGATCAATAATATAATGCTTAAGATCAATCAATTATACAACAATCTTTTTTTGAATTTCTGAAAAATGTGAAGAAGTGGGGGGCTGTTAGTTTGTTGCTAGGGTGTGCCTATGATGTTTTGGGTGGATTGTTTATTGGCCCAAGTCAATAGAAACCACCCACAGCTCCTTAAAATACTCTATTCCTTAGATATGGCTTGGTTCCTGTTTTTATTTTTTGGTCTGACAGGCACAACTTAACATGACCTTACCATGTAGTTATTTTAGATGTTTAAATTATTATTTAGAATTTTGTATTTTTATATTTCCACATTTTATTTTATTGATTTATTTTTGTAATTGAATGTACTTTTGACATTTGTGTTGTTTTGTCTTATTTTTATATAGATTGTTTTATTTATTTTACTTGTATATAATTTTAGTCATTTTTGTACTTAAACTTATTTCAGTTAGGTGCCAAAACAATCAGGGTTATTATTGTTACCTTAAACTAAAGCCATAAATATTGCCATTAATTGAAATAAAAATTTGTTTTATTTCAGCTAGTTGCCATTTCTATTTTAATTTACGGTTTGAGTACTAAAATAACTCCAACTAAAAATGTAAACTATAAAACACAAGTTAAAAATGAATTATTACACAAGTTACTGGTTCGTTAGTTTAATTGACTCACCCGAGTCCCACAGCAAGGATGTGTGAGAGCACAAGAGAGGGCAGGAAAACCTTGAGGAATTGTGCTGAGCAGATTCCTCCCTTCTTCATCACACTGGTGTTCCTCATGCTGAGTGTGCTGGAACGCTTCGGGTGTCTCAGCAGAAACTCCCTATAACACATCATTTACTGTATCGTCTGCTTGATCTTACTCGTTACTATGTTAAGATGCTTTTCATGCCAAATTGGTTTATTGACAGTATTAAGCGGTATGTTTTCTAAAGGTTCACGTACTTGGGCGCCAGGTTTTCTGGTCGACTCGACCAGTCCCAGATCCAGTCTGCATTTTTCTTCATCAGGATCTCCACCTCTTTTCTCCTCTCCAAATAGTCTTCCTCTGACTTAAACCAGACCGCAACAAAATTAGAATAGCTAACAAATGACCTTCATGCTTCTAGTTTATTTTATTGCCCATCTTATAAAGTCAGATAATAACAGTGATCTAAAGTGATCCCACACCTTTTGACCTATAAATATCCATGACTTCAAAATATATATAGATAAATAGTCCCAACTCATTTTCAGTGTTTTTAAATACAATGCACTTATGTTAAAAACTAAAAATCCATATTTCCAATAGAATATTTCATGTTTTTATTTCAGGCCAGGAAACCACTATTTTAAATGTCCTTATAATTCTACTTCTAAATTTGTATTGACCACCATGGAAAGGAGGCTACTGCGTAGTTAAAGACTTAAATTAAAAATCTATTCATAATAAAAGTGGATTTGAAATATTTTAGCACCATAAAAATACTTATTTCCTATTTAATTGTATTATTTTACTTTATTATTAAATATAAAATGTACCTTTTAATATTCATTAACATGATATTTTTCAGGGCTGAAATCTGCTATTTTATATTCTCTGATGATTCTACATTTCTTGACCATGGGAATCTTGAATCGTACTTGATAAAGAATTGATCTAGTTGCATGAAAGTCAACATGAAAGCAGTAGTACACTTGCTTTAGTACAATTTAATCAAGTCATGACAAGGTTATATGTGCTGCTAATATCTACCTGTGAGCTGTTCTTTTCTCCAGAGCTGTGGACCTCTGAGCCCCTGCGCAAGTGCGAAGGAGTCTGGGATCTTGATGGACTGGTGAGGAAATTATTATAACACTCATCCTATAAAAATAAACGTGTTGTGTGCATGCATCTTCATGCACTAAATTAAAGTCTGCTTGTACGGACCTGTCACATGGCAGGCTTCCTCTTGAGCTGCTCCTGCCCGACTCGTGCTGAGCATCCAACAGCATCTTCTCCAGGTCTCCGCTTGGGGCGGTGCTGGCAGACTGTTCCTCTGCACCTCCTTTAGGAGTGCTGCCGCCTCCATTATTAAAATCCAGCTCCACCCAAGAACCTGCAGCAAAACCAACTAACATCTAGGTCTTTAGTGTTGCATGAAGATTTAACTATAGCCTCTTTTAGATGTTCTTAATAATATAAATGTTCAAAATATATATTTGTAAAAATCCCAATGTCATAATTCTGACATTAGAATGGCAGCATAATTGTTTTATTTATATATTTAAGTATGCAAAACACTGCTTGTAAATGTTTCTGTTTAGTGCACTTAATGTTGTGCACTACTCACCTATGTTTCCGTGCCTTTGGCTTTCTTTAGAATCAATGTATTGCACATGTCATAACTTGTTTTGAATATTTTATCGACATGACATTGAAAACTGGGCTGGGGCATGAATCGGTGGTCATGACACAGCCACTAGAATATCCAGATAAACAGAGAACATGCCAGCACTTGAGACTCAAGCCAGCAGTCAGAGGAAAATAAACACAGCTCTCTTGCTATAAATAGCTCATGATGTCAAATCATTTTTTCACTCAGCATCCAATAAAATCAGGCTGTGTAACCCCCGCCTCTCTCAAGTAGTGATGCAGACTGAATCGGTTCTTTCAGACTGTTCGTTTAAAGAACCGGTTAGTCATTCTTTATACCATTATGTGGTGGCTTACTCTGTTTATTTTTGTTAACGTTATATTAATAAGGTTATTTACATTTACAAAAATCAACACTAAAACTATTTCGTGTTGATTAAACCGCCACAAGTCGTATGTTTTCGAAATGTTTACATTTCTGCAAAATACTGTCCACTCAAATCAAATCGTTATAATGTTCTCGGGTTATGAATCAGACGTGCGCTACTAATCTGTATATATGGGCTGTTATCAGATTCGGTAATTAATTTGTCTTTTTGTAATTCGGACATGTTAAAAAAGACGAATCCGAGTCAGATATGTTAAAGAGTCGGTTCACTGTTCAGTGCTTCGGCGAGTTGCTGAATCGAGAACTGTTCGTTTCGATTCCTGAATGAATCATTCAAGAGATCCGACTCTAACGAATGATTCGTTCACAAAACGCACGTCGTGTAGCTTCCATATTTATTATTGCATATCACATGCGTCATTACTGTGTTTTTTGTAAACACCTGCTTGTTCTTTCCACATATTATGCCGTTAGATATTAACAAGCCACAATTATTTATGTGAAACTGGAATTTGATGCATGGCATTTACAGACGTATACAAAAAATTACATCTTGCTATTATGAATGTGGTTTTGAGTAGAAACATGCATAAAAAAACATTAACTTGAGCTATTTCGACATACCCTGAAGGTTTTCCTCGGACACACTTTGTTTTTCAATCGACATTTTAGCTCCCTTGACCGACAAAACAGCCCGCAGAGGATGATTCGCGTCCGTCTAAATCCAGACTCGATAAGATACAGAACGCAGTGTTATCCAGAAACACGCTCCACGCGCTTGTTTGTCGATTCTGATATATATATTCTGCACGTCTAGTACAGTAAACAGCGTGTGGTTTCATGTGACAGAAGTGGATCGGGATCTTTATTCCATGAATCCACACAGCTGGTGGTGACGCAACATGCGGCTGTGCTAGTATGGATGGAAATATAGGGCAAACAGAATGACAACAATACTGGCACAAGGGATGCCAGATTGTGTGAATCATCCTCAGAGTTGTTGCCAGGTTGTACAAATACTCCTCAAGGTCAGTGGCCCAAACACCGTTCACAACAGGTTTATTGTAGTTTTTATTTTATTAGGCTTTCTGTTTTTCTTTGTTTATTATTGTTATATATTTTTTTATTGTAAATGTGTTCTTTTAATTTGGTTTATTTATCTACTTGAACATTTTTTTAAGTTTTAGTTTAGTTTTAGTGTTTTCAGTATATGTAGTTTTGTGTTAGTTTAGCATTTTAGCATAGGATTTAAACGTGTAATTTAATTTTAAAATAAGCATGTTCAATGAAGACCAATGAAGTGTGTGTTTTCATTCATTCATTCCTTCCTTCCAATTAGGCTATTGTTTTACTTTTAATTTCAGTTAAATGTGTGAAATGGACAGGAAAGTTCAATATGCTAACATATATCTCTTTCCAGGTAATATAGACCTCCTTGGTGATTTATTGCACTGCTTGCTCAACCAGTGACATGAATCTGTTGGAACTACTACTTTGTCATAACTGCAGGTGGGAGGAACAGTATTTTTGCAATTATGTTTAGTGCCACTAGTGGCATAGAAATGAAGCTCTGCACCTTTAACATCAGTCATTTCATGTTTTGTTCTCCCATCTTAGCTCTCCATTGCCGTCTCCAGGGCTGGAGGATAAAGCACAGCACTACACTAGGATAATGTTGTTTTTCTGCAGTATTATTTAAGCCATGCTCAATGATGCAGTTTCAATCAGCAACCATATGGAAGGAACAGCATGCTGTGTGAATTCTGAATCACTTCCAAATAAACAAGAGCTATGCAACAAGTGGAGAACACAACCCACATCTATGTAGTTGGTTATTTAATGCATAGGCTGGATGATGACGTGATGCTGTGGGACTGAGATGCAATTGCAGTGCATTGACCAGCGGGCGGCTACAATAGCTGTCTTTTCCTCTGTTTTTCTCAAGGCAACCCAGGATAACTAGGCTTCACGCATCCCGCAGAACTGCCAGGTCCTAGTGTGTATGCATGTGCACACGACTGCGCATATGTGTGTGCGTGCAGCCCTCCCCTCCTCCTTCCTGCCGGCATCATCCCTCGCTCTCCATCAGGGATGGTGAGGGAGTGTTTATGGTAAGTGTGAGGAATCAAATCTCTCTTGCTTTAAAATCTCTCCTCTAACATGCAGTAGCTCCCTCCAGTTCCTCCTTTTTTCATGTTATTCCCTCCTGGTGATCCGGCATCTGTATTGCTGAGGATCCAGCTGTCTGCGCAGACCACAAGCGGCTCGGTTCTAAAGGCATTCAAGCATCTTCTGCATGGAATTCAGGGCATGACAACATGCATCCCTAGTCGTTTCAGAGCATGTGCTGCGAATCACACGGGATGATGGAGGACCAACAGCTCCCTGGATAAACCCTGCAGACTAAAACAACATCACAACTCAAATCATGCACTTAAGGTGAGTCTCAATCTTTATGCATTGAATTCCTTTCATGCAAGGTGGCATCAAGCGTGCATTACCATATAACGATCCCGTTATTGGCCTGCTGGGATGTTTGTCAGAACGGTCAATGTGAGCCGGTGCAAAAGGGGAGATGCTGATCAAATGATGCTTGTAGCAGCTACAGCCTCGCTTGCGCAGGTTGGAATAACGTCCACAGGCTGGCTTCTGCCCACTGGGACATTTGTTGAAATGTCCTCGGAAGGCCATCTGCGATGCAAAGAGGCTCGTTCTGCTTGACGTCTATTTTCTTCAAAAGCCTGGCAGAAAAACACAGCACAGGTTGCATAGGTTGTGTTTATGATGCAAGCAAAGGATGACGAAATGTGCATCTTTTTTGAGCGTGCAATCGGCAGCTAAAGGAATGAACTCGTTGACTTCAGATGGGGGGGGGGGTTTAGAGAGTGTTTTAGAGGAAGTTTTAGCATAAGCAACAACATATGAATGCACATAGACACATGTTTATGTTTTTAAGCATCGGCTGTGATGCACATAATTGAAAGAAGGATGGATATTGATGTCACTTTCAAAATGAGTTTGTCAACAAACAGGTTGCATGATGTCGATACACTTATAATAACATGAGAAATGTGTGTTTTAGCCTTTACAGTTTGTTGTTTTATATAATTGGAGAGGATACAAATGATAGTAGCATATTTTTTAAATAGACTAATTAATGATGATGATTATGCTTGCTTATATACTTGTGCCCTTGATCAAGAACCTGTATTTATATTAAATATCCAATAATAAATCAGATTCAGTGTTACTTTAGTATCAGTTATAAACTGTTATAATTTTTTGTATACATTTGAATTCGATTTAATTTTTAATATTTTCTGTTTTCACTTTTATTTCTTGATTTTGTTGTGTGTTTTGTCTTTTTATTAGTTTTGTCTGTAAATATGTCTATACAATTTAATGCATTTTAATAATTTAAACAAAAATGAAAAAAGTTGCAACTAGCTTAGTTGTATATTATACTTCATTTCAGATAACTATTTTATTTCAAGTAACAAACATGTGTTTAATTAACTAACCCTGTTAAGATTTAAGCAGCTAGACTTTTTCTTTTTTCTTTTATTTTCGAGCATATTGCATAAAGTCTGCGGAGTCTCTGTAATTCACTCAGATTAGACTCTTCAAGTAATCTCACATCCAGAGTTTTAAAGAAACAGTTCACTCCAAAAATGAAAGATCTGTCATGCTCGCCGCTCATATAGCTCTCCTATGGGATCTATTGAACCGTCTTAACAAAGCTCAGACTCAGTCTTGGATTATCATTAGACAATAGCTGATCTGTATCCAGGAAACCGCTTGTAATATTTACTTGGCTTTGATAAGGCAGTAAGAGTTCCAGCTGAGGGGACAGTATTTGAGCTGCTCCTCAGAGCTGTCATTATAGCTGCTGTATGTATGAAAAGTGCCGTTATCTTACCCAATGATCCACATAATGTGTTCAGTTCAACTGGGCAAAGCTGAAGGGTGTCTTTCATCACTTCTAAAGTGAGATTCTGTTAAAGAATGGAGTTAGAGATGCCTACTTCAGGACAGGCTTGCTGTCAGTCTATCATACTTTGACAAGTACTACACAGTTTGTTCACTTAAAATATATTTACAAAATTGAATTGTTCAATTAAAAGGCTATAAGTACATTTTGTTACTAGTTATTGGATTATTTAATTTAGGCAATTCAATCAATCTGGCAATTATGTCGTTTATAACTAGTTCTAATGCTTAATTTAAACACAATTTGATACTTGTCCAGGATGCTTGTCTATTAAACTATTGTTTTTAGTACGGTAAGATATAGTATTTTTTTTATATTTTAGTAAGCTGTAGTGCTTCTTCGAAAAACCACTGATTATTATCTGTTTTTATAATATAAAAGCTGTAAAATGTCAAAAGTGATAGACATGTATCTGATGCATGAGTACAAAAGAATCCAAGGATTTGATGGAGACACTTGCCAAGTGCATCTCTGATGTGATTACATGCTCAATAAAACATGTGATAAACTCGACTAAAGACATTGAAAATGCCTATATGTGTACTTGCTCTTTTGCTATTATGAAAGTTGTTTAACCTTGCAGATGTTTTTCCTTTAATCTAGAGAGGTTAGAGATGTTTTCTGTCCTGTTTTCTGATTATCTGTAATATACAAGCCAGTTGGCATGTTGCTAGATTCCTCTGATCTCTAGTCTGCTGAAGTGATCAGTCAAACATAACACTGGAAAGATGTTTCTGTGGAGATTGGGTGTGGATTTAGGATTTGTAATAGTGGCAAGCAGAGAAAACCTTCCAGTTTCTCTTTCTAGAATCAAGACTGCTAACACAGCAAGCGGGTCTTTTTAATATAAAGCGCTTTTTATTGCTCAAAGTTTACCGTTTCATAGCTCAACAGACAACATCCACTTTGTCTCAGATGTTTCTCCATGGAAGAAATAAAAAACAAGACTATCTCAACTGTTGACATACTGGAGAGTAAGATAGGAGCTTAGATCAGTTGATTAGAATTAGTGATCGACCGATATAGATTTTTTTTATTTACCGATACCGATTATTTGTACGTTTATGTACCCGATAACCGATATGCAGAACCGATATTTATTTACTGTTATAAAGTAAATAAATAACAGAGTGAAGTCCATTCTTCGCTTTGGTTTTTCCTTCTTTCAGTCATCTTAACAACAACAAAAAACTGTTGAAAATTAACATTTTCATGTAAATGTAATCTTAATTACAACAATAAAAACATTTTATTTATAAAAAGCATCATCAGCAACACTGAAATTAACAGTAAGCAAAAGAATGTCTAATGTTTTCAAATGGAGAAAATAAAGGACAGAAGTCATATCAACTTCATTTTAAACTACAGTTTTAGGTTTATAAGCTGTTTAATAGACTAAAGAGTGAAGAATAATTCACTGAATAATATTCTCTGGAATATTGAAATAAGCTATAACAAACAAAACATCGTATTTTATTGCATTTCTTAACTGGCATGTTTTATCAGAATTATTAAAATGTTTTTGTCATTCTAAATTATGAAAACTGCTGACAGCGCGGTTTATCTATTTACACAGAACTATACTCAAACTGCGATCGCTTGCGGAGATAATAAATAATTAATTTAGATAGAGATGTATTTATTTAGATGTTTATTGGCGAAATAATGGTTCTATAGTAAATGTTAATATAATTTAGCGTGTTTCAAACAAGTGAATCTTGTTAAAAGTTACATGCGGTGGTCGTGCTGGAGCTTCTCCTGAGTGAACAGTGTGTGTGTGTGTGTGTGTGTGTGTGTGTGTGTGTGTGTGTGTGTGTGTGTGTGTGTGTGTGTGTGTGTGTGTGTGTGTGTGTGTGTGTGTGTGTGTGTGTGTGTTGTGCCTGCGTGTGTGTGTGTGTGTGTCCACTGCTCCAGGTGTGTGTGCACTTGGATGGGTCAAATACAGAGAACACATTTCACTGCTGGTTATACTCTGTATAATTGTGTATGTGACAAAAAAAAAGTATATTTTTTTTTACAAAACCGATATCCGATTATGGTAAAATGCTTAAATATCGGGAAAAATATCGGTAAACCAATATATCGGTCGATCTCTAATTATAATGAATTTTGTATCTTGGCAAATTTGAGCATGTTGAGGTCTATTTCGATAGAGAAGATGTGCGGTTACTGCGGCTCTTTTTCTCACGAGAAAACAATGAGAAGCAGGAGACTTTGGCTCCATTTGCTCTTCACTTAATCTCATTTCTGTCATTTGAGATGTGATTTGAGATCATTTATTGATTGAACAGCGTCAGGTAGTCTCAGAAAACAATGCTTTATTACAAAAGGAGTACGACTCCAGGTACTCCCACATTCTTCTTTGCTAATAAAGTGTTAAACACTTAAAAAAGGACAATCAATTCCAATTAGTACATTATCTGATGTTTATACAAGAGAATAAAATCACTATTATAATGAGGGGCTTTTATCATTAATTAACCAATGATAATTTAAATGAAGGAATTAACTAATCAGTGCCGGCCAACAGAGATTAGCATGTGTGTGACGTCACAGCGATTATTCCCAGTGCTTAGAAACTTATCTCTTCTAGATGAGCTGAACCTCGCGTTTGCGAGAGTTTTTGACAGGTCAGGATATGAAAGAGAACGGTGCTGCCTGTTAAAAGCACAAAATTACACTTTAGTTTGACTTGACAAGCAAGGCAATGAGTTTAAAAAAACGTGTCACTCCAAAAACGTGTTGCCAGATCTTACTGCACCTCTCATAATCCCCCGTATACTTCTCTAAAGTATTTAATTAGCTGTAGTGATGGAAATAACCATAAAACTGTTGAAACTAATACCGCTAGAGCAATGCAGCTACAGAAAATGATTTATTACAATATTTATTAATGTTTATATTTATATATTTAAAAAATGTGATGATTCAGTGAACAGACTCATTTGGTATTCAGCTCACGAGTCTGTTTTCTGAGCTGAGAGTCTGTGACTTAATCAATACATGCCACTAATTACATTTTCTCTGTTGTAAAGTCAACATGTAGTTTGCTACCCATTTTACTTCACTATTCTTACGCTGATTGTGAAAATTGGGTGCTGGATACCAAAATGAAGCTATGAAATCAGCTCAAGGTTCCATTGCAAGGGCAGAGCAACATATGGC
Source organism: Ptychobarbus kaznakovi (assembly GCA_027422405.1). Lineage (NCBI taxonomy): Eukaryota > Metazoa > Chordata > Actinopteri > Cypriniformes > Cyprinidae > Ptychobarbus > Ptychobarbus kaznakovi. Next base: position 22,498,971 of record CM049808.1, on the reverse strand, counting down.
ATTTTAATAAATGTTTTCTTCACTATTCATTCCAAATAAGAATGAAATGCATATATTAATAACTCCAGGATTGTGCATCTAAAGTGTAAATGAGACTTATTTGATTTTATGTTGACTTTAGACAATGAGAAGATATACAATTACAAAGATGGAGAGTCTTGTAGCTGTTGGCTCACTAATATAAAAATATAATTTCATTTTCGTGAAATTTTCAGCTTTCTTGAATTTGGATTAAAGTTATTATAAACGATGTCTTGTGTTGATTTTAAGCTTGTTTACTTAACTTGTTTTATGGCTTTTAGTCAATTTCCGTTAGCTTTAAGGTTATAGTGTGGTACTAAAAGATGACAAAATACATTTTAACAGAATGAAAAATTAAGTGTTTTATTCTAATATACAAAATGCAGCATGTCACATCCATCATTCCTGTTTTAACAATGTGACAACATTAATATTGCATTAACTAATGGGCTTTTTTATTTGTATTTGAAGCTGATTTTCTTTTAGTAAAACAGTCAAACTGTAATTTTTGTACATCTCAGTGAGCTTTTTAAATCCTTGTTTTCTTGTGAACTGCAGGTGGATGGAAAGATGTAGCTGAGGAACAAACGGAAACCAATCTTGACCGTTCACACACTCAGGTCATCCCTGAAAGGGGCGTGGCCTGTGGAGTACCACCCAACATGTCCAAGAAACCCCCCAGTGGGCGGAGCAAAGGGGAGCGGCCTGACGCCATGGCAGCACTGCAGGCAGCCAATGAGGAGCTGAGGGCCAAACTCACCGAAACCCAAATTGAGCTGCAGCAGGAGAAAACCAAGGTTTGAATCTAGTTCTAGATGCTACTTACTGTTTACACGACTCCATTTCATTTGTTTCTGTATGTAGTTTGATTCAGTCTGGAAATGGCTTCTCAGCTGCAGTGTTGCTTTTAATGTTGACCTCATTTCCTTCTGTTTATTTGAAAGATTTCTTTTCTCTGGAGTTCAGTCTCTTTGTTGTCACATCTTCTGCTTATGTCTCTACGATCGCCTTTTAATTCTTGTTCTCTGTGGATGGAAGGATCAGAGCCAATGTTTCACAGTGCCTAGGACAAAATATGTGTTACTTTAGGCCACTACTTTAGTTACTTATTTGTAGTACTTGCTGTATGAATCTGTAAATGACATAAACTACCGTTCAACGGTTTACTGAGAAATTTGGACGTGTGTGTGTGTGTGTGTGTGTGTGTGTGTGTGTGTGTGTGTGTGTGTGTGTGTGTGTGTGTGTGTGTGTGTGTGTGTGTGTGTGTGTGTGTGTGTGTGTGTGTGTGTGTGTGTGTGTGTGTGTGTGTGTGTGTGTGTGTGTGTGTGTGTGTGTGTGTGCGCGCGCATACTGCAGTGGCTCTCAGGATCAATACACGCATCTCAGGGTGAAAATAAATGGCTGTGAGTTTCTGCCAGAAAGTACTGAGGGCCACCAATGAGCATTCATGCTAAGAAAGGATTCTCTACTGTACATTATAAATATCACACAGGATATTAATGTACCAACTCTTCTGCTTGACCCTTTCATCATCTGAAACATTTAAAGCAGTTATAAGGGCATCGTTATTACTCTAATTAATCATCATAATGTCGGCCATAATTATATTAATGCTACCATTAAGAAAATGCCGGACTGATTTTAATAAGTGCTATCAGACAATGTATAGCGGATAGAATAATGAGGTTCAATTATCTCGCTGTGTGTGTGTGTGTGTGTGTGTGTGTGTGTGTGTGTGTGTGTGTGTGTGTGTGTGTGTGTGCGTGTGCGCGTGCATGCGTGTGCGTGCGCTTTTATCTGATTCTCCTTGCTGAGGCAGTACGATCTTTCCTGAAGTGTAACAAAGTGTAAATGACCTTGAATAATGCATTTTCTCCCTGTGCACATCCTTCAGCTGTGGGAGAGTTTTATTTTAATATTCTGACCCTTGCACTGCAGAACTGGGAAAGCACTCCAACGGGCCAATTACTACCAGTGCTGAAAGTAAAACACACTGATGTGCCTTGTTTTCTGTAAAATTGCTTTTCTGACTGCAGGAACATGAAATGCAATGTTCAGGAACGACTCGGGCATTGTGGAGAAAGAGAGAGGGAATTAATTCTTTATCATTTGTTATAAACAAAGACTGTTTTGTGGAGATCTGCGGGGAAATAAATACAGAGACAGGCTAGTTTTTGTTAAATAGCCAAAAGTGAATCTTGAATTCTGGCCTGCGTGTGAATGCGTGATGTCTCTGAGAATCATGCTTGACTAACAGAGAGCCTGGAGAGAACGACACGCGGTCATGACTGTAAAGAAACGATAGTTCAGTCATAAATAAAAATGGTCATTTACTCACCCTTGTACCAAACAAACACTTTGTTTCCAGAGAACACAGACCGTTTCCATGCTTTTTTTCGTGGTATTGAAATGAATGAGGACTCAAGTCTTTACGAATGAAAGGAACGTTCAAGAGTAGTGCGTGATTTGTGAACAAATCATATTTTGAGTGAGGTCTTTTCAGTAAAATAGTTAACCATGATTTACAAAACCTCATATGAATGATTATTTCATGAATCCGCTTGTCAAGTTCAACTCAATGAAGATTTTCAGTGACTAATGTTTTAAATTATACATTTTTTCACACTAAGCTACAAAATTTGGAATATAGAGCAAAATTAGTCATTTAGGCAAATGTTATGGTGCTTTTGTGTCTTTTTTATGAATCTTTAAAGCTTGCCATATTCATTATTATTGGATGGGACCAAATAGATCAATCTTCAAAAGTAATTTGAGTTTGAAATGACATGCAGATGACTAAAACTAATGACTGACTTTTCATTAAATATATACTTATTGTTATTTTGGTATTATTTATATACAATTATTGTTTTTAATTCATATTCTAAATTTCAATTCAGACTTATTTTACTGAAAAAAATGTCAACAATAACAACCCTGTTTATCCCTTTAATACTTAATATTCATTGTCAGATGCTATTCAAAAGTGCCCTTGTATAAACGCTGCCAGGCACAAGATGATTTCTTCGAGTTGGCATGTGATTCAGAGATGAACCGTGAGCATACAGGCTAGTTCTCAGGCCGGCAGCATGCACACACATGAAAATGCAGATCTGGTCTTGGTGAATGCAGTGACAGCACTGCGTGAGAAGTGTCAGATCAGACTGCTGCTAGCAGCGTGCATCAATGCAGCTATTGTAATGGGCTTCCTTAGACTGTCAGTAAGAGGAGCTGTCTCTACTGTTGTTAGGCCTGAATGAACAATACTCTTCATGTATGATGGAAGAGACGGTGCTGGTGTCTCACACGGCGTGTCTCCATCTGTAAATACTCACAGCTGCTTGGTGTCGAGCTGAGAGAAATGGATGAGATGCTTTTGAATGTTTTGTGAGGGAAATGTTGCTTGAGGTAGACTGAGATTCAAGGGTTTTTGTTCAATATTGTGATGAATCAGAATATGCCTACTTGTCAGTGAACTACGCCTCTGTGTATTAACTTCACTCCATTTGAAAGCAGGTGATGCCAGTTTACTACTTCAAGAAACAGGCTTTACTTGCGCATGAGAATCAAATTTGCTTAATTCACAGGCTGTGTGACCAAATGCACATTTGCATATTTGCACATGTGAAACAAATGGGTGAAAAAATTCAGCCAGTTGAGGTTAACAAAAACTTGACAATGAACATTTAGCACAGCATTTGTGGTATAATGTTGATTTCCACAGAAAATAATTTCAGTGTGTTTAAAAGAAGAAACATAAAGCTTGACTTATGTCTGTATGTCTAGTGCAAAGAAAAGTGAGGCTTGTAAAACATTAATTCACTCATTCATTCACTCAATCATCCATCCATCCATTCAGTCATTATTACAACTTTGCTTTACTCGTGAAATAAAATATAAATAATATTGATACTGAACTAAAAAGTTCTTAAGTCTTTAAACACATTATTGATTTTGAACAAACACTTTACTCGAAATAAATCCTACCTTTTATTGTTATGGTGTTAAGTTCTTACCATAAAAAGGACTTCACATTTTTGAACAAACACTTTGTTACCAGTGATCCATTATCGACATTTGCCTCACAATACTGCTGCTCAGGAACTGATGCTGAACATTAAGTTAAGGTCACGGCTGGCTGGTTCTTCACCAGAGGCTTCAGCACTGCTGACTCTCACTGGACTCAAACCTCGTCTCCACGTGCTCTCTTACGCTGTGTTCAAATACAAACTCCCTGTAGGCCCAAAATGGCTTCTCTTTGCTGTTTTAATCCTTTGAAAACAGGCGAAAGTGTGTCCAGTGCTCAGACCCAGTTTCAGCATATAATTACACAGGGTTATGCTCTTGCTGCCAGCAAACACAGATGGATTTATTAAAGGCAGCAGAAAAGAGCGACTAAAATATATTTAGCAAGGCTTGCCACATACCCCCCCCCCCCCCCGACCAAGGAGCATGTGTTCCTAAGTTGAATTATTTTAGGAGCATATTAATAACTGTATCCACCTTATTTTTCCCGTAAGAGTGGGAATTTGTAAATTGAATGTGTCTGGCTTCCGGTGTCGTTCCAGCTATTTTTGGCTGAACAGAACAGCTCGTTTTGCTGCTTGATATTGCAAACTGGTCTTTCTTACTGTATTATTTTAATGGATCATGTTAATTATGAACTCACTGGTTTGTAGTGAAAGAAACCATTTGACCATTAACTGCACCTTGTCATTCTTCTTGTTATTTCCCAGCGGCTAATAAACCGGAAGTCTCACACATTCACAGAAAACAGCTTGCTTACACATTGAAAAATAAGGGGGATAACGTGTTTATTATTTTTAATAAAGGGTTACAAGGAAACATTTACAAGCAAAATGATTTAATTTATAAGAACACAACAGTACTAATAAGCTAGTTGATTATTGCACTGATACTAGTAAAATGTATAGGCTATAAGTTATATTTAATTCTGTTAAATAATGTTCTTATAGTCTCTTTTCTTTGATGGGGCAGCCCAGACAAAAGCAAAGAGAGTTTACATTGAATTGAATGCCAGATACAGTATTACATGTCACAATACTGTTTCAAAATACTAATAACAACCAGAAAAAAATCAGCTTTATGCATAATGAAGGACTTTTAATTGTAAGCAAGCTCAAATACACTGGGATTATTGTTTTGAAATGTCAGTGTTTTGCTGTTGTCAGATCATCCACTATTACAATTATCTCATAAATGCACGGTTTTGATTACGAACAGCTTTGAAACTGCGAGTCTATAGAAAGCTAAACAGCGCTGAGTAGCAATGTTAATACACACACGCTCATATTTATTTAAAAAAAAATGTATTCGCACATACTCGTAAATACATTTTACATATCACGCACATTTTGAAAAGCGTGCACTGTCGAGCCCTGTATAGCACAATTATTATTAAACTGTGGTACGTACTCTAATGTTCTTTCTACTGGAAATATGTAGTTAACTGCATCATTTTTGCCTTTGAGAATCAGTTACTCTTTAAAAAGAAAATGCACGTCAGATCTGTTTAGCAGATTATGTATTGCTGACACATTGAGCTCAAGTTGGATGATGTAGGTTCAGTTTCATCCTTCAGTGTCTCATTGCATTTAGTTCACTAATACCTTCGTTTCTATATCGGTTTCATAAGTGCAGGACCAAAAATGGGCTGCTATTGAAATATTGTTTCCTCCAGTGTTGTCCTTGTTTTGTGTCTGAATTTTAAGATGGCATGTCTTCTGTTCTGTTACTAGCGTTGTCTGTTGCTTGCCTGTGGCTGCATGTGTCAGATTTTGTCAGACCTGAGAGGACGTGTCCTGATGTGATCCCCTTGTAGGGTTATGTCCTGACACAATAACTCTCCTATTTTTAGGACACGCTCAATATATTCTGCACTGCACTGAATTATGGAACATTGCCCACAGCTGTAGTGCAGCGTTGTGCTGCATAAACAATGACTCAATGTTCATTATACCACATTTAATTAATTGTTTTCAAGTATTTATATTCCATTTGTTTTGTTTTTTAGAATGTTACATATAAAATATTCCTTCAACTTTACAAATATATATATAAAAATGCAAATATATAGCTTGAGATAGCACCATAGAATGTATTGTCAATTGAATGCATTGTGTGATTTCAGTGTTTAAAGTCGGTCAGAAAGTCTCAAAGCGACCCCATCTATTTCAGTAAAGTTTACATCTGTTTCCTCAGGTCAGTAGGCTGGAGAGGGAGAAGTCTCAGGAGGTCCGTCACGAGCAGCACAAGTCCACGGTGGTGGTGACGGAGTTAAAAGCCAAACTGCACGAGGAGAAATTTCGGGAGCTCCACAGCGTTCGGGAAACACTCCTACGTCAGCACGAGTCCGAACTGGTGCGGGTCATTAAGATCAAAGACGGAGAGATCCAGAGGCTCCAGGCCCTCGTCAGTGCCCTCAGAGATGGATCCACCGAGAAGGTACTAGTCCAGTTTATATGTACGGAGGTTATCATTTATTTACAGTTCCTCAAATGGCTGCAGTGTCCCATTAATACTAAATTACAATAATGCAACTAAAATAAAAACACAATTATGAAAGTAATAAAATAAAATTGATTAATAACAAAATAAAAGCATACATTATGAATATATTATTTTTGTTATAGTTATTATCGTAATTATACAGTTATAATTTTATAATAATAATAATTAGCAATAACTTCAAATTAATTATTATTATTGTGTGTTATGGCTTTAAGATCATCTGATTATTTTTATAGCATCAATAAATACCTTTTTAATATTACATTTGTCTATTTGACTGGGATTATAGAATTACCCACACTGTGTTTTTAACGATTTGTTTTGGAAATATTTGAATCATCATTATTAACATTATTGTTAGTATCTGTTATGTGGCTGAATTTTAAGATGGCATCTCTGTTTATTTTAATAATAATAAATAGTGATATTATTAATATTATTAATAATAATATACTATGATGGAAATGCTAGTAATTGAAGTATATTGTTATGTTATGTGGCGGGATTTTTAGATGAAATCTCTGTATATATTTTTTTTAATAATAATAATAAGTACTACTTTTACATTTATTCAGAATAATTTTGTAATCCAGAACTTTCCATGTCAGTGTTTTTGTTGTGCACTGTTCTTTAGAGACTTACCAAATGGGTCCATTATCAGTAAACCAAATATTAAAGAATTGATAACAGAGTTAAACTATGTTGATATTTGAAAAACATATTGAATGTTTTGAATTGAATTAATATTGGTAAAAACATAGCGGATATTGAATATAACTCTCACATGTTATCTCTACCTCCACAGGTGAAGTCTGCCCTGATGGCGGAGGCGCGGAGGAGTGCCGGAGGACTTTCGAAATGGAGCGCATGCGACTGCAGCAGGAGATCTCCGAGCTGAAGGTGGTGAAGAGGCAGATGGAGGAGGCGTTAAGCATGGCCGTTCAAGCCGACAAGAACAAAGCCACCGAGATCCGCAGCGTCTACCATCTCCACCAGGAGGAAATCAACCGCATCAAGAGAGAGTGTGAAAGAGAGATCCGCAGACTGGTGCGTAACACATGCAGTATTAATCAATCAATTCATCTGTCAGTAAATGACTCAGTCGGTCTAAATACATACCCATATATATATATTTGCTTGGGTGGCAGCTGATAATTAAAACACTTACCCCAGGTTTCTCCACAGGGACTGTCTGTGCAATTAATGTGCTGAATGAAAATCTTTTGTTAACTGGCAGAGCTTCACACGGTTTACATGGGAAAACCACATGGGTGTTGCCATGATGGAAACAGGAAGCTGGAGACGTTCCTATTGGTCAGGCATATCATTTGATGAAAGGAATTAATAATTGGCATTTATTTAGCAAAAATTCACATAATGATTACAACACACTTCTGTAAGAATTCAAATTTCTGTACAAGTTCCATTCAAATCAGTTGATTGAAGCCCCGCCCCTTGCGTGTTAATCTCCGCCCATTCGGATTATTTTGACTTATTTAGACAAGCTTTATAAACCACCTCAACTACAGAGTTTATTGCAATGCTGGATATTATTCTTGTGTGGGCTGGAATGAACTGACACATTTTATTCATTTAAATAATTAATTTTTCTTTAAATAAATTATGTAGTAAAGTGGTTTAAAAACAGCAGACACTGCAAATCAGTACAAGTGGAACATTTTTTATATATATGTGTATATATATATTATACACACACATATGTATTTGTTTATTCAATTGTATACTACATATTGCGATATATAATAAAGCTGTTATATTGTTAGTAGTAGTAGTAGTTTTTATATAATATATAGCAGTACTGTAATATACAATCATATCTTTTCTTTTTTTAAATTGCTTTTGCTCATTATTTCGAGATTATATGATTACTCATGCCATGATATAAGATTTTGATAGTACTTCTCACCCCCATAAGCATTTATGCCCTAATCATATCCCATTCTATTTCATCATTGTAGAGCTATTGAATACATGTTACTGGTATATTATCTGGTGAGTTGTGAATGCAGAAGGTCTGTCTGCGATTAGAGGCTTGTTTCGTGGTTGTGTTTTGCGGATATATTGATCTTTGGATTATTTATTGTATTGCATGGAAGGCTAAGGATGATAATCACGTTTAGTGAGCAGAGTGGCAGGGCATGCCAAGGTGAACACGGCGTGTGTGTGTGTGTGTGTGTGTGTGTGTGTGTGTGTGTGTGTGTGTGTGTGTGTGTGTGTGTGTGTGTGTGTGTGTGTGTGTGTGTGTGTGTGTGTGTGTGTGTGTGTGTGTGTGTGTGTGTGTGTGTGTGTGTGTGTGTGTGTGTGTGTGTGTGTGTGTGTGTGTGTGTGTGTGTGTGTGTGTGTGTGTGTGTGTGTGTGTGTGTGTGTGTGTGTGTGTGTGTGTGTGTGTGTGTGTGTGCGGTTGAGTGTGTGTGTGTGTGTGTGTGTGTGTGTGTGTGTGCGTGCGTGCGTGCGTGCGTGCGTGCGTGCGTGCGTGCGTGCGTGCGTGCGTGCGTGCGTGCGTGCGCGCGCATGTTTGCTGACGCAAGTCCAAAACTGTCCTTTATGGACGAGACAGACCACCCAACAAAGCCAGCCCATCATTGGAGATTCTTGCTGAAGCAAGCACTGTTTGTTACCGGATGCCTCAAATCCTGCAGGAAAGGTCTGATGTTAGTTTTCTAAATGATCAGACTTATGATTTTCATCTGGTAGAATAAAAAAGAAAATCAGCTTGCAAGCAACCACCTAGTAGAACTCAATAACAACCCAGCATCCGCCTAGCAACGCCCTAGTAACCTCATAGCAACAAACATGGATTGATGAGGGGAAGCAAAAGACACATGATGTCAGTAAGCTGAAATATGAGACTGTACAAAAAAAGAATGAAATAGCAGAATGATGAATCACACAAGGTGTTTCCTGATTGGTCAACTGCCGTGATGACATCAGCGCCAGTTTGAAGGATGCCAAGCCGGCTGTAGAAATGATCTGATGGGAGGGAGAGACACTGCGCCTGTGTGATTTTAAATGAAAGAGACGTTCAGATCTCGGTTAAATTAAATCATGGTATTTATTCTGGTCTGGGTTGAAGTGAAACATCAATCAAGGTCATTTTCTCATATTACGTGAATGTGGAAGGCCTTGTGTAAGTGCATCTATATGCATTGTTGGTACACCGTCTGAGAGTGATGTGAGGAACGCATTGAATACCGAAACTGTTGAGAGGGCATCTGATGCAATCCACAGGGGAATGCTGGATATCGAGTACTGGGATGTTGTTTTAAATAGTGCTGAGTCTCCAGAAAATACCTTATTTACACGAGCAGGACTCTTTATTTGTTACACAGATACAAATGTGAAATGGCCTATACTCTTACAAGTTTATTTCCTAAAGAAAACTATCTATGGGGGTATGTGCATGTATTTTGCACTTTATAATAATAAAAAGAACATTTCTAGTATCTCGGCGTGTAATCCCTTTTTGGACACACAGCAAATAAATTCCATTTGAGTTTTTACACTTTTTGAAAGATTTAGTTTTTTTATTATTTATTTATATTTATCCATATGTATTTTTTTATAGATTTTTCATTTATCATTTTTTTATATTATTATTTATTTACTTACTCATAACATACACACTGTAAATAAATTCCACCTATTTCAATTTGAGAGCTTTAATTCGGTTGCTGAATTAGAATTTTAAGTATTATCAACTTGGTTGTGAAAATAATTTAAACTGACTTAAAAAATCAAGTTGAAAAAAAATCAACTTATAAAAAGTTGAAGTTGAAATCACTCAACATATTTTGAAGTAATATGAAAAACATAAGCTGCCATGACTTACTGATCATATCACTTTTACAGTAAGCAGCCACATAAACACAACACTCAAGCAAGCTCGTAGCAGCATGTTTAAAACATTATGAATATGGCATAACTGTCAACCACCCACGGTACATAGCAACATGGCAGTCTATTTTTACACTGGCAAACATAAGTCCCCTTATTCAACAGTTTCTCTCTTCTCATTTTATACAATAAACATTTGTTTATGAGTTTAATAAAGTGTGTAATATTTGAGCCACTAGCATAATCAGATGGAATGGCAGAACTAATAATGCGTGTTAATTTGTAATACGGAGTAGAAAATGACACGTCACCTTTAATAAGTCATGGCAATATTTGTTTTAGTGCCTGGAGCTCTTCATAGTTCAAACGCGTCTGTCCTCTGCATGCAGACAGACTGTACGTTCATTAAGCATGTGTGAATGTGTTTAAAGACTGGGTAAATAATGTTGAGTCCGTGGATAAGGGGCGTAACAGGATTAGTTTCAGAGAAGGAGACGCGGTCTGACACATGAAAGAGAGACTCAGTCGTCTGAGGTGTTGAGATGTCAATTACAGACGGGCTCAGACGCTCACGAGGGAACGTGGATTACAGCTGTCCCGCCTTTTCTGAGGAGATATAGGCCTCGGCCGTTTGAGGGAGTTCGGATCAGCCTGGTGTATTGTTCAAAAAGGCTTTACATTATTCTCACAAAAAAACGAGCTTCGAGTTTTTGATAACATAATGCACAACACATTAACACTACTCCAGAAGTGATCCCATCAACAATAGTTAATTAAAATGACATTATTCTCTAATATACAAACATGTTTGTTGGTGCATGCTTCACAATTATTAGTATATATATATATATATATATATATATATATATATATATATATATACATATATATATTAGTGCTGTCAAACGATTAATCGCGATTAATCGCATCCAAAATAAACGTTTTTTGTTTACATAATATATGTATGTGTGCTGTGTATATTTATTATGGATATATGAATACACCCACATGCATGTGTATATATTTCAGAAAAATAACTGATTCTCAATCTAAATGATTGAAATGTTTCTCTCCTTCTTTGATGTTTAATATAATATTGGTTTAGTCCAATGAGGATGCATTATGGGCAGGGCTTATTGGATCAATGCTGAAAGATGACTGACAAAATGCAGTGTAAAAATTCAAATGGTTATGAAATATTTGAGTTCTAATTATTTCTGTGAGAAGAAAGAGACTGCAGAGTGATATGAAACTAGCACAGCACAAGGGGAAAAACTGAAATGTATGCTGTTTAGCAGTCATTATACAAAAATATCTGACCGCAGAATACTGCAGTTAACCAATCATAATCGAGTACAGTAGGTACGTGTAATAATTAATGCATATTCGTGCTGGTTGGCTTCACATTCAAAGCACGGTTCGACGAGAACGCCGTTTGATGAAGGAAAATTGAAAAATTAGGACATTTCCACGAAGCAGCAGGGCTTGCTGTGTTCAGATCCATGTTAAGCAGCGCAGCGGCAGGAGTTTGCTGCTGGTGTCCGTCCCTCACGGGTCTGGAGCCCTGCGGTCTGGCCTGGAGCCCGGATATTGAATGTCCACGGCTGATATTTCTTTATTAAATTAATTCATCATGCACATGAATCACCAAGGCAACAGTGAGGCATGTGTAATTGCATACATCATAATCAACATATCCATGCAGCTCATGGAAACAGTGTGTTTAAAACGCTTGTGTCGTGTAATGTGCATTTATGCTGAATAAGTGTCTTTCTCTAGCCGCATGGATGCCTAATTTTCCCACCGAGCCATGTAGCGCTTTATATAACACAGATAAACATAGACGCAGCCTGAGATTTCTTGTGAGATGCTCTGATCGCTGTGGTAACGCCTACAGTGGGCGTCAATGTGAGTCACCTGACAGAGAATGAGTCATTTAACACCAGAAAGATTTAAAGAAAGAGATGTTCTTTCATTCATTAAACACTTTTCTCTTCTTCAGCATGTTGAAGAATAACAGTGTCTACAGAGATTTCAACTGAGGGGGTTGGAATGTATACCGGGGCTAGTTGTCACAAGGTTAACTTTTTCTGTCTTTGCTGTTTCATGGGTTATGTTTCATTGTTTTACGGTTTAAATTTAGGTGAAAATACACTCTTTTTTTTAGTACCAAGGTCAAATTTTTTATATAAAAAAACAGGAATATTGTGAAATATTATTAGTTTAAAAAAAAAAATCTACTTTAGAAAAAAATTATATTTAACTCACAATTTTGGATTGTGAGAAATAAACTCGAAAAAGTAAAAAAGTCTGAATTCTGAGTTTACATCTCACAATTCTAACTTTTTATTCAGGATTATGAGTTTTTTATTATGCAATTCTGAGCTTGTATCTCCTAACTCCAACCTTTTATCACAGAATGTGAGAAACAAAGTAAGAATTGTAAGATGGTTTCTTTGAGTTGAAGGTTCAGAAGAATAGCATTTGAAATAAAGATCATCTGTAACGTTTTAAATGTCTTTGCTGTCAATTTTGATTGATTTAATGTAGTACTGTCAAACAATTAATCGCGATTATCACTTACAAAATAAGAGTTTATGTTTACATAATATATGTATGTGTGCTGTGTTTATTTATTATGTATATATAATTTCACACATTCAGTATATATTTTGAAAATATTTACATGTATATACATATAATATTTTATAGTATATATAAATATATTTAATGCATAACATTCTATTTTCTTAAATATATACATGCATGTGTTTGTATTTATATATACATAATAGATAAACAAAGCACACGTACATATATTATGTAAACATAAACTCTTATTTTGGATGCGATTAATTTTTTGACAGCACTAATTTAACGCATCCTTGCTGGAAAAAAAATCAACAACATTAATTTCTTTAAAAATAATGTTTTGACATATTCGAGTTGAGTGATATTCAGTGAATGGTACCTTTTTTTCTCAGGATATAAATATTCATTAGGTTATTTTGTGGAAAGGCTTAAAAATATGCATCTGTCCAAAAAAATAGATTTTCAAAAATAAAGCCTGAAAAATATTCACTGGAGTAAAAAAGTGTGACAACTAGCCACAGTCTCTCCCTTTTCAATGAGAGTTTGAAAGAATCAGTATCAGTTCACACTTTATACTTAACTGTCAAAGATATTCAGCTAATTACCATTTCCATGCAGGTTTTAGAAACTGAGATGTATAAATCGTATGCGGTGTTTGAATCAGTGCATAATTGGAGTGTAATGCTTCTTTTGAACTGCTGTTCAAGGTCTGTGTGAGCTATTTCTGGACTGTACGTGAGGCCGATTTTCCACTTAGGTGATTTATTAGAGCTGTGATTTGTGACAGGTCAGCCTAAAGATTTTCCATTTGCATGTTCAAACGTGAAAGGAATTGTAAAAGTCTAATAGTTCGCTCACAGAGAACTGAATACTGCTGCAAACCTCCCTATAATGGAGCTCTAGAGGTACAGTAGCTATAAAATATGTGTGTATTTGAGAGGAGAACATCAAGACAGAGAAAGCAAGCAGCGCAGTTCATTTCTTTGAGTGGTGCTGCTGTTTGCTGCTGTTTAGTTGCTGTGATGTGAATGTGAGGAGTTTATGAAAGGGATTTATTCGGTCTTTCTCTTACTGATAGACAAGTGTGATTGGATCACTTTGTTCCTATAGACGTGGAGCGTGCTCTGAGTGTCAGAACACATCCGATAGCACAGAAATGTCTGATTCTCTACAGGTAGTGTAGGTGTGCAGCACTTTTGCAAGGATTTGTTGCATTTTGACCCCTTTATATATACCATTTATGTGCTTTCAGAAGAAAAAGACAAGCTGTTACTGGGGTGGAACCCTTACAAAAGATACTAATATCTACACTTAGGTAGTAATATGCTCCATGTTAGGAGTAAATAAGGTATTTTGAATGGGTTCTTCCCCAGTAACCGCTTTGGGAAATAAACCTTAAATAAAGCAGTGCATAAGTGTATTATTTAGCCTTCACTTTCTGTAGCTGCGCTTGTTTGATTTGATTCAACTTGAGAAAATAAACCTAACTAAAACCATCATTTTAATGGATTTTAAGGTCACTAATTCATTTAAATGCATAAAACCCGTTTAGACATTTTATGGATTTTGGGAAATAAAATGCAAATAAATAAATAAATTGACCAATAATTAAAACTATAGCCATAAAAATATTTTTCTTAAAAAAATGTTTTTACGATATTGACAAAAACATACATACATACATAAAATGCTAAACCTAACTATGGAAAAAAATAAAAACGAATTCAAAATCAAGTCTGTAATAATATCTCAATGCTTGTAAAATGACCCTGGACTGCTGTGTGGTAACTGTTTCCTCCTGCGGTTTGCCGGTCATGTTTTGTGTCTACTTACACGGCTGTGTCCCGTTTAAGGCAGAATGTGTGTGACTGTGCTGTGTTCTGTCCTGTAGATGGATGAGATTAAACTAAAGGAGCGTGCTGTCTGTGGGCTGGAGAGAGAGCTCAGCGCTCAGGCGGGCCACACGTGGAAACTACAGCAGCAGAAACAGGCTGTAGACACTCAGCTGGCCCTGCTGCGAGACTCCAGCCCCAGACGAGAGGGCCCTTATTCACCGCTAGCAGAGAACACCGCTAACCCTGTAAGCACCTCTCCTTCATTACTAAACCTGCTCTTCTGCTTTCACTGTGCTCACCCACTCCATCCGTTTTCCTCAACCCAGATTTATAGCAATATAAAGCACAACAGTCAGATTTCTGAAATATGTCCCATTCATATTCTCCATAGACAAACTGCTTTTGAGCGATAACATGTAAAGTTTCCAAGACAGACCTAGCGTGAGCTATTAGGCGATGGTATATGCTTCTTTAAAAAGCTGGACCATTTTTAAAAAGTCATGTCAATTTCCTAGTAAAAAGATATACTAGCAAAAACATATTAATCTGTATGTTTGGAAATTATGCAATTCACTTCAAATATAAGATCTTTTCAAAAAGGTTTTATATATAAAATAAATATTATATATACAGTCGTGGTCAAAATTATTGGCACCCTTGGTAAATATGATCAAAGAAGGCTCTGAAAATAAACCTGCATTATTAATCCTGTTGATCTTTCATTTAAAAAAAATCACAAAAATCGAACTTTTATTGAACTAAAACAATTGAAAATGGGGTAAAATCTCATTATGAAATAAATGTTTTTTCTCAAATACACATTGGACACAATTATTGGCACCCCTAGAAATTCTTATGAGTAAAATATCTCTGAAGTATTATTCCCTTTCATATTCATAATTTTGAGCCCCCCAGGGTGATTATGAACATGAAGTATCCAGCCATGGCTTTATAGGAGAAAAACTGGCAAATGGAGGTTTCAAAAAGTATTGAATAAAAGGGTGCCGTTAATTGTGGCCAATGTATATTAGAGAAAAACATTTATTTCATAATGATATTTAGTGATAATGATAATGATATAATGATATATTTTTTTTATACAATATCAAAATGATTAACAATGCAGATTCATTTTCCACAGCCTTCTTTGGTCATATTTACCAAGGGTGCCAATAGTTCTGACCACAACTGTAAGAGATTATGGAATGAGTAGTGCATTCATTCATTCATAAAAGTTGTTAAATATACAGTTTTGTACATTTGTCTCTTTGAATGATTTGTAGACTACCAAATAAATGTGGGGTTTTTGAACGTATATATCTTTTTTTTTATTGGAAATAAATTGATACTTTTATTCATCATCAACATTAAAAGTTACAGTAAAGACATTTATAATGTTACAAAAGGTTTCTGTTTTAAATAAATGTTGTTATCTTAAATATATATATTAATTAAAGATCCAGCTAATCAGCATTTCACCTTTACCATCACAGGAATAAATTACATTTTAAAATACATATAAAAAAATTCAAATTGTAATAATATTTCACAATTTTACTGTTTTTTACTGTATTTTTATCAGACTTGGTGAGCATGAGAGACTCTTTCAAAAACATACTTAATTATATAAAAATATACTTAATTTAGGAGCTGGTTAGTTTTGGGTTAATGGCTTATTTCTTATTGAAAATATTTTAAATGCCTATGGAGAAAATAAATGGGGAAAAACACTTACAGAAACAAGGTTGATAGGTAAAGTGGTCAATGACTGTTGCACTTTACTGTTTATTATTGATCAGCTATGCTGTTATTCAGCATCAGTCCTTGAAGAACCTTTAAAGATTTCTGATTATTTTAAGGTTTGTATTCCAATCCACTATAAGAACATAAAAAGGTCATTAATGTGCATGTGGTATTACCGTTATGCACAGCAGGCTGTCCCTGCTTGATTTCAAGAGAAAGAAAATGCTATAAAAGTGTGCAGTATGCCCCTAAAAAGGCGTTTGATTAATTGACTGGTTGGAGTTGTAAATACAGTTTTGTGCAAAGGTTCAAGGAATGTAACTGATCTGGGTTTGAGGGAAATATTGCTGGTCCATCCGCTGGAGTAAACGCAGATCTGTCCCGGGATCCTCCCGCTTGACAGCACGACTAATGTCCTGTTCTTTCCTACATCACACATTCACAGCGTTAGAGTCATAATTACACCTCTTATTGTGTGCGCAGACTCATCTATAGACATTAGTGACTGATTTTCATTAACAGCAGTAACTTTTTAACACTTCGTGTTTCTACTCAATTAACTTTTGTTAGTAATGTTTGTATCCGGAATGATCATCAAAAGCTACCACACCAAATGCATTAATTTGGTCTTTATTGAATGTATTATTCTGCACCTAAATAAACCATTAATAGCATGAGCTACCGTATTTCTAAATGCCAAACGCCTGCTGTTTTGGCTTTGTGTTAGGTTTGAGCTTTTACTTATTTCCCTGCACACATGATCAAAAATGTATTTAAAACAAGTTTATTTGCAGTCTCCTGCTGCGGATTGAATAAGGGCCTATTTAGTTTGCCATATGTTCTATTTTAATCCTTTCTCTGGAGTCTAACAAAGAAGCTTGTGATATTCATCTTCTTTACAGTGGATTTACATTTATGCATTTTACAGAGGATTTCATCCAAAGCAACTTAAAGGAATTGTGTTTCTTAGGTTTCACCATGCTTCTTGTTGAGCTACAGAAATTGTTTAGGAATATATATATATATTTGTCTTGTTTATTAGTCTAGTTTTTAATGTTTTTCTTTATTCTTCATATGGCTTGATTGCGGTGTAATAGACTTGATTCACCGGTGTGGTGTATTGTGATATTAACTTACTGAGAGAAGCAGTGTTTAAAGCAGCTGTTTATCATTTATTGCAATTTAATATTTACAATTTAAAATATTATTACAATTTTAAATAACAGTTTCTAGTTGAATATACTTTCAAATGTAATTTATTCCTGTGATGCAAAGCTGTATTTTCAGCATCCATCTATAACTCCAGTCTTCAGTGTCACATGATCTGTCAGATATCATCCTAATATGCTGATTTTCTGCTCAAGATACATTATCAATGCTTATTTTTTTTTAGCTGAATATTCTTTTTTAGTATTCTTTGATTAATAGAAAGTTCAAAAGAACAACATTTATTTGAAATAGCAATCTTTTGCAACCTTATAAATGTCATTACTGTCCCTTATTTTAACTTAATTTAATGCATCCTTGACAAATAAAATATATAATTTTTTTAATAATATAATTTGAATGCTATATACAACAGTGTAGTGTATCAGCGTATTAATTGTACAAATAAAAACATTGTTTAGTCTTAAAGCAGCTGATCATCATTTCTGTGGCACTAAACTGATGTTAAAAAAATTATTACCTGTTTCCAACAAGTTGAAAGTCTCCTCGGGTTGCCAGTTGTTTAGTCAAATATAATGATATACAGGTATAAAAATGATTTAGCTATGAGATGGGCATTTCACTCTGTCATCATGCAGCAGACAGCAGCCGGCTGAAGGTGTGAGTGTGATCTTTCAAACATATCACCTTCTGGGGGAAGTCGTGGCCTAATGGTTAGAGAGTCACACTCGTAATCCAAAGGTTGTGAGTTTGAGTCTCGGTCCGGCAGGAATTGTCGGTGGGGGGAGTGAATGTCCAGCGCTCTCTCCACCTTCAATACCACGACGAGGTGCCCTTGAGCAAGACACCGAACACCCAACTGCTCCCCGGGTGCCGCAGCATAAATGGCTGCCCACTGCTCCGATGTGTGTGTGTGTGTTCATTGCTGTGAGTGTGCACTTGGATGGGTAAATGCAGAGCACGAATTCTGAGTATGGGTCACCATACTTGGCTGTATGTCACGTCACTTTCACTTTCTCAGGAGTCAGGGCTGTTAGGAAACACGTGGACACACTTTGTATTCACACATTCGGAGTATTCTTGCGTCTCTATATCCGAGGCTTGTTTCCCAGCAGCAGAACATTCGTGTTGCTGTGGGTTTGATGTCTGCTTCTGTTGTGGTGGAGCTGCTGCTTTCGTTTTCTCTGCTTTCAGTGCAGCTCTTTGTCAGATGTCTCTGGGAAACATTGCCAAATCACCAAATGGATTTGAAATAAAACAAATAAATAAAAAGTGTATATATGTCAAGACTTTGATGTTTGTCGGACATGTTTAAAGAAGCCTTGCATGAGCTGCTTTCTTTTTTATTGTGATGCAGGCTGTTAAACACGGTGGACACCATGGAATCGTGATTCGGATGTATTAACTGGTAGTATTCCGCAGACATTTTTGTTTCCAACACATTGTGTTTTATGTTTATGTCTTGTATGTGTTGCTTTTCAATCTTTCCTGGAAAAATATGGAATTTGATCAGTGACCTTTCAGTTCTTTGTCAGATGTGGCCGCGCCAGAGCGCTCTGACTCTGTTCCCTCCTCCCACTGTTTCTACGGTACCTGACATTATGGAATATTGCCTATCCATCCCATCCATCCATTCCATCACATCCATCCATAAAAGTGTATATATGTCAAGACTTTGATGTTGTCTCATTCCAGCCTTGCCAGATAGAGACAGATAGATAGATAGATAGATAGATAGATAGATTACGAATGAAGAGTGTTTTTCCAGTTACCTGCAGTCGGTTTGTTTTCCAGATGCAGCAGTTGGATGAGAAGGACGCTCGACGTTTCCAACATAAAATTGCAGAACTGAGTGCTATTATCCGCAAACTAGAAGATCGCAATGCACTGCTTTCAGAGGAACGCAATGAACTGGTGAGTCTGTGCTGGTGTGAAAATGTGTTACTTTTTTATTTAATTGTATATTTATTTTATGGAAAAATATTTATTTTCTGTTATCTTTTATGTTTATTGTTTTGTTAAAATATGTATTTTATTTATGTTTGTTATGGTAAAAATATTTATTTAATTTAATTTTGTTATATTTGTTCTGTTTTAATTTATTGTTATGATAAAAATATTTGTCCATCCATCCCTCCCTCCATCCCTCCATCCTCCATCCCTCCATCCCTCCATCCCTCCATCCATCCATCCCTCCATCCCTCCATCCCTCCATCCATCCCTCCATCCATCCCTCCCTCCCTCCCTCCCTCCATCCCTCCATCCATCCATCCAGTTTATGTGTTCAGTTTGTCGTTTACTGTAATATCAATTAAAGAGTGTTTTTGCCTCTAAGTGTTATGTGATAGTGTGAATGTTCTCTGTAATGGTGGTAAGTGTGTGTGCGGTGATGAATGACTTCAGTGTTTCCTCCTCTCAGCTCAGACAGTCTTAAAGATCAATACAGAGACCGAGTGATTTAAACATGGCAGCAGAAACCTTCAGCAAGGGTTAGGACTCCGTTTACCTCTCGATACAGTCCTCGACAATGACTTGACTTTAAGTAGACCGAAATAGCCCAGTCGGCTTCTCTGTTGGTTTAGATTTCATGTCTTAAACTCATTTTCCAACTAGTTAGACAGCCTCAGTTCTTCAAATGTGCACTCCAGGTCATTCAGTTGTGCAATATCTCTGATCACATTTTGAAATATCGCGTTGTGTTCAAAATAAGTAACTTTGCAGGTTTTATTTGTAAAAGTATTTTCTGAAATCAGTGCTAGTATAGCCGTCTTTCCTTAAGGAATGATATTCATGCATTTTAAATATCCAACTATTATTTAGGGTTACTGCATGCTTTTGTTTCTGTGTGTTTGTGCTCAGTTAAAGCGTCTTCGTGAAGCTGAGAGCCAGTATAAGCCATTACTGGACAAGAACAGACGTCTCAGCCACAAGAATGAGGAACTGGCTCATGCATTCAGACGCATGGAGAACAAACTGCAGTTCATCACTCTGGAGAACATGGAAATGGTATTGAAGCGAAACCACTCACTGAACACGTCTGTATTTGCATAGTATGAGTATGACTGTTTAATTGAGAGAATATAAGTATATTTTTAGTTTTAAGAAGTTATAGTTACATCACAGGATCTTTTACAATTAACTATAATAGAGGCAAAATTATATTTAAAATTAAATATGTTGTTGAAAATCAAATATTGGCCAGTAAAAGTTCTTAAAATACTGATGTTGATTAAAAAAGTTAATCGACATGCAAACTACCAAACACTTGGGGTTAGTAAGGTTATTTTATTTATTTATATTTAAAACAGATGTCTTTTATACTCACCAAGACTGCATTTATTTGATCAAAAATAGAGAATAAAAACAGACATATCGTCTGTTTTTTTATACAATTTAAAATAAAGGTTTCCTATTTTAATATTTTTATATGTAATTTGTTCCTGTGATCAAAGCTGATTTTTCAGCATCATTACTCCAGTCTTCAGTGCCACATGATTCTTCAGAAATCATGCTAATATGAGTATGCATTTCTATGCATTTCTTATTAATTTCAATGTTGAAAACAGTTGTGCTGCTCAGTATTTTACTGAAAACCATGAGACTTTCAGCATACTTTGAATACAAATATATATATATATATTGTTACCACAAATTAATAACACATCTTTTGTTACGTTACAGAAGTCTTCACTGTTACATTTCATCAATTTAATATTTCCTTTTTTAAATAAAAAAATCCTGCTGCCCCCAACGTATCCTGAAGACATCAGTATTTTGTTTGCCAATGCAGTCTTATTGCTTTTATTAAATAAATGCACCTGCTCTTCTGCAAATGAACAAATCAAAATAGTTCCTCTTGGAAATGTAGTTAATGCAGTAAATGCATGATGAGGGGGCTGGAAGAGCCGGTTCTGTTTTGACCAATTTATATCCAACAACGGCTCCTCTGTCATTAGACATAATTGGCCATTTCCAGTTCAGACACATTACTGTTATTTTATTGATTCCCTAGACAAAAGAAGCATCCATCTGCCTATGCTACTGCCTAAACCTGTTTATATATGTTTTATACTGAAGTCATCTTTTCAGATGAAGTTCACTCTATTTGCATAAAACATTAGCTTTGAATACTGAGGTATCTTTATGTAACATGGTCGTGTTTGCATGAGTCGTTCAGCATCCAGCAAGTACACTGCCTTGTTACTGCTCATGTCTAAATGATCTAATCACTGACAACTCCTCAGACACGAGTAATGATCTGCCAGCAGTATCTGTGCACACATCCGGTCACTTGCTGTTTTATTTTGCAGCGAGAGAAGGCTGAGACGATACGCCGGCCCAGTTCTCTGAACGATCTGGATCAGAGTCAAGAGGAAAGAGAGATTGAGTTTCTCCGACTACAAGTGCTGGAACAACAGAACATAATCGACGATCTGTCCAAGGTATCAGCATTTCTTCTCACATGGATGCACAAAACAGTATTTAAAAGCCACAGTTAGATTAGGAGTTAAATGATATGGGGTCAGTTTAAAAAAAGTAATTATGTACATGCAAACTGTGTCTTGCTGTTCTCTGATCAGTCTGCTTTAATTTCCAGGAGTTGGAAACCGCTGGATACGTGAAGAGTGTGATAGTGAGTCATTTTGCCTCTGGGAAATATTCACTGGGAAATATTCACTGGGAAATATTCACACTGGGAAATATTCACTCTGGGAAATATTCACACTGGGAAATATTCACACTGGGAAATATTCTCACTGGGAAATATTCACACTGGGAAATATTCTCACTGGGAAATATTCACACTGGGAAATATTCTCACTGGGAAATATTCTCACTGGGAAATATTCACACTGGGAAATATTCACACTGGGAAATATTCACACTGGGAAATATTCACACTGGGAAATATTCTCACTGGGAAATATTCTCACTGGGAAATATTCACACTCACACTGGGAAATATTCACACTGGGAAATATTCTCACTGGGAAATATTCTCACTGGGAAATATTCACACTGGGAAATATTCTCACTGGGAAATATTCACACTGGGAAATATTCACACTGGGAAATATTCACACTGGGAAATATTCACACTGGGAAATATTCACACTGGGAAATGCTAAAATGTTTTTGCATATGAGCGTAGTACATGTTACCTAACAAAACCCAGATGAAAATGTCTGCAGAGATATCTGTTTTCTCAAAGGGTGAATGAAATTATCAACTGAAATGAGTGAGTAATGTACTGTATGTGAGGTTCAGATAATATATAAATACAGCTGCATACATTTCTTTCTTTCTGTAAATCTGGAAGTGTAGTGGAAACAGCCACTTGTGCTTTATAGGAATGAGATGTTCATGCATGATAGAGAATCGTGTGTTCTGTTCTTTAACAGAATCTTGTTTCTCAGGATAGAGACATGCTGCTGAGGTACAGGAGACAGGACAGCCTGCGCAGGAAGAAGCCCTTCAGAAGCTGTAGGGTACGCAGACATCAGGACTGAACTGCACATGCACAGCTCAAACACATTTCTTTAAAAGTGCACGTAAGATACAAGCATGAAGGTGAAAGAAATCACAAGCATTCTGGCACAGTAAAAAAAACAAGAAGGCCTTTTATAAAGTGGTTTTCCCATTAATAAAAAATTAATAATACGTTTTGAATCAGCTAAAGAATAAATAAATACATTAGAGACTTGGTGTTGTTTCCATACACAAGGAAATATATCGGTATCGGCCAAAATGAGTTGAAAAATATTGACATATCGGATATCGGCAAATCCAATATCATGCATCCCTATTATTTTACATTACTGCATAATTCTGTAATGTCTTATTTTTATATAATATTTACTCATACATCGCATTATTTGTGATTATGCATTTTAAGATTAATTATACATTCCTTTTATAATCATAGTGTGTATAGAATATTTGCTTGACATTTTGTATTTCACTTTTTATTTGCTTATTTTGTTTAGTTTTCATAATCATATACTTTTAATAATTATGCATGGATTATGCATTTATTTTATTATCATATTTTATGTATGAACTATTTAGTTTAAAATATTATTATTTTAGGTTTTGTTTTATATTTTATTGACTGATTAGCATAATTTAATACGCAATAAATGCATAAATATGCAATTATTTTTATATCAGTACTAAATATTATAATTATAATTATTATATAATGATGTCTTTTGATGATTAAGCACCACTGAACCATTGATTAATCCTAGTGATGTTTTATTAAATTTTTTTATATATATATTAATTTATGCAACAATTAACATTAACCATGTCATTCTCACAGAAACGATCAAGAAATATATTTAGATTATATTTTTATGAAGATTATAAGCCTATTTTCTCTGTTAGTATTTGTTGCTATTTTTAATTGACAAAATTTAGATTTTTTTTAATCATTATTTATTTTTTATTTATTATTATATTTGTCTTTTTCCTTGCCTTCTGTATATTTAAACTAAATCTCTCTCGTTCTCTCCACAGCCGGTGGTGGAGACGTTTTTTGGCTATGATGAGGAAGGCTCTATAGACTCGGACGGCTCCTCTATTTCCTACCACACAGACCGAACGCCCTGCACGCCAGAAGATGACCTCGAAGAGGTGCGTGTGTGTTTGTGTGTGTTTGTGTGGGACTGTAGACTATAACCGTAAACCTGTCGTGACTCTGTGCTCAGGGGATGCTTAAGGAGGAGATAGATCTGCGCTTCCGTCAGCTGACGATGGAGTATCAGGCTCTTCAGAGAGCTTACGCGCTCCTGCAGGAGCAGGTGGGAGGAGCGTTTGATGCAGAGAAAGAGGTCAAGGTAAATCATTTAAACATCCCAGTCATGACATATTTAGATTCACTCTCTTTACAGTAACAACAACATCTCAGCTATTAGCAGATGGCTGTATAGTTCAAAATATGAATATGGTTCTTTTTGCAATATTACACAATACAATAGAGCATCAAGCTTTTTTGACCACAACGAGTGACATTCTCCATTTCTGTAATGATTTCTCTTCAGTACAAAATTCTAGCTAATTCCAGCTTCACAAGACAATTGCATTTTATCCTCCCAAAATTGTCCTTGTTTAAAAAAAAAAAATTTTTTTAAATCAACATCACCATGAAATCAAAACAGACCACATTATTCTAAAGAACAAAATATTTGATCATTGTATTTTTTCATTTAAATGAAATGCACCTTTGTGTGTAACATCATAAATTCCATCGTAGTTTTCAACTCCTTTCCTCCAATCACCTTTAATCAACATTCTGGTAACGCCCACTTTTCACAATCCAATTCATTCCTGAAAATCTAAATTAAGTCCCGCCCTACAATTGTTTCCTAACTGAATATAATATTTTACTCAAATACACAAAAGTAAAATGGTTTACGAATGGCATTTATTTTTTGTATTTTTTTTACAGATGATAATTGTTTGTCTGTTTTAGACTCGAGAGCAGCTTCAGGCCGAACTGATCCGGTTCCAGACCAGAATAGCAGATCTGGAGCGTGTTCTAAGTCATCAGGGACGGGTAAAACACCAGCACTATTACCGTTACAACTGCAAAATAACATTTAGCACAGTTCTGCTTGCATAATTCCATTAAAGAATAGTTCACAAAAATGAAAATAGCTGAAAATGCACTTACAACATGAAATAAATCCAACATGTAGAAGAGTTTTTCTTCATTGGAACAGATTTGGAGAAATTTAGCGGTACGCTACTTGCTCACCAGTGGATCCTCTGTGTTGAATGGGTGCCGTCAGAATGAGTATCTAAACAGCTGATAATCACAAAACAATATCAACAAGTGATTTTTTTTCTTACAAGATTTCACTTAACAAGATGATAATTGATGGACTGGAGTTGTGTGGATTACTTGTGATTATCAGCTGTTTGGACTCTCATTCTGACGGCACCCATTCACTGTAAAGGATCCAGAATGTAATACAAAGCGAACCAAAACTTTTTATGTGCAACTTTTGGACCCCATTGAAAGGAAATATAATTTAATCAGAGATTATGAATATGTCTTATGGTGACTTTCCAGAAGTCTTTGACTCTCTGCTTAGTTGTTTTATATTTTTTTCCACCCGAGGGCCACTTATAGTCTAAATCAAGGTTTTTTTGTGGCAACACACACACATGATGACAACCCTAAGAGTAATCCCATGTATTCCGTGAGTGAAGAGAATGTGAAAGCCGGTTCGAGAGCAGGTCATACATCAGTCTGGGCTGTGAGGGGTACGTGCGCAGCTGAAGCTGTTCTGGGATCAGAGATGCACTGAACGAGAATGAGTCTGGGAGAGGACTTTACATGATAAGATCTGCTTGCTTGCAATCATTTGCATTCATATTATATGTATTTTTCAGGATATGAAGTGGATTGAGGAGAAACAAGCGTTGTATAAACGCAACCAAGAGCTTGTAGAAAAGGTGGGTGAGGAACATCACAATCAGAGCATGTTTAAAATGTTTCTATTAATAACACAGTTTAAGTTTTAAAGTTTGTCATGAATGACTTTGGAGAACTTCGTGTAAAGACAAAAAAGGCTTCTTTGTTGAAGTTACAAAGGCACCGAATTATGGGAATGACCCCAAAATGACCCTCTTTCAGCAGTTCAACAGTGGTTTTAATTAATTTCATGAAGCCGATTTGAGGCAGTGAATGCAGCTCATTTGTTTCACAGACAGTTTTTCGGTCAGATGCCTTTTTTTACCCCATACTTTGTGCTTTTTGTTCCCAGATTAAAAATCTGGAGATGGAGGAGACGCGGCTGAAAAATGAAATTCAGGATGCGAAAGACCAAAACGAACTGCTGGAGTTCCGAATTCTTGAACTTGAAGTGAGTCTTGAAGATCTCTAGAATGTGTCGTGTGTTTGCAAGCATGTCAGACACAGAGTTGAACTTCTGAAACAGAAGAGTAATAATGATCCTCTTTATTTCTCCAGGAAAGAGAGAGAAGATCTCCAGCCATAAACCTCCAGAACATCCATTTTGCCGAGGGCGTGAGTCCCCTGCAGTTGTACTGTGAGGCAGAGGGTGTTACTGTGAGTTGCCCTGAACCATAGAGAGACCGGGGCTAGTTGTCACATGGGGAAGTTGTATTACTGTAACTATAAGATTTTAATAATTATCAGGTTGGGGCAAGTTGTCACAGTAAAAAGTATGAATGAAAAAAAAGATATTGCATTTTTACTATTTTTAATTTAATAATATGTTACATTATGTTTTGTAACTTTTTAAATATTTTGTGCCTTTTTAATTATTATTTTTTTTATATTAAATTATTTTTAAATTATTGTTTAATGTTGTTACCTTATAATAATATATATAATAATTTTACTCATTAAATCTTTTAAAATTATTTTATATCACCCTACATATAACAACATTTTAAAAACATATGCTTTATCTTTTTACTTATATATATTTATATATATAGTATTTTAAATTGTATTAAATAATGATTTAATATTAATGTTGCATTGTTGTTTTTAGAATTATTTGCCTCCTAAAATGTTTTACAATATTTTTTTTCTGTATCGTACTACATACAACATATTTTAAATATATATATATATATATATGTGCTTTTTTATTATATATAGTATTTTCATATTATGCTCCATATAACTCATTTTAAATACAGACATGTTTTACATAGTATTTTATATTTGATTAAATAATGATTTTATATGAAAACCAGTGCCACAGAAAACAACTCTTACTGTAGATATTTGAGTGGATTTTAATTATTTTAAGGTTCTTGTTGAGTTTTATCACACATATCAGCTGAGAAATCTTCTTTTCTTTCAGCACAGTTTTCAATGTAGTTTTTCTGATGGAACTGATATCAGTCCAAACACGTAACACTGTCCGTGATCCAGCACAGATCTCATCTGCTGATGTCTGGAGGAGGATTCGTGGTTTAATATCTCTCAATTAAAGTCTTTCTCGCACCACAGGACATTGTGATCTCAGAGCTGATGAAGAAACTCGATATTCTGGGGGATAACGCCGTAAGTGTATGTTGATTTCATATGTAAATGTGTGTGTTTCCACATGCCTGGGTGTGTTTGCTACACATGCATATCTCTGTCACTGATGTCTCGTCTTTTCATTGGACGACACGCACAGAATCTGACCAATGAGGAGCAAGTGGTGGTTATTCATGCCAGAACAGTATTAACATTAGCCGAGAAGGTATGTCTTTTTAAAATAACGTTTTATTTCATGTTAATTTCATGCTGTTTTAATGACTCTTTTGACATCTTGTGTCCAGTGGTTAGAGCAAATCGAAGTCACCAAATCAGCATTACAGCAGAAAATGTTGGACATCGGAAATGAAAAGGTAAATGTATTTAAATGTATAAGTTACTACTTACTTATTTTACCCCAAAATACAAAAATAAGTTATTATTTAGAAATAAATTATAATTTTATAAGAATAATAAGCCTATTATGTCTTAGTTTTCCCCAAATTCCCCAAAAATTTACTGTAGATTATTTTCATGATAATTATTAGATTTTCATTGCATATATAAATACTTTACCATTGTTATTTAGCTTTGCTTTTCTTTATTTTATTCCTACCGGGTAATGGGAATTTGGTCTGGTTGGTATATAATTAATATCATGAAAAAAAAAATATATATATACAGTATATACTTTCTTAAAATAATTATTGTCATATTTCATATAAATAACATTGGTTCTAACAACAGGCTTATTTTTTATGTAAATTTTTTTATATAAATTAAAAATATAATAATAATATGCTGAATGACTTTTGTTAATGCTGTGTTTTTATATCAACATTTTGCATTTTCCTCCTAAGGAGCTCTTTAGCAAACAAAAAGGATATTTAGATGATGAATTAGACTACAGAAAGCAGTCTTTGGACCATGCACATAAGGTAAGGACTGTACATCAGATAACACACGGCCAGTTTTACTCTGGTTTTACTCTGTTATGAGCTGCAGTTCTGCCCTCCTGTGCCCCCTGCTGGTGAATGCATGCCATCTCTGTTTCTCTCAGCGTATCCTTGAGCTGGAGGCGATGCTGTTTGACGCTTTGCAGCTGGAGGAGGCGGGTGGGAAGGTGTCCGAGCTGCTGAGCGAGCAGGACCGGGATTCGCTGAGAGATGCTGTGGATCAGTGGAAGAGGCAGGTCTTGAGTGAACTACGAGAGAGAGATGCACAGATACTCCGAGAGAGGATGGAACTGCTACAACATGCTCAAGCGGTATATACTTCTATAAAATATAAGTGAAAGAGATCATGCTTTTACATTACATTTATGCATTTAGCAGACGCTTTTATCCAAAGCGACTTACAGTACTTTCAGGCTATATATTTTTTTTGTCAGTATGTGTGTCCTCTGGGAAGTGAACCCATGACCTTTTGTGCTGCTAATGCAATGCTCTACCACTGAGCCACAGGAACACTCTAAGAGCAGCATTATTTCTACTGCAATGTGCTGTTTATATATATATGTTTTTTCTGCATTGAATATAAAATTTCAATATTTAGTATTGGCCATTTGTTGCTGTTGATTGATCTGTTTTTCCTGTCTCAACAGAGGATAAAAGAGCTGGAAGAATGGATAGAGACACAGAAGCGACAGATAAAGGAACTAGAAGAAAAGGTAATCATAGAGAGCACTCATCTATCATTTTCTATTAAGGTCAGCACAGTCATATTCTCCAATAATATTTTTATCTTTATCTAAATGTAATGTTTATTTTATTCTCTCCTCTTTGTTCCATTGTGTTGTTTTGTCTTTTGTTTTTTCCCCATGTTCAGTTTTTATTTTTATTTTTATTTTTTTCTTTAGCCTTCATTCTTTGGTCGTAGATCTTCCAGAAAGCAGGAAACGGTGTCATGCGGCTCAGTGGACTCTGGTAAAACATGATCATTCATACAGAAAATATGCTCTATATCACTTTTATATCACTCTATATCACTCTTTGTCCAGGAAATGAAATGACAAAACTATGCACCAAAGTAATGTAGTTATATCATCTATTGTTACTGTGAAATCATAAACTAGACAAAGAAAGTTTATCAAGACAGATTTGAATGTTGATACTGAACGTTTACAACATTTTGAAGGTTATACAGTATAAGTCTTATTTAGTTTGTGGACAGTTTAAAGAGATTTGAAGACTGAATATTAAAAACTTTGTGGTGTTTGTCAGCAAGATTTAAATTTTTTTTTAAGAAATAAATATAAAATGATCAAAAGTCATGTAAAAGACATTTTACAAAGTTACAATAGATTTATATTTCTAAGAAATGCTGTTCTTTTTAACTTTATATTAATAAAAGAACCCTGAACAATATATATATATATATATATACAAAAATAATTCTGAAAAAAGCAGTACTTAAGGATTTCTGAAAGGTCATGTGACACTGATTAAATGCTGCTAAGAATTCAGCTTTGCATCACAAGAATAAATTCCATTTAAAATTATATTGAAATAGAAAAAAGTTATTTAACACTGTACAAATATTGCACAATATTACTATTTTTACTGTATTTTTATCAAATGAATGCAGCCTTGCTGAGCATTAGAGAATTCTTTCAGAAATATAAACATGTCACCAGGATTAAGTGTAAATGTTGTTCTTGTTCAGCTCACAGGCCTCAAGTGTTCTTCTGTACCAGAGGAGGGTGACACACGTGTCATCAGGGGTCCCAACCATCTCTTCTGAGCTGATACGAGACCTCAAACTGTTCACATCAACTCTGGAACATGGACATGGAATATGGTGCTCTCATTCTTGTGGACTAAAACGGTTTCTATCCTCCTGACCTTTTGAACTTTGCTTTGTGTGACCTCTGTGCGTGTGGAATTTAAGGACTCTTAAATTGAAACGCTCTCTCCTTTCCCTGCTAAGCAGGTGGTGCTGGAGGCTGCTTCCCTTTGGAAGCCTGATGGAACGAGGCGTTACGTTCCAATCCTTCCTCCCACTGTTTACACTCACTCTGTTTCAGTTCCGGTGGTACAGTACGTCTGGTGTTTGCGTGGTGGCACGCGCCCGCTCCTGTGCATTGGGAAAAGTGGAACTGAAAGTTTAATCCTGGAATTAAAATTGTCTGGTTTTCTAATGTACAGGAGCAGTGTTTCAAATAAATTTCTCAGAGGAAGACTGAAAAACTAAGGATGTTTCTGCGTCTTTTTCTGTTCATTGAAAATAAAGCGGCACAGTGGATTCTAAGATGCACACATACCTCTGAACAGAAACGCAAGGTAAGGTAACCTTGATTTGTACATGCTTTGAATATGATTCATTGTGTGCGTAAAGCAATTCAACATTTACATAATATTTATTTAATTATAATGTTTTAATATTGTTTATAAATATGTAATATTTATGTTATATATATACACTGACCAAAATTATAAACGCAACACTTGTTTTTGCCCCCATTTTTCATGAGCTGATCTCAAAGATCTAAGACTTTTTCTATGTACACAAAAGCCCTATTTCTCTCCAATATTGTTCACAAATCTGTCTAAATCTGTGTTAGTGAACGAGATAATCATCCACCTCACAGGTGTGGCATATCAAGATTTAGACAGATTTGTGAACAATATTTGAGAGAAATAGGGCTTTTGTGTACATAGAAAAAGTCTTAGATCTTTGAGTTCAGCTCATGAAAAATGGGGCAAAACAAGTGACAGTTGCGTTTATAATTTTGGTCAGTGTGATGGGGAGATCCTTGGTGTGGTTACACATGGTCTGCGGTTGTGAGGCCGTTTTGATATATATATATATATGCTAAAGATAACATGTAGATCTTATAAATAATATAAATAAAGATGTGAGTATATTATCATCATCATCATCATCATATTTGTTGAATGCAAATTCAGTTGATCTGTTTGTCCAAGAGGTTTTATTTTAAAAGTACTCAGATGGTCTTTATTGTCAGCAGCAGTTCTGTCAGTAGACGGCGCTACAGAGCAGTTTATCATTTCAAATTATAAGGGTTTTTGACAAGTTTGCAACACTGTATTTTAAAGTCTGAGTTGTCAGAATTTCTTGAGAAATATTTTAGTGTCTAGCAGTTCATATTAAGAGGTTACTAAAGAAGCAATGATGAGGTCTTGCACATACCTTGAGTTGATTTTTTTAAGCTAAACTAATAACATTTCACTTGTTATGAACCTGCCATGTTGCTGAGCTCATATACTTTCCTGTCTGGTAAAATTCAGCTCATGGACGAGAGAGATAGTGAAGGAGGAGAGGAGATAGTGGTAAAATCTAGGTTTTCCGCCTCCGGCTGCTGCTTCCATCTCACTCTGTTACATCTTGCAACTAAGAAATGCCACAGCCTTACAATCAAAGAGAAACCCAGCAAGCGGAAGGCTCCGGAATATGGGCTGCAGCTCACAGATACCCAGGAGTCCTTTGTGTTTTCAGAAATAAGGAAATGAAAATAGATGTCTTTGAAGGTTCTGCTTAACTATAAAACATGCAGGAAAACCCATTTTTGCTACACGGTGTGAATCTAAAAAGAGCATTTGATATGGAAATAAACAGCATGTTTAGTTCATTCACACACACACTCTCCTACTAAAACTGGTTATGAATTTATGATTGTTTTTCTGTTTTCACAGTTTCATTGCACAGTAGTTGATGATATTGTTATAGATCTGTTTATTTACCACGCATGTAAGAAGTGGTAAGATCATCTCTCTGGTCAGGTATGAATGGAAATGAATCATGTATCTGTTATATTAGTTGAAATGTAAGCCCTCTTTCCTCAGGCTATGTTAGCCTGCAGCTATTGTGCTTTTATATGATCCATTCCGGTTGTAAAGTGTTTTAACGCATTCACTCCCAGAGGCATTCAGCATATGGGGCAGGAGTCCTCTCCTTTGGGCACATCTTCAAGCCTCCAGATGGACTTTCCCAGATCTCCACATGCACAGATGAGACCAGACACACTGTAAACGACATCTGCAAGCACCTGGTCTGTTTAGCATCTGTCTGTTTAGCATGAAAGTGTAATACTTTTTCCTGGTGCAACCTATAATCACTGATGGATTAGAGTAGATTTTTACTAAATAATTAGAAGGCATTGCTTATTATAACACTAGTTTTACATTATACCCTCTATCTGCATTATGCCATAAACAGTAGACAAGCAGTGATCAGTGATATTTGAGTAGAACTTGTGGAAACAAAGAAAATTAAGAAATGTTTATGATGTATGCACCAATTTCAGTGCAGTTTATTGTGTTCATGCTGGTTTAATACTTTTTTAAACTATTTTTGATGTTGAATTAATATAATCCAACCTTTTAATTTCATAAATTGTCATTATCTTGACTACACTGACCTTGCAATTAAAATAACATGTTTACATTTAATACAATAATACATTTTTATATAGGTTTTAGAGCGGTTTCCTTTTATTATAATTATTAATAGTAGTAGTATTAGTACTAATGTATGAAAATCATGCATGCAAAATGGCATCGTAAAAGTAATATAAGGTGTTGACTTGTGTATATGATTTTTATGCAGCACTAATAAATAAAGACTGTCCTGAAACCTATATATAACAATTTATTTGTATTATTTTATATGCAAGGTCAGTGTGTCAAGATAAAATCACAATTTATGACATTTTCTATCATTCTTATATTTTATATCAATATACCAGCAGCTTTCATGACCTCTTTAATTTAAATTTATATTTGTACAAACACTAAAATAAAAATGTGTATTATAAAAGATAGATAGATAGATATTCCTTATTCATATTAATTTTATCCTTGAGACTTGTTGACTCTTGATTTTCAAGCCAATCAAGTAGAGGAAACTATTCTAATGTACTCCTCTCACGCTTTCTCTTTTGTGAGTGAGATTATTTTAAAGTCAGATTCAGAAACAGTACTTAGTATTGATTCTCTCTGATCGGACTGTTTGTAAAACGATCGATTTCTCTTAATCTCGAGGGAGCACATGTCATTGCTCATCCAGTGAGTGGAGGATTTCAGCACCACGCCTCTCTGGACAGCTCTTATAACCGCACATGTCTCTCTCTCTCAGAGGAAGTGTGTCTCTGGATTAGCAGCTCAAACAGGCCCATTTCCCCTGTGAGCCATGGCTGAGAGAAGACTCCTTCCCCAGGAGGATGACCAGGGTTCCCTGCTGTCCAGACTGGGCACCGACAGCCCTAAACCCCGGGTGAAGTACGGAGGGATGTTCTGCAACATCGAAGGAGCTTTTGAGAACAAGACCTTGAATTTTGAGTCGTACAGCCCCAGTTCTGCCAGGAGAAACCCTCGGGGACGAGTGGACGATCAGAGGGATAATTTCAGCGACACGTCGAGCATGAGTGACTTCAGCAGCGTGAGCCAAATGCAGCCCACTGCGTCCATCAGTTCACAGGGTCAGACCCTCGTTTACCCCACCGGACCCGGTCGCGCGCAGAACGGGCGACGAGAGGTAATCACCATAGTGTGCTAATGTGTAGATCACACAACTCTCACTATTCAACATGTTTGTGTCAAAGCTTTATACAAAATACTTGTCATAAAAAGATCACAGGAGGCAGACACGTTAGTTCTGGTTAGTGTGGAGAAACAGTCATATATATAGACTTTAAAAAAAAAAAAACTAGTCACGTATTTGAAACCTTCGAGCTTGCATTCAAAATTAAATGTTTGATTATGATTATAAATTCAAAATAGCTGTTTGGCTATATTTAGATTATTTTACTTTACGTTTTATTTGAAATACTAGTTTCTAATGTAGTGGACATTCTTTCTGACGTAATCGTGTATCTTGTTACCATTTTGTTTGTACAGTTCAGTAAAAAACCGCGCATCAGTCACGTGTACCCTGTTACACTGGGGGGGGGGGACTAGTGAAACACTCAGACATGTCTGGTACATTTCACACTAAAACAAAGAAACGACAAGTAACGCATTCACATTGTTTTTAACGTCACATTTATGATTAGAAAGACGTGTAAAACGTAACCTAAGTTTTATGTACTTGGAAAAATCTTTTTTTTTTTTTTACAGTTTTTACAGTTTTTTATAATCATAGTTATGCTACTTTATTGTAAAGTGAAGGACTTTTGACTCCTTGTAGTCTCCCACTTGTGACCAAGAATACAATCATTTAACATAGGCTATATCAAATATACAGTTTTAAAACTTATTTATTCATTTAATTTGCATTTATTTATTTATTTATATAAAAATTTTTTTTAACTGGATCATCCAAAGAATAAAACACACTCTCTTAACTTACCATTGTTATTAAATGAGTTAATTTGTGGAAGTCCAAAAGATTATTTATTTATTTATTTTTTGTAGTTGCTCTGTAGTTCCGCCTCGCCCTGGTGCAGGATGGGGTGTGAATACTAAAGCAGCAGATGGTGAGCAGACACAGACAGAGGGTGGGGGTTCTGGAGGGCTTTTGTCTACAGTGACTATTGAACCCCGGTAATCTTAAACTAAATTACACCCGTCCACGCGCCCGGTCGCTGCGCCTTTATTCTGAAGTGAGCGCATCCGGTAATCATCATCATCATCACCATCCCGGCTCGCGATCTCGGAAATCAGAGCTGCTCCCAGACCGGTGCCATGTCTTTCCAAGGCAAGAAGAACAACCCTCGCGTGGCGGTAAGAAATGTTAGCGATTTAAACCCGAGGCACCGGCGAGTGATTGCTGGCTGCAGTAACGGAGACATAGTGATGTTGAGGAGGAGGAGGAGGATGATGATGGTTTTATTGTGCATTCAAGGGCGAGCCTCCGCCGCCGGCAACAACCTGCTGTCCCCCAAACACTGCTGAGAAAGCCGGTGAACATTTAAGAGCTGCACGAATGCATGCAACGATGTGACACATGTAGATGAAAACGCTGCTTCAGTGTTAATGTGTTTTATCTGCCATGGCGGCTGCACCGGCGGCTTATTCCCGGTTTCTCGGTACCGGTCGGTCTGACGTCTTCATGAATATAAAATACGAATTTTGGCTTTATGCGTTCAGTACATTCGCTGCACCGTTTACGTTCATTGCGCAAAATGTCATAATTTCACGCACGTCGCGAGCGTTGAAGTCTTTTCTCCGGCCTAGACATGTGTCTGGTGGCCCTGCCCAAGAGCCCCGGCCCCGGTAAACATTATGGGATGGGACTTTGATTAATGTAAAGGCCTAGCCTATTTCACAGACTATATATCATTGTATGCCAATGTAGCTATTAACTCGTTTGAGATATGAAAATCTGTTTTGTCGTTGTAAAACATGCTACAATGAAAGACCACTAAATTGGCCTCTCCAGCAGCTGTGGTCAGTAATTACAGCAGACAGCACACTACACACACAAGCACAACACACCATAACACATACAGTACATGAAACACAAGACCGTTTAGTTGTAGTACTGAGGGCAAAAACAGGAATAGAAATAAACTCTAAAACAAATGCTTGTGGTTTTGGAAATGCATGTTCAATTAAAAGGTGGTTACTACATTAGTAAAAAGAAATGTACTTTATTTTAAAGTTATTAACCCTTTGACGCACTCTGTCTAAAGTTACTTTAAACATTCAGTCTTGCATTCAAATTTTGGAATATTTAGAATATTTCATAGCATTTTGATTTTTTTGACAGATATATCAATGGGTATAATTATATTTTGGATTTGTATTAAAAAAAAACATTAATTTTTTTCTGTTATATAAATCTTACATTAGTGGGTTAATTTACCCTATTACTTTGCCATAGTTACTTTATTCTATAGCTGTGGTAAAGTAATTAATTCACTCTTTCATATTTTCCCACTAATCATAACTGCAACCGTGAATAAAATGTATTATTTTACACTTTTAAAACTTTTTTAAAATTGTAATTGTTGTTGTTTTTGTTTTTAATAAACTTTTGTAGGGTGTTTTTAAGGGGTTTTACATAATTTTATTAATTAATTTATTTTTGAATATTTGACCATGAATGTCACGTATTCCTTGTTACACATAATAAAATATTGTGAGTATTGCTGTCAAACGATTAATCGCATTCAAAACTAAAGTTTTTGTTTACATAACATATGTGTGTGTGTTCTGTGTATATTTATTATGTAGGCTAAATATAAATACACACACATGCTTGTATATATTTAAGAAAATTGTTATTTTTGTATGTTAAATATATTTATATATAGTATAAATTATATAAATATATACATGTAAACACATATAAATATTTTGAAAATCTATACTCTGTGTATTTATATATACATAATAAATGTACACAGTACACATATATTACATAAACAAAAACTTTTATTTTGGATGTGATTAATCGTGATTAATCGTTTGACAGCACTAATTCTGAGTAAATACGGTAATTTATACTTTTAAATGGATACTAATATAGAATATACTAATTTTTTTAAACATTATTTTACAGTAAAATTACATATATTGTCGTAAAATATGGTACCTTAAAGACAATTAACAGGTTTTCGTTGTAGCATTTTTACATTTGTTTTTCTGGTAAAATTAAGTGTTAAAATACAATGTTGAGCATTCAGTATGCAAACTTTATTTTTGTAAAATAATTTTATATTTAAAACAAAACATTTTTATATTTTCATGACCATGTCAGGGTCAAGTAACGAAAACGATGTGGTATTATAGTGTATGCTTTACCAATAACAATGACCCAAAGACAGTAAAAGGGTTAATAAGTGAGGATTCATCCATGTGCACTGCAGGAGCGCTGTTAGTACAGCCACACTGGATCCGATTGCCTTCCGCACAATTTAGCATTCCAGCCTGACCCACATTCAATCCACAGAAACACGCGTACTCAGCATGACTTTGATTTTGGGACATCTGCATTTAAAAAATAGAAATAATGCAAATTACTGAGAATAATAATTGCATATTCATGCAGTGCTTAATAATACACTCGTATAATCCATTATTAAAGGCTCTAGATGAAGGGTCGTCCTGGTGTTGCACACTGCATCCCAGACTCCTCGCTGTCTGTCACGTCTCTCCTCAAGCAACATTGTGGCCCAGAATCGGAAATGCTCGGCAGGGAGTTTGGCGATGCCAATGATGGGCCGCCCGTGGAAGTGTCACATTGCATTAAAGTGAAGCTCTGTGGGTTGCACACCTCCCCGGCACAGTGAACGTGGCAGAATTCTAGAAAAGTTTATTTCATTTTTTCTTTATTTAGCCATGTCAGGGTAGACTTTGTGAGAGTTAGGTTTTGTGCTGTGAGTTGAGGTCGTGAATGATGTTTCATGCCTGGGTGTCCTAACAAGCCCAGTTGCCTGGCATAGATCCATGCCAGGGGTGAATGATCAGGCATTGGTCTCCTGTAACTGGGATTATCAGAAATGGTGCAAAAAAAGTACAGTGAAATGTATCAGTCGCTATGAATTCATGCAAAACAGCAGCAGTCATGCATGAATAATGGAGTAAATAGAAAAGAGTTGTTACAGATGAATGGAGTTGACTGTTATCTTTGTATTCTCTGTCTGGGTTCTTACATGTCTGGTTTTTGAATGATATTATCTGTCTGATTAGCTCCTTAAAGAACGCTGCATATTGCATAGGAGGATTTGCATGCATTATACAGCTCTTTGTGCTTTGAAATCACTGTGTATCTACATCCACAGCTCTCTGGAACCGGGTCAGCACGGTTTCAGTGACATTCAAAGCATTTTAGTTAAATATAATCATCTTGACACTGAATATCTCAAATATTTATAGTGTCAGTGACGTCAAACCTGTGTTAAAGTTAGGATATGTGTATTATGCAAATTTGTAATAATAACAGTATATTAATTTGTAATTGAATGATTTTTGAATGACTTTAAAGTTACAACACTTATGACTTTTGAAATAACACGCTGCACTAAAGTCATATTGTGTGTCTTTTTTTCTCCACAGGGTGATAAACTCGTTATTAAAGGTGGAAAAATCGTAAACGATGACCAGTCATTTTATGCCGACATTTACATTGAAGATGGAACCATTAAGTGAGAGTTCATTATTTCAAAAATCTGCATGTTCATTCAAACTATTTTTTTTTACTTTACAGTAAAAATTAGTTTCTTTTGTATTTTTATTGCAAGTCTATTCAGGGTTGCCAGGTCTGCATAACTAGCCTTAAAGGGCTACTCCACCCCGAAATGAAAATGTTGTAGTTTTTCACCCCCATGTCGTTCCAAACCCGTAAAAGCTTCGTTAGTCTTCAGAACACAATTTAAGATATTTTGGATGAAATATTGGTCCCATTGACTACCAAGTAAATAACACTGTCGAGGCTCAGAAAAGTATGAAAAGAATCGCCAGAATACTCCATCTGCCATCAGTGGGTCAATCTGAATTTTATGAAGCGACGAGAATACTTTTTGTACAGAAAAAAAAAAAAAAAACGACTTTAATCAACATTTAGGCACCGTAGCGTCTCCTCTGCATCAGCGTAGCGTCATTGTGGAGATTATCCCCTGGACGGACGAGAAATCCGTACATTCTTCTGTATCAGCCGGGCCACAAGGGTGCGCTGTTAGCATTAAAATCAGAGCGTGAATCAACGAAGAAGACACTCTGTGTCGAGGCTGATACAGAAGAGTGTACGCATTTTGTGTCCAGGGGATAATCTCCAAAATGGCGCTATGTTGACCTCGTTATTTTTGTTGTTGTTTTTTGCACAAAAAGTATTCTCGTCGCTTCATAAAATTCAGATTGACCCACTGATGGCAGATGGAGTATTCTGGCGATGCTTTTCATACTTTTCTGAACCTCGACAGTGTTATTTACTTGGCAGTCAATGGGACAGTCACAAGCCTCCCGGTTTTCATCCAAAATATCTTAAATTGTGTTCTGAAGACGAACGAAGCTTTTACGGGTTTGGAACGACATGGGATTAATGACAAAATTTTCACTTTAATATTAAGATTTCACTATTGTAAAAATCTGCCTATCAACCATAAAACATTCAAAAGCATTATAAACTTTAATTTAAAAATGTGCTTTTATTGATTTTTAATTGCTATTGTATTGTATTGTATTCTCTAGCTTTAATATTAAGTAAGATTTTACATTTAATTTAGCAAATTATTTTATCCATAGCAATTTGATGAGGGACATCACAAGCAATTTGAATTGATTTATTATTCCGGCATGCAGGCAGATTGGTGAGAACCTCATCGTACCAACCGGTGTGAAGACAGTGGATGCCTACGGGCACATTGTGATCCCGGGAGGCATCGATGTGAACACCTGTCTACAGGCCCCTCACCTGGGCATGACCCCGGCAGACGACTTCTATCATGGCACCAGAGCTGCTCTGGCCGGAGGAACCACCATGATCAGTATGTCATTACATCATCTTATATAGACAGAGGAGAAGAGAGCAGAAGACTTACAGTAGTTATCAGATCATTACTGGAAATGGAAATCTAGTGGGACAGAAAGGAGGGTCTCTGCTAAAAAGTGTGTGTGTTGTACAGTATTAGGGCATAAGAGCTTGTCGGGTCTTATACAATCAGTTGAATTAGGGTCACAGCGCTGTCACTCTCTGTTCTCTTCTCCTCTGCTCAACTTTCCTCAAAGAGAAGACTTTAACACAAAACAAATCTGACTTTAACACAAAACAAATCTTGACTTTAACACAAAACAAATCTGACTTTAACACAAAACAAATCTTGACTTTAACACAAAACAAATCTTGACTTTAACACAAAACAAATCTTGACTTTAACACAAAACAAATCTTGACTTTAACACAAAACAAATCTTGACTTTAACACAAAACAAATCTTGACTTTAACACAAAACAAATCTTGACTTTAACACAAAACAAATCTTGACTTTAACACAAAACAAATCTTTAACACAAAACAAATCTTGACTTTAACACAAAACAAATCTTGACTTTAACACAAAACAAATCTTGACTTTAACACAAAACAAATCTTGACTTTAACACAAAACAAATCTTGACTTTAACACAAAACAAATCTTGACTTTAACACAAAACAAATCTTGACTTTAACACAAAACAAATCTTGACTTTAACACAAAACAAATCTTGACTTTAACACAAAACAAATCTTGACTTTAACACAAAACAAATCTTGACTTTAACACAAAACAAATCTTGACTTTAACACAAAACAAATCTTGACTTTAACACAAAACAAATCTTGACTTTAACACAAAACAAATCTTGACTTTAACACAAAACAAATCTTGACTTTAACACAAAACAAATCTTGACTTTAACACAAAACAAATCTTGACTTTAACACAAAACAAATCTTGACTTTAACACAAAACAAATCTTGACTTTAACACAAAACAAATCTTGACTTTAACACAAAACAAATCTTGACTTTAACACAAAACAAATCTTGACTTTAACACAAAACAAATCTTGACTTTAACACAAAACAAATCTTGACTTTAACACAAAACAAATCTTGACTTTAACACAAAACAAATCTTGACTTTAACACAAAACAAATCTTGACTTTAACACAAAACAAATCTTGACTTTAACACAAAACAAATCTTGACTTTAACACAAAACAAATCTTGACTTTAACACAAAACAAATCTTGACTTTAACACAAAACAAATCTTGACTTTAACACAAAACAAATCTTGACTTTAACACAAAACAAATCTTGACTTTAACACAAAACAAATCTTGACTTTAACACAAAACAAATCTTGACTTTAACACAAAACAAATCTTGACTTTAACACAAAACAAATCTTGACTTTAACACAAAACAAATCTTGACTTTAACACAAAACAAATCTTGACTTTAACACAAAACAAATCTTGACTTTAACACAAAACAAATCTTGACTTTAACACAAAACAAATCTTGACTTTAACACAAAACAAATCTTGACTTTAACACAAAACAAATCTTGACTTTAACACAAAACAAATCTTGACTTTAACACAAAACAAATCTTGACTTTAACACAAAACAAATCTTGACTTTAACACAAAACAAATCTTGACTTTAACACAAAACAAATCTTGACTTTAACACAAAACAAATCTTGACTTTAAGGTGTCATTTGTTAACATTAGTTAATGTATTAACTAACATGAACGAACAATGAACACTACATTTATTACACTATATATTAATATTTGTTAATGTTAGTTAATGAAAATACGTTGTTCATTGTTTATTAATGTTAGTTCACAGTGCATTAACTAATGTTAACAAACACAACTTGTGATTTTAATAATGCATTAGTAAATGCTGAAATTAACTAAGATTATTAAATGCTCTAGTATTGTTCATTCTTCGTTCATGTATACTAATGTTGTTAACTAATGAACCTCATTGTTAAGTGTTACCGAAGTTTTAAACAATCTGTGTTTGGGTAGTTATGTAGTTTTCAAAGAAAACGGTAAATCAGACATGAATACTATCTGTAAAAAGACAGAAACCTATTGCTTGTTTAAACAGCATATGTGGTACATATACCAGACAAGACATCCATGTTTTTTCACTGTTTTTAATCACCCTTTGCTATATCCCTATTTTTCTCCCAGTTATCCTGCAGTTTGACGAATGTCTTAATTTGCACTTCCACAAATGAAGGCCTTAAAAGGTCTTAAATCAGAGCAAAAATTCATAAATTTGTGGCATTAAATGTTGAATGCATTGCTAAAAATGTATGCCTTCCTCTTTATATATATCTAAAAATCCTTTACCTTAAATCAAGATCCATTTACTTGAGATGCGAAATGAAGATATGAAGTCTTGTTTTCTGACAAAATTAGCTAAATTTAACTGAGTTTGTTTAAAACAAGAACAAGCATCTGTCAGTAGGGTATGAAAACTTATTTTTCTTATCTAAGTTTCTTATTTTATGTAAATTAATTAAAATAGAGATCAGCTGGAAGTTGTGTTGTCAAACTTTTTTTTGAAGTTTTGCTAAAACAACACATTGTGTTCCTTAAATTTTCTATACTTGGTCTTTAAAAATTCTTAAATGTATGCCCATAAAACCCAACCCACATAATCCTAAGCATAAGCAGCTTATAAAATCACCATGCATAATTATGGAAGAAGTTTTTGATGAGTTATAGCATCTCAAGACTGCTGTCATTGCTTGAAATATTGTCAGCTTGCCATTTATGACCACACAGGAGTCTGCTTTTTATAAAACATATTAAAGGGATAGTTGACCCAGAAATGACCGTTCTGTCATCGTTTACTCATTAGTGCAGGTTTGGAAGAGCTTGAGGATGAGTGAATGAGGACAGTAAGTCATTGTTAAGCATGTTTTAATGCGCTGCTCATCTTTTAGTTGACCATGTTGTGCCTGAACCGGGAGCTGGTTTACTGGC
Organism: Ptychobarbus kaznakovi; assembly: GCA_027422405.1. Taxonomy (NCBI): domain Eukaryota; kingdom Metazoa; phylum Chordata; class Actinopteri; order Cypriniformes; family Cyprinidae; genus Ptychobarbus; species Ptychobarbus kaznakovi. The sequence goes on along the minus strand of CM049808.1, from coordinate 22,455,813 downwards.
AGCGTATGAACAGTGGAGGGATACGGCGGATAAGAGGTCGTGCTGTGATTACTCTCTGCACATCGACATCACTCGCTGGCATGATGGGCTGTTTGAGGAGCTGGAGCATCTGGTCAAAGATAAAGGTGATGTCAGATTTCAGGTGTGACTTTCATATTTTTGCTTTCTGCGTTATTAGGTTTTCTTTGACTTCCTTTTACCCCCCCCCACCCCCCCCCCCCCACATTCATCATTCAGCTGCAAGAAAATAAATGACATTATAAAACACAATTCTGTTTTTTGATTTAGGTGTCAACTCCTTCCTGATCTTCATGTCTTATAAGGACAAGTATCAGAGCTCTGATACACAGGTAAATAAAATACTACAAATAAAGAGAACGAGGTTTACTCTACAGTTGCATGAGGCTCACAAAGTCTGCATTTGTCTGAACAAAAAATCAGTAATATTGTGAAATATAATTACAATTTAAAATAACTTTTTCAAATGTATTTATTCCTGTGATCAAAGCTGTATTTTCAGCATCATTACTCCAGTCTTCAGTGTCACATGATCCTTCAGAAATCATACTAATATAATGATTTACTGCTCAAGGAACATTTCTCATGTTAATGATAATGTTGAAAACAGCTGTGCTGCTTAATATTTTTGCAAAAACTATGATTTTTTTCAGTATTTCAGGATATAAAAAGAAAGTTTAAAAGAACATAATTTAATATAGATATCCTTTGTAACAGTATTCATATTTTTACTGTCACTTTTGATCATTTTAATGCATCCTTGCGAAACAAAAAAACTTTTTTTTAACATTTATAACTTTTTTATATTTAGAAATGTATGTTTCCATGAACTAACTCTCTCTGTGTCTGTAGATCTATGAGATGTTTAGTGCCATGAGGGAACTGGGTGCCATCGCACAGGTTCATGCTGAAAACGGAGACATTATTGAGGAGGTAACCTACGATACTGCATTTCTCTTCCACCATGTTCTTTTCTTCTCCATACTTAAATGCATTCTTGGTTTTGTTTCCTCAGGAACAGAAGAAGCTTTTGGATCTGGGAATCACTGGCCCAGAAGGACACGTCCTGAGCCACCCGGAGGAGGTTAGTCTTCAGGGATTGAGTCGGTTTAAACCCAAATCTGATCTACCGCTGGGTAACATCAGCATCGCTTCTGCTGTTCTTCTCCAGGTGGAGACTGAGGCTGTGTATCGAGCCATCACCATTGCTAAACAGGCCAACTGCCCTCTCTACATCACCAAGGTGATGAGCAAACCAGCTGCTGACGTCATCGCCAAGGCCAGGAAAAGGGGTACGAGAGTCGATCGAGCAACACAAAGGAAATAGTGAGAAGAGGTGGTGAATGTTTGTCATGTGCACGGATCTGTTTTCAGGCATGGTCATCTACGGAGAACCAATCGCAGCCGGCCTGGGCACGGACGGATCGCACTACTGGAGCAAAAACTGGGCCAAAGCTGCTGCATTTGTCATGTCTCCTCCGCTCAGCCCGGATACGAGCACGCCGGATTACCTCAGCTCCCTGCTGTCCTGGTGAGCGCTACAATCATGCCAAACATACTCGACATAAAGACTAGGGTTGGTACGCCTCTTGCAAGGCTGCAAATATTTGAGAAAACATGCAGAAAAAAACAGTAGTAGTGTGAAATATTATTTCAGTTTAGCTGTTTCAATCTTAAAATGTTTTAAAATATGATTTATTGCTGAATTTTCACCAGTCTTCAGTGTCATGTGATCCTTTAGATATCATTCTAATATGCTGATTTGCTGCTCAAGAGATATTTATTATTATTATCGGTGCTTAAAAGTTTTGCTTTATTTTTTATGGAAACCATTTTTGATAATTGATAAGTTCAAAAGAACTCATTTATTTGAAATAGAAAACTTTTGTTGCATTCATATATGCATTGTCATATATATGACCCTCAAATATATACATGCATACACAAATATCATAATATAATAATTATATATGGTATATATTATATAGAGAGAGAGATATTAGATTTACTCTAACAGCTTGCAGCAGCACAAACTCTTTTTTGGCATAAAAAACTACCATCGGGATTTACTAAAGCAGTGAAAAATTAGCACTAAAAATAACTGCATGAACAGTTATTTTTGGGGCTCACCTTATTGCATATGCATTTGTAGGAGTTTTCATTCCAGATGCTATATTTATGGGAGGAAAGTACTTAATGAATCATGCAAGGTGATTTACTGAGGTTTGCGGTCATCAGTTACTGGTGTTTCTGCCATTATTTAACACCCCCAAAAAGCATGTCCTATTTCGTGCCTGTGTTGTCAGTAGATTACTCGCACCTCATTATCATCCGCTCTGCTTGTTTGCAACCTTTGCTCCTGTTAGACTGCATTTGTCATTATAGAAATGATCTTACTGCATCTTTGTACTTTAATTTGTTCGTTGTCAGTAAACTATGCACAAAGCAGTCTGAGTAGAAAAGCAGGCCTTTAGTCTTCAGAAAGCATTGCACTTACTGACGGTCATGAACTGTTTCAGTGGGGATCTTCAGCTGACAGCCAGCGCTCACTGCACCTTCACCACGGCACAGAAAGCTGTTGGAAAGGACAACTTCACCTTCATCCCAGAGGGGACCAACGGCATCGAGGAGCGCATGAGCATCGTCTGGGACAAAGCTGTGGTCGGTCTCACAGTACAGTCTCTTTCTCTTCGAAATAAAAACATAATAATGCATGTAAGATGTTAAGAATATATATTATACACTGCAACACAGCTTTAAAGTTTGCATTCGTTTATTATGTCATGAAACTGCAGGTCAGAGTTTAAACATGAACCACAAAAAACTGAACTTCTATGCATATGTTTGCAGCTTCCATTCATTGTATTAGCAGTTTCCAATGATGTTTTTGTCACTTAGGCAACTGGTAAAATGGACGAGAATGATTTTGTTGCGGTAACGAGCACAAACGCTGCAAAAATCTTCAACCTGTATCCTCGGAAAGGCCGAATCGCTGTTGGATCGGATGCTGACATTGTTATCTGGAACACAAAGGAGACGAAAATCTTCTCTGCCAAATCTCACAACCTGGTATGAGAATGAATCTTTCATTGGGGGAAAAAGATAAGCCATTAACAATGTTATTTTATTTATTGTACTTATTGAACTATTGGTTTCGAGTGGAAACAGTTCTAGTGTTCTACAGTTGGTGAATTCTGTTAAATCCATTGGAATTGTGTCGAAGTGAAATCTCAGACTTTATTCTGACCCGTGTGTCGCCGCAGACCGTGGAGGTGAATATCTTTGAGGGAATGGAGTGCCGAGGTTTCCCTGTGGTGGTCATCAGTCAGGGCAGGATCGTTCTGGAGGACGGGAACCTCAATGTGACCGAGGGCTCAGGCCGCTTCATCCCCAGAAAAGCCTATCCGGACTTTGTCTACAAGAGAATCAAGGCCCGAGGCAGGGTGAGAATGTCTCTGTGTGATGATGAACGCTGACTCAGTCAAATAACAGATGAACTCCCTCACAGACTTTTAAAGTTGAGAAAACTCATCTTTTGTGCTATCAAGGGTCACTTTCATAACCTTTTTTATTGTGTAGATGGCTGATGCTCGTGGTGTTCCTAGAGGAAACTATGATGGCCCCGTTCATGATGTCATCAGTATGACCAAATCTGTACCAGCCCCTCCCACCACCAGAGGGCCCTCGTGTCCGGGAAAGACCCCAGTGGGGCCGGGGAGGAATCTGCACCAATCCGGGTTCACTTTATCTGGTAAGCCCTTTGATTTCGCTCTATTAGCTGTAGTGTAAAACAACAGGGTTCTAGAACTAAAACCCCCATTCATTTCCTCCACAAAGTATTTTATATTAATATTATGCGTTTATTTACCTTTTTACTGAAATCTTTAACTGTATATTTATACAGTATATAACGTTTGGCTCAAGTGATTTTATTTAAAAATAAATTAATACTTTAAAATATCTTTATAATATTTATTGATCACTAAACCAGCATATTTGAATTTGTGAAGGATCATGTGACATTTTAAAATATAATAAACTAGAAAAAAAAATTGATGAGCCTTGATGAGCATAAAATACTTCTCTCAAAAAACACTTAAAAATCTTGCCAACCTCAAATTTTTGATTGGTATGTTTATTTATATTATATAGTATAAATAATATTTATATTGTATAATATTTAGCAATATTTACTTAACTATATTTAATTTGCTATATATACATGCTATGTTTAAGCATTTGAAATGAAGCACCTTGTAAATGGGACTGGTACTGAAATCACAATAAAAAATAAAAAAAAAGAAAAAGAGAATTGTTTTAATTATGAGAAAAAAAATTATTGTTGTTGGTCATGAAAAAAAAAGGTTTCATAAAAATGGCTTTAAAATGCAAATCACTTCAAAAGCTCTCTGTGCCAATGCACTTAAAATATATCAAACATAACAGTCAATAGTATTATATATTACCATTATTTTTTATTTGATCACATCATCCGCAGCACTACACAAAAGACGTTTGCGTTTAAATGACATGTAATAATTCATCTTGGACCTTGTTGGTTTGGTTTACTAATATTTATGGAGATAAGACTCTTATTATAATGTACATCCAGAACAATGCTTTTGAAAAGCAGTGTTGTGTGTACTCTCTGAGTCTCTGACCTAAATCAAGTAGACATCATTTGGAGCTCATGCAGACATTATGCTTTCATTAAAGTGAACTCTGTGTATCCTCCCTTTTGTTTGTTTGCTCTCAAAGGCACTCAAATGGATGACCACATCCCCAGGCGTACGGCACAGAAGATCGTAGCGCCACCTGGAGGCCATTCTAATATCACATCCCTCTCATGAGCCCCGTCCACCAACAGCAGCCGCTTCCAGTTTTATAAGAGTAATCCCAATAAACCCATACACTGCCAACCCAACAGGCTATGCAGCAGCTCACTATAGCTTTCCATGAATTCATATTCACTATATAATCTGCCTCTCCTCTGGTCAGACTCACTCATAATGTAGCATGCTCTTTTATCAGAGTCACCCAGAATCCATTCTGCTTTAGCGTAGCATTGATGACGTGAAGACGGCTAGTGATTGTTGTGTTTGTGAACTACTGAATGGATCTCATTCATCCAGTGCTTTCCTCCTGCGACATGCAGATTCAGACGAGACGTTTAAAGAAGTGCGTTTTCTACGGAAGCCTGTTTATGCCACAGAATAAATAAAAACAATTTAAAAGGTCATTGCAACTTTTTCCCTCAATTATTAGTTTAAATGTTACACTTTTGACTTGCAAGAATTTAACTCTGAAAATTAAACTTAATTGTGAGATACAATTCAGAATTGCAAGATATTAATTCACAATTGCAAAAAAAAATATTAAAATATTGTAGTTGTAAGATGTAAATGTGGAATCCTGGAGGGGGGTGATATAGATATACTAAGAATACTATATTAGATAACTCAGAATTACATTTACATTTAGCAGATGCTTTTTATCCAAATCCAAATTTCAAATTGGAATTCTGAGGGGGGGGGGGGATTATGGGATATAAACTCAATTGTGAGGTCAACTTGGAATTCTGAGGAAAAAAATAATTGAGATATAAACCCAGATTTGTGTAGATGTAAACAGAATTCTGAGAGGTAAAAATTATGAGAAAATATTATATATTCTTTTTTTTCAGAATTGTGAGATGTAAACTTGGAATTCTGGGAATAAAACTGAATTCTGAGATATTAACTCTAGACGTAAGATTGGAATTTTGAGGGGGGAAATCTGAATTATGAGATATAAGCTCTGAGTACTTAAACTTAGAATGCAGACTTTTTCCTCAGAATTGTGAGAAACGAGTCACAAGTACCTTTTTCAATCTTTATTCAATGGCAGAAATGGGTTTTCACAGTTTTCTGCACCATTAGTAATACAAAAATGACACTTCATCTTTAAGAGATCGTGTTGTGTCATTGTGCTTTAAAGAAACTCAAGAACTACCTACTGATGGTCGTAGTGCAGAAAGCGTTATTGCTAGGTTTGTCCGTGTTGTATCTGAGACTAGAGCAAACACATGGATTGTAGACTTCTAATAACTGCATTCATCCTTCACGGTTTAGTTTTGAAGAATAAGACTCATCACAGATACAGCAAATCAGCGATGCATTTTTGTATGTTTCTAAGACAACGTTCGGTGCTCTCGATCTATAGATCCAACACATGCCAATGTGTTACTGTGAGGAACAGTCACTTTTTGAACCCAGATAACCGTTTGTAATTCTTTGGAGGTTTATATTCCTGTAATGCATTTAATTACCAACGGTCTTTTTGTAGTCTTAAGCGGTATTTGCTGGAAATCTCCATATTAGATGTCATTTCCGTGAGATATTTCAGAGTTGAAGGTGAACATGATCAGTGGATTGTCTTTTCTACCTTCTTGTTCATTCTGTAAATATATTGTTTGTTTTTCATTTTTGTGAATGGTTTGCATGTCCTCAATAAAAAAAAGTTTAAAGAAAAATTGCAATTTTTTGACCTTTTCACAATAGTGCCTTTGTAGTTATATTGTTATTAAGATCTTCATGATGGCATTTTGATGTATATTTGTATTCCATTGTTCCAACAGCAAATGAAAAAAATTGCATTTCCATAACTTTCCAAATGAAGAGATCATGGCAGTCAGAAAAAAAATGAAATTGGAAATTATAACGCACAAAGCAGCAGTGTTTACTAGTTTTTGGGAGGGGGGGTTAACTAACAACACTTATAGTATTATACATTTTAATAATACAAATATTTTTTTAAATATAAAAGCTTTGTTAGACATGTTAAGTGCAGAATTTTTTTTTTTGATAAAGCATTTGAAAAAATAATATAGGTCAATGCATTGCAGTATATGTGAAAAGTCTCTATTGTTATGATTATTGTATGACCACAAGGGGTGGGATCATTAGGCCATGATCATTTATGTTAATGAACATCAAGTAATAATTAAATAAAATGTATTACTAGTAGTAGTGGTATTATTTACTTTGACAACAACAGTGCAAAAGTTATTAAAAGCAAGCTTTGTTTAAAAAAAAATATGTTTTCCTAATAACCACTGGTCAAAATGTTATTTTTAATCCAGAAGTACCTGTATATTAATATTGTGCATACAGTAGTTTTTCTACTTCCATTTGCAGTGTGATGAATGATGTCACTACAGACTCTTTAATTGAATTAAAAATGCAAAATAAGAAAACACGCAGAGTTATAATCATGACAATGCAACAACTGTTTGAAAACTTTTTTTTGCAAAATGATTGTTTTACCCACTATTCAAAAAAAGTAGACTATGTATACTGCACAATAAGCAGCAATCTAATATTCTGAACAGAGTTCTGAACATACTTTTACATTCACAGATATGTGCTTGTTTACGTACTATTAAAGCGTATGTTTCTGTTGAAAGATGTTGCAGATGGTCATATACTTGATGTTGTAATCTGGTCTCGAGGTGCAAAGTCATGATCACAGGAAAAGGTAAAGAGATTCAGCGTGCTCAGGCGAGGGGAGCGAGTGTCTGCTTTCTCCAGAAACACGTGTCATCGGCTGGACAGCTGGAGATGTCATCAGTGCTTCACCCAGAGTTCACCGAGCTTCAGCACATCAACTACAAGATTACGAGCTCCAGCTCCACCTCATATCAGGAGTTTCTTCAGCTGATTTTATCCAACCTTGAACCAGTTAGTGATTTATCAGATGCACTAGGGTCAATATATATATATTAGAGTATAAGGTCCTTATCGAAAACGATGGACAAACAACATATATATATGTTTTATATATAAATAGTATATTAGCCTTGTTAAAAAGTTCACCCAAAAATTAAATTAGAGAGAGGGACATTTTTGAGTGAACTACACTTTCAGTTTTTTAATTTTTTTATGTTTTTTAAAGTTATTTGCTCATCAAGCCTGCATTTATTTGATCCTACAATCTAATTTAATCCTATAATCAAAGCAAAATTTTCAGCATCATTACTCCAAAAAAAAAAGCTTTTGTAACATTACCATTCAAAAGCTTGGTGGGGGGGAAACTTACAGAAATTAATACATTTATTAAGCAAGGATGCTTTAAATTGATCAAAAGTGATGATAAAGACAATGTTACAAAATATTTTATTTCAGATAAATGCTGTTCTTCTGAACTTTATATTCATCAAAGAATCCTGAAAAAAATTCTACTCCGCTGTTTTCAACATAATAATAATAAATGTTTTTGAGCAGCAAATCAGAATATTAGAATGATTTCTGAAGGGTCACGTGACTGGAGTAATGATGCTCAAAATTCAGCTTTGAAATCACAATAAAATACATTTAAAAAAAGAAAATAGTTATTTCAAACTTTTATGTTCTTGCTGTATTTTGGATCAAATAAATGCAGGCTTGGTGAGCAGAAGAGAATTCTTTAAAAACATTAAGAGTTACTGGTCTAAAATCTTTGGACTGGTAGTGGATCTCTTTAAGTCATGCTTGTACTGGGCTACTTCAGTCCTTCCGGCTCAGTAAATTGTAAATAATGAATGTCTACTCCGTGCACACAGACACCTTCTCCGCTAAGATATGCAGCGGATATCTTTTACATGTGTTGGAGAAATACGGAAACAGTTTTTCTGTAAACTTGTGCTTGTACTTGTAGAGCAGAGAGTTGTCTCCGGCGTCCGAGAACATGACTCTGCCGGCCTCCCAGTCGAGCTGAACCCGAACCTTCTGAGGTTTCTTCTTGAGCGTCAGAGGAGCGCTGGTGGCCGTCCGCGCGCGATACTCTCCTCCGTACAGGGAGATGGTCCACATGCCGCGCTCGGGGCTCGGCGGGAACCACTCTTTACGCTGCACGCTCTCTCTCACCACCCCCAGCGTCCACTCGCTGCAGTCGCCCACCTCCACGTCCCAGCTGTGCCGGCCGGAGCCCAAGCCCTCGGAGCCCAGCACGCACTCGTAGAAGCAGAAGCGCTCGGGGTTGTCTGGGACCTGCTGGTCTTCCTCGGTGTAGCGGATGGTGGTGAGGTCTTCGGACAGAGCCACGCAGACGTCTGCGGTGTTGGGGTCGAGGATCACGGGAGCTGAAATAATCAGTAGTCTATCATCATGATGAGGAAAACAGACCTACATGATTGGAGTAGGTTTCACATGAAAATACCATTCAGTCTTTCTACTTCAGAATATTGTGTTTCATTTAATGTATCACTTGCCTTTCTTTGTAATTGATTGTGAAAAAATATTTTTACACTAAATATATTTTAGTGTATTTGCTACTTTTGAACATAAAATACAGCCAACACTTTTTGTTTTTATTTAATGAAAACTGAGTTTATAATTGTATATATATATATATGTTATTGTATTTTAAATAAATGTACATAATTTTATTTTATTATCAATTACAGATTTACCCACACAAAAGAATGTTGTGATGTCTTGTAATTCTGTAACAGAAAGATCAGTGTTTTCATTTATTTATGTATTTATTTAATGTGTTACTTGCCATTTCTTTGTAATTGATTGTGAAAAAATGGCATAAAAAACTATTTTTGCTTGAGTTAATGTTGAGTATCTTTTTTTTGCAGTGCATTACATTGCAATGGATGTAATATCTGAATATTTAACCAAAGGAATATGAAGAATATGAAGTTTCTTTCAGTCAATACTCCTAAAATAAAAGGAAATATTCTTGATTTGCTTCTCTACATTCAAAAACACCATCTCATCAGTGCTCATGGCCTCTTCTGTTGCAGTAACATCTAAACATTAGATATTAGTTAACTGTTGAACTAATATTTTTAAATATTTCACTAAAGGAACTTATTTTATTTTATTCAATTTCAGAATTACCTGCCACTAAAGGATGCATAAAGACTAGTCAAACCAGATGCATGTCAAAATCTGGGTTTGTGAGACAAAGGGTAGTTTTAATCTATTTTTAATCATATCTATATGCCCTAATTTCTACATATTTCGTTCAGAAACTAACCTTAACATATTTTCTATATAATAAAAACGTTGCTCTTACAGTATGTGACGGCGGTCTCCATCTTCTCCCACACTCTGAACTTGAGCGAGCCGATGTGTTTGGCCACATCGATCAAAGCTCCAGAGATGTCCTCTGGATCCTGAACGCTGCACTCCATCCTGGGACAGAAACAGAGACGCTTCCTTTCATATGAAACTGACAATGAGCCTCAGTCAACAGACTCAACCTACGTCAATGTGAAATATCAATTGACTAAGTAGTCTTGTGGCTGCAGGCTGCTAAACCAATCACTCTGCCTCGGTTTATTTAGCATTAGAAAAAACATGATAGCTGATAGAAAGATAGCTAGATAACTAGTTAGATAGACAGACAGACAGACAGAGACATAGATAGACAGATTACAGACAGACAGACAGACAGATACAGACAGACAGACAGACAGAGACAGACAGATTATAGATAGACAGACAGACAGACAGATTACAGACAGACAGACAGACAGACAGACAGACAGACAGACAGATTATAGATAGACAGATTACAGACAGACAGACAGATTATAGATAGACAGATTACAGACAGACAGACAGACAGATTATAGATAGACAGATTAGACAGACAGACAGACAGACAGATTATAGACAGATACAGACAGACAGACAGATTACAGACAGACAGACAGACAGATTATAGATAGACAGATTACAGACAGATTATAGATAGACAGATTACAGACAGACAGACAGATTATAGATAGACAGATTACAGACAGACAGACAGACAGACAGATTATAGATAGACAGATTACAGACAGACAGACAGACAGATTATAGATAGACAGATAGATAGACAGATTACAGACAGACAGATTATAGATAGACAGATTACAGACAGACAGACAGATTATAGATAGACAGATTACAGACAGACAGATTACAGACAGACAGACAGACAGACAGATTATAGATAGACAGATTACAGACAGACAGACAGATTAGACAGACAGACAGACAGATTATAGATAGACAGATAGATAGAACAATAGACAGATAGATATTTTTACCGTTCTGAAGTCTTCTTGTAGTTCTGTAACAGAAGGATCAGTTTTCAGAAAATGTGCTGCTCCAGTTTTTCTTAGACTGAGTTGATATGCATGTAAGTAATATCTAAATATGTAATCACAGGAATATGACGTTTCTTTTAAAATGCTATAGATTTGTATTGCTACCTTCAGAAATGCCCTGTCATCAGCGCTCATGACCTCTTCTGTTGAACTAATGGCTTCTCTTAAGGTCATGATCTCATCTGTCAGTTTGTCCATCTTCTCCTTCATCCTCTGGCTCTTCTGCTCCTCTTCCTCACTCAGAGCTCTCAGCATGGAGATCTCCTCGTCATGCAGGAACTGATGGAGCTTCTCAAAGTTCTCCTTTATCAGACGCACCGTGTTCTGGGCCTGTCTCTGTCCGGAGGGTGAGAGACTCTCAGTAAATATTTCCATCTTGATGTGTTCATGCAAAATGTTTTAAAAGTAGTTAATGAGTAATTGAATAACTAATTACTGTAGTGCACAGTCACATGAACAGTACCATAGCATGCTTTCATTTCATCCATTAAATTCTCTCGAGTTCTAAAACTGTTCTGTTAAAACATGCACAAGTCCTCAAACAGCCTGAACATCCTGTTACAGTGGTCTTGCGTTGATCTTGTGACTGAGATGTTACCCTGATGTGTTCTGAAGTTTCCTGGCAGGTTTGCTTGGCTGTGTTTAACATCTCCAGTTTCTCCTGCAGGGGTCCGAGAGCTGCTCTCAACTCCCTCTGAGAACAAAATGAGTCTCTGTCAGTCCTCACTGTTCATCAGAAACTACATCACGCAAGATATCGATATAACAGAACCTAAACTTACTGGCATTCAAGCCTGCAATTCAGTGCCACTATTTTATATTGAGTTATATAACAGTTATTTAGTTAATGGAAAATGACTTGTAAAATTGCTGTGGAAAAACAATATTTTTTTTGTATAATACATTTATTTACTCAACATTAACTCAAATTCGATGATAATATTTTTATTTATACTGGCCAATTTATAGGTCAGTTGCTATGACATTTATTCATTTAGCAGATGATTAATCACAATATTTACTAAAAGAAATCACAATAAATTACTATACAAAATTTTATATTAAAATACTCATCAAATATGTATTAAAATATATGTAAAAGTAAATACAAATATATTTTATTATATATTTTAAGTTTTTTATATTTGTTATAATATTAATAAGTGTCAAATTTTGAACTCAATTTACAATAATTTGAGATTACTCTAAATTACATAATATAAATCTCAAAATAGAAAAATATTGGATGAATTATCATCCTAGCAGATGTATCAGTCTATTGCTTAAAGACACTTGATTATCTGCTGAAAAATTAAAAAAATACAAATATTAGTCAATTCATAGGTTTATCGTTGCTACATTTATATTTGAAATGAAACACTTACAAGCAATTTATCATACGTGAATGTGAAATAAAATACTTATTGCACACAATATTTACTTAAACTTTGCTAAACAATTACATTTTTATATCAAAATATCAACCATATATTAAATTATATTTTTATTTTAGAGATATGGATTACATTTTTTTAATAAAAAAAACTATACAAATATATTTAATAGTCTTTTAAACATTTTATAATATTACTAGACTGCAATTACATATTGAACTCAAAACTGCACATGGTACAATAATTTAAGACTACACTCAATTACATGCTTGAGACCTCAAAACGGCAAAGTATTGGAAGATTTATCAACCTAGCAGGAATATCAGTCTATTGATAAAAGTCTTTAGTTTACTGCCTGACAAACTCAAAATAAAGATGTATAGGTCAATGTATAGATCATCGCTAGAATCATGCAAAGTTTTGATGAGTTCCTCCAATCATCATAAAATATATGCTCGAGTATGTCTTAATGCACCTGTTTCTCACCTTACACTCTTGTGTGGCCTCTTCTATAGCACTGCACTCGTGATCTTCATGTTCCTCTCCCTGACACTGATCACAGATCAGCTCCTCGTCCTCCATACAGTACTGAGTCAGTCTCTCTCTATGCTGTCTGCACAGATCTCCATCCTCCGCCGTCTCTCCGCCCTCCACCCGGCGCGGCTGCCCTTGAAACAGCGAGTCGAGCAGCCCCTTCAGCACGCTGTCCAGCAGCTCGCGGCCGTAGCACTCGGTACAGCCCGGCCCGTCCTGTCCCAGCTCATCCTGACACCGCTGCAGGCAAGCCTGGCACAGAGTGTGTCCGCAGGGCAGCAGCAATGACCCTTCAACCTGGCAGCCTGGGCACAAGGAGCCGCTGGAGGGTGGAGAGGCTCGATCGTCTGACATTATGGTAGTTCTCTGGATGTTGTCGTCTTCTAAATGTCCTTCCTCTCTCAGTGTCTGGTCTGCAGCTCTCTGGTTGTTACACAATCACTGCTGTGCACTGGGTATCAAAGGAAATCCCCGTTTGGATAGTCGTGGTCTATTTATAAGAGCGTTATTTTGAAGCAAGCTCAAAGTTGTTTACATGCAATGGTGTCTGGTTGAAGAGTTTCGCTTGGTGCAGATCGTAGGGCAAGAGTCTGTTGCTGAGTCACTAGTGTGTGTGTGTGTGTGTGTGTGTGTGGGGGGGGTCTGGCATTAAAGTGTAAAGTGATACCACTTTCCTCAAGTGCTCTAACATCAGTCAAAACCAAATCACTTTCATCTGCACCAACGCAAAACTTCACCACACCGACAGAAGCGAAGTGTTCCTCTGTTTATCTGCCAGAAGTCTTTTCTGAAACATTTGTGAAATTACTTAATGAAAACAAAGCATCACTGAATAATATTTTCGTTAAAAATGTAATTTCTCATTAAAATGTCCTAAAAAAAATTACTAGGTAAAATTTTCATGTGATTTCAATGAATAGTTAGATTAATTAGTTTATAATATATATATGATTTAAAAAAATATAAAGCAGCACTTTTATAATATTTTCTTCAACATCGAAAAATCTGTATTTCCATAATTATAATAGTAATAAATTATTCCCTAAATACATAAAGAAAAAATGTAAGTGTTATTTTTAATAAATAAATGCAGCCTTGGTGAGCATAAGATAATTAAAAAATATATTAAAATCTTACTCTATACATTTATAAATATATAAAGCGAGAGCGTGAGATTTATATAGTTTGGGCTCAGTATGATTTTGTTTTGAAGTCGTGTGTGTAAAAATACACAGACACAGAATATATACTAACCAAGCTCTTCTAACTCATTACATAATTATACAGTTATTACATTAAGGCATACAAAGCCATCCCCCCACCAGGTCTCACATCAAAGTTTATTTAGATTTCCCTACAAGAAGCCTGTGGACACATGGCTACACATGGTTCTACATCTTTCATAATATATCTGTAGCAATATATAACCATCACAATCCCTTAACTAAACCGTAAGATCATTCCCGGAAGATAAATTCCAGCGATAATAAATGAAGACAGCTTCGCATGCAACTCTCAAGAGCAAAAACAAACATACTCAGGGTGTTTTACCCTAGATTTTATTCGTGTTTCATGTCAAGGGGTGAAAACTTGCCTACAGTAAGCAACTGAAGGAAATATACACAGCAATTCAATCTACACACTCTGAAGAACTAACTGTACACATTATCTGATCACCATTACATCTTTCCATTAGATCCGGAGTGTTTTCCCCAGCAACTGTTAAAAATGAAGATTCAAGGCAAAATAAAATACAAAAAAACAATAATGACAGTCTTCAAAACACATGACCTCCAGCAGAAGCTCAATAATAAATTCAATGAGGAATTCGATGTTTGAGATGCTAATTTTCAGTTTTCAACAAGTGTGTTTTTCAATTGAGATGGTAACATTTTAAAGTGCTTTTAAAAGAATAAACTCGGCGAACAAGACAACCGTTAGACAAATGAGCATTAAACAATCAAATAAAATGGGAGGACTGTTGTGTGCGGTTTGCTTTTCTGCAGTACTGCGAAACTTGCACTACACCAGATTCATATTGCACACAAAAGGTCGTAAAACACCATCTTCAATATTCCCCATGCTACTACAATACTAGTCATTTACACAGGACACCTAGTAGGATCTGGATCCAAATACATGGAAAGACAGAGGACAATGGAAACCAAGTACACTGGAATCTGCACATACTTCTCAGAAAAAACGACATTTGTAGACTTAAAAAAAGATCAACAAAAGAAAATGAACCGTAGTCTAATAAAACAGAAATAAATAAAACAACATGACCTAGTTGCAAGTGCAACAAAATGAAAACATGACCTAGAATGATTAAACCCCACCCACCATGAAATAGGCCCCACCCATAAACACTAGTCAATGAAAGGCAGTAACGTTGTGCTGAATGAAAAGCATTGGAACTGTAGAGAGCCAATCAGCAATCGCTAAATCACAAGGCAACCAAAACCCCAGCAGACGACCCACAATCGTGTTTTGGGTGAGTGAGCCAGAACTAAATGATGTGTGGGTTTCCCTGGGTGGTTTGCAATGCTCAAACCACTGAAGACTCAATCGCAGAACTTCAAAATATGGACCCCATCTTGAACTAAACTACCAAAACACAAGTGAAATCAAATCAAAAGGTAAAAACTCAGGAGTGGAGGTATACTGTGCCTTCAATGGCTGTCTGACCATTGCACAAACCTCGCTCCAACAAAACGACAAAATTACAAAGTGTAAAATGAACCATTAAGAGGGTGTCTCTAAAGGGGTCAAGGGCGGGTGATCATTTCCACATTCAAGAATCTCTCAACACACCCAAAAATGATCATCATTTACTCACTCTCATGCAGTCCCAAACCCTAATTCATTTAGCTTTTCTGACAAGTGAAAACAAGTGAAGAGGAGCTCCAAGAACAGAGCATTCTGAAAAACGTCACCATACGCCATTACGTCTCAATCAAATGACAAAGAAAATGAGATTTTAGAGCCACAAAGTGCATGATCTGAAGTGAATAATGACTTAAATGTCCAGTTTGACTTCAGAAGACGTGGAATAAAATATCTCAATGGTATTTTGTAACATTCTGGAGCTTGAAATTGTCCGTGTCTATGCATTTTAATAAAAAAAGCAGTATAAATAATCTAAAATCCTTTAGTGTAGGATGAAAGGAAAGTCTAACAGGTTTGGAATGACATGTGGATGAATAAATCATACGGGACGTGTTCATTGTTGGGTCAACAATCTCGAAAACAAAAAGCTAGGTTCCCTGCATACCAAAAACCATATAACAGCAATCCTGCCTGGGAATATTGTAGGAGAAACTAAGAGGAAAAATCCACACACATGATTATTGATGATCTGTAGTGATTGAGCCACGGAGCAGCAGCGATACGGCAAACTCTACCTGCTTCAACAGTGACGACTGAAGTTAAATATTGAAATGAGCACAAGACATTAGTATGCTACAACTCATCTAAGACCTCAGGCTGTGACATACACACAGGTCTTTATGCTGTAACAATGATTACTCGTTATGTGTTTGAACGGTGCTTTAAATATACCTGCAGCTCAGGTGTGTCAACATTAAGCAGCCTTTTCATTCTCATTTCATGGAACTGCATCTCGTTTGTCTACTTTCAGACGACCCTTTCATCATAATTTAAATCTTTCTTCTGAACGATGAATGAAATGTCCTTCATTACAAAAACTAGTTCAAAGCTTCATATATATATACAGTTTAATAGTAGTGTTTAACTTGCGTATTTAGGTGAAATGTTCAATAGAAACTACTCAAAGCAAGAGAGAACAAGCTAACTCTCTAAACAAACCCAAAATGTGAACGTACATAAATAAGGCTAAAAATGCAGCTAGTGGGTTATTTTCTGTTCCTTTTTTCAAATTTTCATTCATTTCTGCCTTTTTTTCTTTTAATACATTCAACTTGGCACAGTGAGGGATGTGGAGAGCAGGATGTGAGCAGAAACCTACGGTGCAAGAGTGAAGACATACACGCTAGTTACACACGTGTCCACTGCTGCAAAAAAGCATTTTTTTATATATTTTTAAAGGGAAGATATAAGAGATAAGAATGGAGGAACAGCTGTACAGCAAAGACGGGGATAGTATTTCATGTTTCATACACATATATATACTTATATTCATTTTCATATGTATAGAATTGAACCCTCCCGTGCTGTGGAATGCCTGTTCAGCTTTTTTGGGGTGATATCAGCTTTCGGCTACTGGGGTTAAATTCAGCATTCAACAACTGGAAAGAGTGAGAAAAAGAGAGAGACAGAAGGTGAAATAGGAGGAAGATACTTTCCCATTTTACCTGCATAATGTGATGAGTATTTTGCAGCATGCACTCACTTATTTTACTGTTTGACTACACCTCCACCACGGATGCTCACTGATTGGTTGTTCTGGAAGAGCCCCGCCCCTGAGCGGTTGACACTGGGGTGGGTGGGAGAGGCGACAGGGGGCTGACCGGGTCTGATTGGCTTGGCTGTGGATGGAGGAAATATGACTAGTTAGTCAATCCAAAAAACACTTTTGATTGTTTACTAAATTGGTCGACTAAATCTATCAATCAAAACGAATTGGACGAATCAATGCTAGTCTGCAGGTTTTGGGCAGTCAGAATTGTTTTTCACAGAAATATGCCTAGTTTATAATGGGAACAAACTCACATTTTTTAGCTTTAGACTATGATTCCATTTAATCAGAGGAAATCAAACAGGTTTAATAATTTAATAACAACTTTAAAAGTCTGATAGTGTGTGATTATTAGTATTTTCATTTAAGATGCCCAGCTGTTTAATGCATAAAAGTTGTTTTAAAAGATGACAACAAACTGAAAAGCTTTAAAATTGGCCATTATTTGTGTTAAATTCAAAGAAATCACGAGATGCACCATGATTAATCATTTACTAACATTCCTAAAATAGTGAGCGAGCAACACATCTTTGTAGCATTCAACAACTTTTACTGTTCCTCTGTTATAGTATAATCTCTTCAACCCAAGTCGAAATGTCAAAAGACACGTAAGCACTTGGCTGAATCTAATAACAGCACTTTTTTTAAAAGTGTGTGTGAGAGAGCTAACCGATCTGTGCCGAGTGTCCTCTGCGGGCCATGTTCTTGGCTCTGACGGCCTCTTTGATGCGGTCCACCTCCTGCTGGTAGCGTTTGCGGTCACGGGCTGTGTTCTCTTTGGCCTCTTTGAGTGCAGACTCCAGAGCCTTCACGCGCTCCGCCGTCGCCCGCAGGCGCTTCTCCAGCTTGGGCAGCTCACAGCGCAGGTCAGCGTTATCACGCACCAGCTGGACGAAGAAACAGAAATGACAGTGAGCATGTGTGTGTTTTGAGAGTATGCCCATGGTATCTGGTGTTTCGAGTGTGTGTTTACCTGCTTGTGCACTTTAGTGAGCTGCTCAAGGTTGTTCTCAAGGAATGAGATCTTCTGTTTTTGTGCTGCACTGCCGCCGGTGTCATCGGAGTCCATCTCAGCGCTCTGAAAAATACATTAATGCATAATTCAGGCATGTCTGAGAGTGGTCGATAAAATCACAACTGGAGTTTTATGATGTCTATTAGCTTTGATGGCAGCAACATAAACTAAAGACTACTAGCCCATAAAGAAAAAAATTTAAAAAAATGTTTAAGAGAATCAATAAAATAATAATATCGATGATAATATTTTTGAATAATAATAATACAATTAATAATAGTAATAAAGTAAAATACAAAATGAATAATTCATAATTAACTAATAATAATAGAAATAAAAACTATAACATTTAAAACAAATTTGTGTAAATAATTCATACAATTAAGAATGAATGAATGATGCATTTATATAGCGCTTTGTGTATTGTTGTACACCCAAAGCTCTTTACAATCATTTGGGGGGGGGGGTCTCTCCTCAACCACCACCAGTGTGCAGCATCCACTTAGATGATGCGACAGCTGCCACAGGACCACACACCAGCTACAGGTGGAGAGGAGAGAGAGTCATAGAGCCAATCAAGTGGATGGGGATTATTGAGGCATGATTGATAAGGGCCAGTGGTGGGAATTTGGCCAGGACACCGGGGTTACACCCTACTCTTTACGAGAAGTGCCATGGGATTTTTAATGACCACAGAGAGTCAGGACCTCGGTTTAACTTTTTGACAGCATAGTGTCCTTGTCACTATTCTGGGGCGTTAGGACCCACACAGACCACAGGGTGAGCACCCCCTGCTGGTCTCACTAACACCTCTTCCAGCAGCAACCTAGTTTTTTCAGGAGGTCTCCCATCCAGGTACTGACCAGCTCAACCCTGCTTAGCTTCAGTGGGCAACCGGTCTTGGGCTGCAGGGTGATATGGCTGCCGTATATTTTAAGAATTAAAATATTATAAATAAATAAATGAATAAATAAACAAACAAACGGTATAAGCTTAAACCGAAACTTAAAGGTGTATTAAAAAAAGACAGCTATAAACAAACTTATAAAAACAATCTATTGTTTAGCTTTTAATTGTAACCATAGTTTAGGATTAGTCATTAAAATTAAAAACGATAAAAATGTCAACATTGAAACTATTTAATTATCTGAAGTAATTAAGAGAAGAATGTGTACACAATGGTTGTACCTTCTTCACCCGTGTGGCCAGATCCTGAACGAAGAGTTTCCTCAGGTTATGAAGAGTCTGCAGCTCTTTGGCCTGAGGAGAAGAGAGAAATCAGTGCGCGCACACATGCGTATGAAGATGCAAGAAACATCTCTCATGCACTGAACAAAATGACCAACCACTGTCTCCTCCAGGCCTTTGAGATCCTGTCTGGCCTGTTCCCTTCGGTCCTGCATCCCCCTGTAAACATATTTTAGCATTAGCATACCAGACATTTTTTTGCATACACTATTCAAATCTCTGCATGTTCTTTGAGTGTCGTACGTGAGCTCGTGCAGTTTGCGGCTCTTCTCCTGGTCAGTGGTTTTGAGTTTCTCGTGCTCCACCTTCAAGCGCTCTTGCTCCAACATGATCTTCTGGTTCAGACTGCAGACAGAAAACAAAGAGAGAAAAATGAGCCCATGTGGCCTTGATTCGGTGCCTGAAGATGTGCATGTATATCTTACTCCTGCAGTTCAGTGATGAGTTTCTCTTTGGTCTCCAGCTCGTCTCTCAGGCTGCTCAGCTGTTTCTGATGAGCTTCTCTGTGGTTCTGAATCTGCTGCTCAACTGCAGCCTGTACAATCACACATTCAGAGTAATTACATGAATTACAGTCTCTCTATAAAAATAAACAAAACTTATATCAAAAGCCCCCCTTCTTAATCTAAATCAACTATAGAAAATATAAAAAGGCACATAAAGAGATTGAGCAAAACTCACCAGACAAAAATTATTGTCATGCAATTGAAATGTTATTATAAAATGCTTACCTTGACTTCATAAGCACTTTGTATCTCATCCTCCTTCTCCATGGCATGAACTTTCTCTGCACAAGGGAAAATAAACTTCATCACACCCAATGCAGTCTCACCACAAGAGGGCAGTAAATGTCAGTCGGTCTGGGACAAACGGTGTTTAAATGGGCATTAAAAGGAGCGAAAAGCATGTGTGTGTATTTATACCCTGTGCGCTGAGTTTGACCAGGTCCTCATTAAGAGAGTCGACGTTCTCCTCTAGCTGTCTCTTCTTCTGTTCGATGTTTTGCAGATACTCTGTCAGGGACTTGATCTTTGCTTCATTCTGTAGACAAACAGACAAATAAATCTCATGATCTCAAGCTTCCTGTAAATGCAATGCTAGTATTGTAATGGAGAGCATGTGGTGTTTCCATTTAGCTACAGTCGTGCATAAATTATCTAATAAAACATAAGCCTGGTTTAACTAGAGAAGAGCTGTGTAAACGCTCTTTTATGTTCAGTAAAAAACTTTTTGTTTAAAATGCTGTAAGAGTGAGAAAATGGCAGTTTTCATTTTTTGGATGAACTGTTCTTGCATTTACCTGAGAGATACGGAGCTGACAGGCTGCGAGCTCTTTCTCGTTTTCATCCATCTTATTGTTGCTCTCGGCTTGAACGCTTTCCAGCTGTTTGCTGCGCTTCACCAGAGTCTTCACCTCCGACTTCATCTTACTGATGTACAGACGAGCCACTGTGAACTCTTCATCAATGAGACCTCCACCCTCATGCTGCTGAGACAAAACACAGACAGAGAAAGAAAGAGAAATAATTGAGGTTAGAGAGTAGGGTGAACAGTTAAAGGAAGAGGAAAATAAAGATGAAGAAACAAAATACAGAAGAAAAAAAAAACTGTATAAATTTACACACACACACATATATATATGTATAAAAGCGAAATAGAGGCTAATGCAACAACTATTTTTTTTGGCCTTTTTACCTTAATGTCATTGCTGCCTACGGCGATGCCAATCTCTGCCAGGTCTTTAAGCAGTGATGACATCATCTCAGTGACTCTCTTCTTCTGATGGTTGGTCATTTCCTTCAGTTTCTGCAGCTCAGAGTCGATAGACGCAAGAACGCTCTGCAACAACAGACAGCTCACATCAGCAACCAGTACCAAGACATTCCTTCAAATTATCAATAATCTTTTATCTTTTGTAATATTAATTATAAACTAATTATTAAAGTTATTATTACTATTATTAACAACATTAGATTTGATGTGTCTTCTAAAGAGTTGAATCTAACTTGAAGTCTAGACAAAAAGAGAGTAAAACATATTAAAAGTAAACTACAACTTTTCGGTGCAAGTGAATTAAACAATAGTGAAGAAAATGGTGTTTTTAATGACGAGTTTCTCCTCACAGATTTCTGGTTGAGCTCTTCACTCAGGGCTTCAAACTCCTCGGTCTTTTCCTCCACCTCCTGACTCTTCTGATCATAGTTAACTGCAAGCTCCTCCAGGGCCTGCAGCACCTCCTTCACCTCATCTTTAGACGCATCGTTCTCCATCTGAAGACGGGTGAGCTCTGACTGCAGGTTGTCATGGTCCCTTCGTGAAGAGGCCAGCAGCTACAACACAAAGATTTTAGTGTTGGGTCATCAGTGTCAAATTATTGAGGAGAGAGAAGAGGGGAATGTGATGGGAACTCAACATTTAAGGAGCATGTGCACTAAGCCAGAACGTTATTTTATAGCTTTTAATGGCAAAGGGAAAACCACAACTCCTGAGTGTTTGGTCTCTAGATAATTTACAGCCAACTAAGAGACAGGACACTGTTCTTATTTATGGGAAATAATGTAAATCTGATGTGTGGTGCGTGTTTAGGTCTCACCTCTTCCTGATCCAGCATCTGCTGCTTGAGTTTCTCAGCCAGCTGAGACTGCTGATTTATCTCATCATCCTAAATGCAGACAACAGAGTGAGAGAAACACATAATGAATGAGTCTTGAAACACATCTTTATTTTACAACAGAACTTGTAAACTTGGTTATTACCAATTATGCACTTCAAAAGTTCAGTCTCCGATACACACCAAGGCTGCATTTATTTGATAAAACTACTGTAATAGTAATAGAACAAAATCTAAATACCATTCAAAATATACTATTTCCTGCTTTCTATTTGAAGAGCTTTTAAAATGTAATTTATTACATTAATTGCAAAGCTGAATTTTCAGCATCATTACTCCAGTCTTCAGTGTCACATAGTCCTTGAGGAATAATTATAATATGCTAATTTGCTTTCTGATTATTATTAATGTTGAAAACAGTTGTGCTGCTCAATATTTTTGTGGAAACTGATATTTTTTTTTGTCAGGATTCGTTGATGAACAAAGATCAAAAGGACAGCATTTATTAGAAACTTTTATAACATTATAAATGTATTTACTATAACATTTGACCAATTTAAGACATCCTTGTTGAAAAAAAATCTAAATAAAAAAAAATCTAACTGACCACACATTTTTGCCTGGCACTATATACACACTGTATATTTCTATGTAATAATTCTACCATAGCAAACAATATGGGGGGGGGGGGGTGCTAAAATGAGGCTCTTATTTTAAGACAATATATGAATATACTATTGGTCTTGAAGATACTAGCTTTAGTTAATCAACTGCATGAGAACACAATTATTGACTGATGCCAAAAAATCTCAAAAAGCAAATGTCCAAAAGCTTCATTCAAGAACAGCAGTTCATCTCACCTTGTCATCAAGCTGTTTGTAGAGTTTGCCCAATTCAGACTCACACTTCTCACGCTCAGCGTCAGTTAATTTAAGGCCGGGCACGCTGGGAGACGGGGTGAATTTATCATTATTCGTCACATTATCCAGGGCCAGAACATCAGCGTTCGCCTTCTCCTTATCGTACTGCTCCTCAATGGGGACGTTCTCACCTAAAAATGCACAAAACACAATACAGTTGTGTGCAATTTTCAATGAATACAGCTGAATGAGTATAAAGCGTGTGTGTGATTACAGTACCGTTCCTCCAGCGGTTGAGCTCGTTCTCCAGCCAGGTGACGGTGTTCTTTAGTGTCTTGTTCTTCTCTTTCTCCTTCTCATATTTCTTCTTCCACTGCTCGGCTGTCAGCTCCACGTTCACAGACACGGTGTTCTTGATGGTCTTTGCTCTGAAAACAGTTAAGAAAACAAAAATGACTTGGCGCTCAAAACGAACGTTTCGTTAAAACTCTCAGTGTGTGTATATCTCATCACCTTTGTCCGAACATGAGCGTAGTTTTGGTCTCGGCCTCGTTGTAGGAGGATGGAGAGCAGCAGATCACTATAGTGGTCCTGCAGTTTCCACCCAGAGAATCCTGCAAGATCCTCGTCATCTTACTGTCTCTGTAGGGAACGTACGTCTGGCGGGGAAAATAAATATTTATTACCCTTCCATCCATGAAAAAACAAGCTTTCTGCTAAATTACAAAAAAAAAGGCCCAATATTATCTAATTTGGTGATGCTGAGTTCAAAAATATCGATAAAATTGTATTTATAAACATGTATCAGCTTTAATACACATCAGAATAAAAAATATTTAACTTACATACTCCATTTAATGTCAATGAACTTTGCATATACAATAGGGATGGCTCGAATCCATAATTTTGGCTTCTGTACGATACCAGAATGTAATACCTTGGCATCGGTACTAAATCGATACCATAGGTGACAAATAATCAGCCTAAAAAGATGAGTGAATTAAACAATTTTTTTTAAATAATATAATTAAAACTTTATGTTGGAGAAAAAAATATATACCTGAAGAAATAAAATGAAAATGTGTGTGTGTGTGTGTGAGGGGAACAGGGTGCAATCACAGTGTAATGTGTGTGTGTGTGTGTGTGTGAGGGGAACAGGGTCACATCACAGTGCAGAGTAAGTGTGTGTGTGTGTGTGTGTGTGTGTGAGGGGAACAGGGTCACATCACAGTGCAGAGTAACGTGTCTGTGTGTGTGTGTGTGTGTGTGTGTGAGAGAGAGAGGGGAACAGGGTCACATCACAGCGCAGTGTAGAGTAACGCGTTAAAGCATGTCAACATATTCTGTTACACCAAATAATGATCTTTAAAAAAGCATCATATGACCCCTTTAAAAAGGTCTGATGTGTTGCCTCCTGTGGCAACATGGTTTATAGCAACGCTTGCATACATTTGCAGTAAGGTCACTTCGTTCACCTTTGTCCTCTGTTTTGTATGCAAAGTCATGCCATATTTCACTTCTACTGTTCTCTTCATTTATTAATTATTTCGGGCATGTTGATAGAGTTTCATCTGTTTGATCCATCGCGTTGTTCTGTTGTCACATTTACCGGTTGCATAGCAATTTGGGAAGCACTGCCACCTACAGGTGCACTTCGCAACAGCAATGTATGAAATACAGAATTTAGCAAAATTACGATTTCGTAGTCGTACCGCTTGAACTATAATATATACCTGTATTTTTACAGTACTGGTATACCGCGCATCACTAATATACAAGCTTATAAATAAATACGATATTTTTTAATCTATAATTTTCTGTTGCTGTTTGGATGTATTAAAACCCCACAGATGCAGCAGAAAAATCTGGGTAATGTTTGCATTTTCTTCCATAATTCTAACCTTGACATCAGGATAAGGCATAAAATATTATCTCCAGAGTCATTCGTACTTGTGAAAATCAGCTAAAAACTGAAAAAAACTGTTGTAATTTGGCTCAAAATGATGTATTTGTGGCAGCTTATCTGGTGATTTAGGGATACTTCAAGACTTCTTCACCTTACAATTGGTTGTGGAAAGCACATCACATTTTGTAAGAAAGTGTGACATGTTTGAGAAAAACAGGCTCTACTTTTGGAATCAGCACCCCAAAATTAGTAAGAAACAAGCATTGGATTTCATTCAGCAAACATGATGCAGGGCGGTGATTTGTACAGCTCGGGTGCATCACACCTACCGTTCCTTCAGCCAGACCGGAGATGACGTTGCCCAGAGCGGAGAGAGATTTGTTAATGTTTTTGGCTTCATCCAACACAGCACCCTCTGCTCCGGTTTTACTGACCTGCATTCAAAAACATCAAATCAGAGCCAGTGCTGCCACAAATGAAGCTAACATAAATTAAGGAGCTAATCAAATCACAAATACTATTATGGGTCCTGAAGTGAAACCAGCTGAGAATAACGGAGTTAAAAATGTCTGTGAATGGGTTTAAATATAAGTAGAACAAGTGAAAAAACAGAAGCAGAAATATTACCTTCTCGCTTCCTGCTAAATCCACCAGGTAGAGTTTCCCGCTCAGTTTCTGCTCTGTCTGCGTGTTCTCTTGCTTGACGTTTATCAGGAAGATACTGTGACTCCTGGAGCTGTGCTCGTTCATGTCTGACACATACCACAGAGAAAATATGAGTTTCCATTTCCACACAACTTTAACTACATGCACACAACAGGACACTCTTTTGATTGTATAAACATCTCAAAAGAAGTCAAATAGGAAAGAAGGCCCTGAAACTACTCTGGCAAATATAACTCCGAGAGCAACAGGTGTGGAAACGTTCAGCTTGTTAAAAACAGCTATGCAGTGTGTCTGACTGATTTGCATGGGCTTACTTGTGACAGCCACATGTCTGTTGGATTTGCCTTCATCAATGGTGTCCATCACTTCCTCCGGGCTACACACAAACCGTTCAGTACAACCCTGCAGATGGAGAAAGAGATAGACAGGGAAAACATGTGAACCACTCCTTCACTAATACATGCACAGCTAATTACTAAAACACAGCCTCACCTTTACATAAGGAACTCTGTTCTTGTCTTCATGTACAGACAGGTTGGTCTTAGATACTGAAAGAAAAATTCTGATTATTATTATTTTAATACGACAGAAGATTACACAATCTCGAATATAAAAAACACTGCAAAAATAATAGAATTTGTATCACATTTAGTCATACATACCATCCAGCAAATCCCTGATCTTGTCCAGGTAAATCTCAAAATAGGAGACCTGCCAAAGCAAAAGAGCTCTGTGAGTTTTATGACCAGCAGTCTTAAATTATTACACTATTATTCGAAAGGTTGGGGGTCAGTAAAAATTTTTTTAATATTTTTAATAAAAAAGTCTTACCAAGACTGTATTTATTTTACTATTATTGTGAAATATTACACTTATAATACACACACATCTCCAAGCTTCCTACTTTTGTCCTTTAAATTTCCAAGTCATTACTTTTTTCCAAGTCTGAAAATGTCAGTGGGAACCCTGGGAATAATTAGCCCTGATTTGTTGTGCATTTCAAACCTTGATATGGAATTCCAGGTTTTCATCCATGGAGTAAATGTAGTCGAATATATCCTGGACGATTCGCGGAATAATGCCCATGCCATCTGGATCGTGCAGGTTCCCCTAAACAATCACATATCAAACATTCAATCGTTGTGATGATGTGTGATGATTTACGGTACAGTAGATATGATTGGCAAAAACCATGAGAAGAAAACAGAATCAGTAAAAAAAAACACTGAGTTGGCTTTAAAGTAGCTAATTGTTGAAAATCATACTGCCTGTTGCAAAATAAAAACTAAAATCGTTCTTTATGACTCTGAATTTGTTTATTTCTAGATTAATTCTCACCTCCATGGTGTGTGTTTTTCCAGAGGAGGTTTGCCCATAAGCAAATATTGTACCGTTATAACCCTCAAGCACATCTGCAGGGCACAAACACAACAAAACATACCATTTGGATAAATTGAATTTATGATTTAATGCCATGTCAGAAACAATAACTATAAGCATGACAAAAACTATTCAATTGCATTAAATGTCCCTTTAAGAAATCCCTTTGGTGATGCTTAATATCAATGACTTAATGTAAATTAATTATTAATGATCAAATATTAATGGCAACATTCAAGTTTTTTTTATTTCCTGAATCATGTGATCTGGTTGCCATGCCTCCTGGAGGACTTCTTTCTCACCTTTAACAATCTTCTGAGCACAAGCGTTGTAAACCTGCTCCTGAGTAGTGTTGGACTGAAACACTCGATCAAACATATACGGCTTACCCTGAAGAGAGAGAGAGAGAGAGAGAGAGCATGCAAGGTCAAAAAACATTTAGTTTTCTCAAAAAATTGATTTAATTTTACCTCATTTCTAAATGATTCGTGCGAAGCAGTTCAAAGAATCAGTCTCTCTAAACCTTCCTATCCGTGAGCCCTCGCTGCTGTGATTGGTCAGATGGCGCAGTCCTTTGTGATTGGTCTACCGCGTACAGCGCGTGTCGGAAACAAAACGCCCATTGCCATAGCGGAATGACAGTCCTAGAGACTTGTCAATACATAGAAAAGATGATATCGATTGTACCTTACCAATTCGAGCCGGAGTCTGATGATGAAACAGTTGAAGTGGCTGATCGACAAGAGACTGATTCGCAAGCACGACTGGAGCAGGACGTCTCTCAGTGGGAAGTGTCAAATGTTAACAAGTTTGTGGTAATTATAAGATGTGATAGCAAGTTGTTCGGGACATAGAACGTGGGTGGACATTATGCAAATGTGTTACTTCGTGAATTACAGCCTTAACAGAATATGACTCATTTAGGCGATTGCGAGCCGACTCATTTTTTAATAGACAATAGCTTTATTTATTGTTGCACTGTCGGCTTCACAACTTTGCAGATAGTATAAGTTCACATACTGCTACATGACACACTGCATGAAAGGTAATATTCGAAAAGGCATAATAGGGGCACTTTAACACCGGTATCACCGCCGATTTTTGGTAAAGGTAATATTGGAATATTTTCTGCGTCTATCGCAGCAAGCCTATTAAGACATACATTCACATCAGTTAAATCATAAGTCTACCTGACCAATAGGGGTATGCGATATGACGATTTTTGGTAAAGGTAATATTGGAATATTTTCTGCTTTTGAAGAAATATCGTAGTATCGTGCTACAGCGCATATTCTATCAGTTACAGTTCTGGCGCCGCCGTATCAATAAACTTTACAATGCGACATACATTCACATCAGTGCCCATACACACGAAAAAACCTGTCTAACAGTCACTCTCATGGGACACTGCACTTCAACTCGCAATCACAAAAGTACATGTTTTGTGCTAATACTTCAAAAAGGTTTATGTATAAACTCTTGCCGGTTAAAAGTTTCATTCACGCACTGTTCTGACATGTGCTTTTTCTGAGCCCATACACACGAAAAAACCTGTCTAACAGCACCTGATTACTCAACTAAGTTATGTTTTGTAACAGAACTAAACATGCTAATAAACTGTAATTAAAGGGTTTATGTTCACCCTCTAAAATTTAAAATGAAAGTAAACAGCCAAGACTGTCTGGATATTAGATGTGTGCAGGTCTTAAAGGGACAGAACTAAACATGCTGACGACTGTAATTAAAGGGATAGTTCACCCTCAAATTTAATTTCTGTCATTATTTACTCGATATATCATGTTATCCCAAACCTGTATTAATTCGATTAAAATCGCATGGAGAAGAATCCCACCCCTACTGTGGACCATCGCCAATCTGTTTGGTTTTCCTATTGTCCCAAACCCCTACTGTGGACCAGCAACTGTTTGGTTTTCCTCATTCTTCAGAAGAAAGAAATAGCGCTTATGTTCAGCAGAAGAAAGAAACTCTTGAGTGAGTAAATGATAGTATAAATATAAAATTCAGGTTTAAAACTAAACTTGAGTGAGTAAATGATCGACAGTATAAATATAAAATTCTTTAATGACAGAAAAATAACTCACTACTCTTTAATGCTAGAAAAATAACTCACTACACTCTTGCTTTAATAGAAAACAAATAATCAGCTAGTGTTTTATTTTTATATTTGTTCTTTAATATGAATCAATCTGAATGCTCCTGCTAAATATGCCTATTGTACCTGAAAATAAAGCACTGTTAGTTTTATTTGTATATTAGTAATGTGTATTTTTGTTCTTATTTTTAATAACAAAGATAAAATGACAAAGATTTTTTATATTCGCCCACTTTGACCAAAATATTCACCATATTTTGTTACCTTGAAAGGCTTTGTCTTTATAACTGCACTGCTCAGACAAAATAGTGAAACCAACATGACAAAGAATCGTGATAAAATTGTGAAATTTGAAATTTAAAAAAAAAAATTGTGATATGATAGTTTTGCCATATCGCCCACCCCTACTGACCAATCTTTAACACAGCAATACACCACAACACAAGCCTACATCGGAAACTCATTTTAACTATAGGCTTATATTGGTGTTCTACGGCCAATGCTAAAATCAGGTTATCTTGGATCCGCACACATCCACAATCTCAGCAAATTACAAACATACAACATCGCTGACATTAATGAGCAGTAATTTACACAATCTGTAAAAACATTCGAAAACAGACAATGTGCATTATGTACTGAAAATCTTGTATTATTATGCATTTGTTTCATACCATTATTATTAACATAACAGGCACATTTATTCACTTATGCCGTTAATCTTAGCCAAATATCTGACAATGATTTGCTGATACGTGTTGTTATAGCATTATTCATATTAATTACAATACTTAATATTATTAATCATTTGTATTTATATTTTCAGTTTATTTTGCTTTAATAATTTAGTCATTTTTTATTTCCATTTTAAAATGTACAATTTTTATAGTAATTTTAGCACTTAAACTTTTATATTTATACAAAACTAATATTTATTTTATTTCAGCTTTGTTTTAATAAATTAAAAAAAATGAACAGTTTTAATTTTATAAATATCTTTTTTATTTATATATTGAACTGTTCCTGATATACCAATAATATCTACCCAGCACTTTTAATGGTACAGAAACTTGGAGATTTTTGATTTTACATTTTCTCCATCTCCATCATTATTACGAATATTACTTTTTTTCATTATCATAATCAAAGACGATTTGAAATATGAATAATGCACAACCTCACAGCTTTGGAATTTCAAATGACTTCTTTTAAGGTCTTCAGACAATCACAAGACTACATGAAGAGTGTTTTTGTGTAGCTGAATATCCTGAGGCCTCCTGCACAGCCAGGATTGGAACAAGCACTGTTTACAGCTCTCAGTATTCCCAATGAGAGATTATAATTGTGCTCCCAACGGTCACAGAGACAGGAACGTTCGTCACATGTTAGTTTCAAACATGCATGAGAGCGTGTGCTGTGTTTGCGTAGAGACAACGAGAGAAAAGGAAGAAACAAGCATAAAAAGAGCTGTAATTACAGCATATTCCCTTATGAACTAATAGCGAAATGAGACAAATATCAACACAATAAGACATGCATAATTCCAATGCTGATCCTTGTATGTGCCGCTGGACAGACAGGTTTGGTTTCCTTCGTTATAGCAAGATTCACTGCCCAGTTTATGACCTTATCCACCAACTGAAAGCCATTATACAAACACACGCATGCTCCATTACACCGGACCGGGATAGTTGCTCTGGTGCTTGATGCTGACTTGCTCAAAACGGCTGGAAGACAAAACTCATTTGGCCAACTCTCAAATACACACCGTCAGTACACTAGAAAACAAAAGGGTAAATGTTGGGCAGACAGTACGGTGTCACTGCAGAAATGAAGGCCAACATGAAAAAGTATAGACGCGATATTGGGATTTAACACAGTAAGGCAGAAAAACTACCAGGGCAGACTGCCCACAGCAAAACCACAAAATTACTCCGCCTAATACTCAGCTGTACACTACATAGACTGCAAGAGGGAACTTTAGGACGTGACTCAACACCTCATAAGGCATTATAAATGATCTGTTATATTTCACTAACAGATAAACTGCATTTTGAGTTCAAACAAGTACTTTAAATATATGCAAAAAGCCTAAATGGGGATACTTTACTGCCATTCAATAACTAAAATTTCTAGCATATAAAGCCATTTTCATAATATAAATAAATTAGTAATGATGCACTGCCTGAAAATAGGAGGGATGTGCAAAATTTTAAACCATAAGGAGAAGCCGATGTTACACCAAACCAATGTCAGCATTTTAATTAGTTTTTTTCTCTCTCTGAAAAGTTACAAATCCAAAACAAAACATATGAAAATGACTTTGACTTCAGAAGAGGTGCATTCAAGCCATTAATAATTAGTAATAGGAATATGAATAGCTTTACTTATCTGGCCAAAATCATTTACTCTTAAAACCACACCTTCACAAACAACATTTTAATAAACTAACCTAAAACATGAGATGTGAGAACATTTGGATTATATATAGCCTAGTGTCTAACATCTACAGGCCATAAACAAACAACCAAACAATATGATTGAAAGTGGGTTGACTTAATTTCGTGCTCTAAAGATACACATGTATTTATTTGTTCCTAATAGAAGCAAAAATAGTAAAGCCATAATAAATGACTAAAAGTGGTCTTCGTGTTGATTCATGTTATTAAAGTAACGTTAGGCCAAATCATAACAGACTGACATCAGTAACTGTTACTATCACATTCACTTCGTTCATTCATTTTTAACTCATATTAACGTTGATATCAGTATGAAATACGTATATATTTAGCTAGCTTTTGTTAATTTTCTAACGTTAAATGAAAACAAACCGATTAACGTTAATATTAGCACAGGAGCTAGCGGATACTTATCGACCGTTTAACATCAAAATCCATTTCGAAGCGCACTTAAATACAAAATTACACCAAAAAACCTAGGTTCTACTGTTTTTAAGTTCAAAATCAAGACATTGTGCTGCATTAAGTTACATCTGAGGGCTGTTAGCCACCGAGCTAAGTTAACGATGATTTAAAACTCCTCACCTTACGATTGTTACTGAATTAAAGCCTCACGTACAACATTTTCCACATGGAATGATTCCAAAATAAGAATTACGGTCACATTTCCACACAAATAGTTGCTAAAGATGATATTTTCTGTCAGGATGGGTCTGCAGGTTGTTAGCGGATGCTAATAGAAACGGGCGGCGGGTGTCACAGCGCAAAGTCATTAT